>CM021102.1:509192430-509508845 GCA_007115665.2 Sequoiadendron giganteum
CGAAGGCATCCATAACTCATCTATAGTTATGTCACCGATTTGTTATAGTATGGCAGCTTTCTATTTGTTGATTGTTGACTTCATCCCCATTAATTCATTATGGGATAGTAGCTGTCCTACTCGGAAGCACATTCATGGGATCAACAGGGAGTATGGCATGGGTCTCTTTGACATGTATGATGACCCGTATGACTTCGTTCTCTCTTCAGACCTAAGTTATGGTAGCATTTGTGGGCCTAATGAGTTGTTTCATGTGCATATGGAAGTTGATTTCCATGTCTTTTTGATGGCCGCCTCTTACAAATGGATGGGATGCATTGCTTGTATTATGATGGATATCTATAGCCGAATGGGTAGGACGATTTGGGATCCAGGTGTTGACATGGATGGTGCATTGGTACTCAATGATCGTGGTGAGTTGCTTCAGGAGTTATGGTTATATGGCATGTATATCATAGTGGAGCAGCAAACTAGCATATGATTGTTTGAGGACAAGCAATCCCGGCAATCCCGAAAGGGAGGACTGTAATGTCCCTTCCTTAGGCAGCTCAGACTATAGCGAAGGTTGGCCTACCATTAGGGTTCCCGTAGGTCAGCAGAATGGTTAGGGGACCCAACCAAGGGTTGGGAGCTTAGCTGGGAGCTTTACGAGCCTTTCAATTTGGAGTTCAGTTGATGAATCCAAAGATAAATTGGAATTATTAAAGTTTGCTTTAATGGAATAGTAAAAAAGTGAATAGTAACAAAAAATTATAAAAAGGAATAGTTAAAAGTGCCCCCCATCCTAGTAACTCAAAGTTGCTTAAAAAATTAGCCCTTTCTTTTGATGAGGAAAGACCCTCGGGGAGGATTATTTTATTGATTTTTATAAAAAAAACTCATGGGTGATTATAAAGCAATATGTTGGGCTCATTTTTGGGCATTCTATTCTCATTTTGACAAAAGCAAATTGCAGGTTTGAGCTCTGGAAGAGGGTTTCAGCAGCATACAGGTCTTCTGAGGACGAAATCCCTTGGAGGATAGTGAATTGGACAAAAACCCAATTCACTAAATAGGGAAATCTACCTAGGGTTTCCATTTGGGCATCATTGGTTTTCATCACAGGTTAATTTGCATTTAGAATTGATTGCAGCAGTGGGTTATCAAAATATAATTGTAGATTGAGGCTTCTTATCAGCAGATATCATCAATTCAGTGCATTCACCAACTGGCCGTACTATTTGGGTGTCATTTTGAGTCAAACCCTAGCTGGAAATTAGGGTTTTCAGACCACTAAGGTGCAAATTCAGTTCAGCCATTGTTGACATGCGTATAGCTGGTTATTGAAGTTCATATTGGTCTTGTTTCAAGGTTTGGATTAGCCACATCAAGTTTATTTGGAGCTATATTGTCAAAGGAAACCATCAAACTATCATCGGGTATGTTCTTGGCATGTTGGGAATATAAATTTTTAATTTGTATGGGGTGTAATAGTGCTGTTACAGCTCTGATAGCTTTATATCAGACCTGTTATTATTGTAAATCAGACCTGATATAGATTTAATAAAGGCAACTTTTGAAGTGGAATTCACGTTATATGTTAAGCAATCTTTGTTTATCATTTATATACATGTTCTTTTTAATTTGGCAACATTAAGCACTCCAACAAGGCTTCAAACAAAACATACACACTCAAAAATCAGTCTCAGACCAGATTACATGCCAACCATTTGACGAAATGTCAAATGTTCAAAACTGAGGTTTTTGAGTTAATATGAATATCTAGCAAGGGATATTTCAAATTTCATTTCGTATTCATTTGATCAATGTATACTAGTGTATATAATCAAAGTAGCTTCTAATTAATAAGTTTATTATGTCTTTAAAGTTGATTTATTGACAGGTGCATACTAAAAACTTTAAATCCTTAAAAAATCTCTATATTTCATGATTTTTCAATTTGCTTGAGTCTCAGTCCAAAACAAAAATCAGCTTGTCAAGTCTGAGCCTAGTACAAGTCTTGTAACTACGATATTTTCCATCTACATCAAACAAAGGTCTGTTTGGGTTTAAGATCCTTGATGTTTTAATATTTAGGTTCCCCCTTCATCAAAGCTTCCCTATTTCTAAAGATCTTGTTCTTGTGTGCCCCTATCCCTATCCTTTTTCCCCTATTTCTACTAGCACCATTTATGCATTTCTACTTCTGCCTCCCCTTCATGGCACCCACACCCCACAATCTCTACACCCCGTCATGATTCTTTGTCCCTCACAACTTGTTATTTGAACCTAGTTGTTTCCATTTCAAGCTTTACAGCTTGTTGTAAACGTCAAAGGTTTTGCAAGCTGAAAAATGGCAACCTACAAATTCTCCTCACTACAACCTACAAGCCGAAATTTTCTTCATGCAAATATGAGATAGCTTTAGCTTTTGCTTCAGCTGCTGCCATAGTATGATCTTCAAAATTATTTGGGAGACATTTTTAGGTTTAATGTTTTAGAATTTAAGGTTCATTATTTTATCGTTAAAAGTTTGGGGGTTGTTTTGATTGAAACCATAAACAAGTGTTAACTATTTTTTAGTTAAAACTATGGTATTATGGCAGTCTTTTATAATTCATATGGGAGTGTTTCTTATTTGTTTTTAAAATGGAAATTACATTTGTTTTCAATAGGTTAATTTTTAAAAGTGGGGGTTATCTTTTTAGGTGGTCATTTTACCCACTTTAGGTGGGCATTTGTAGAATTATTAAATATAGCAAGAAACAAAGCATTTTTATCCTTGATGCACGAAAATATAAAACAAACAAATTTGCAAACCTTGAAACAAATTGCAGCACTCAATGTTAACAACACCTCTAGTGATCAAGATCTCAAAAGATCTGAGGGACAACACTCTAGATGAGAACCTAGATTTTTTGTATGACTATGGAAGCATTTTGGAGACAAACATTTAGATAGTGAAGAATATGAGAACTAGAACAAACCATTTAAATGATCTACATCTTTTGTACATGGCATAATCCCAAGAGTGATGTATGGTTGTGTATTTAGTCCTATCAATGTCTACAAATGTACATTTATAATTTACATGTTCGAGAAGACAAAGGCTAGTAAAAAAGTAGAATCAATCGAGCTTTCATGTGTGACACTTCATCTCCCAACTGTTACCATTGTTGATAAGTGGTGCATCATGAAATGGTTCCAAAAGATGCACAATGCTTTGATGTGATGCGTGACATTTTGAACTAAGTTCTAGTCCGCACCCTCTATGTACGCTAACACAAATAATTACATGTGTGTCATGGAACTCAAATGAAGTTGTCAATGAAGTCATGCAACATGATCCTTGGCATTGGGCAAGCGGCACAAGATGCAATGGGTTGTGCGCTAGCTAGGTAGTGCCTTCTAAGTTGCACAACAATATTCCAAGCGCAAAATTATTCAAATGCCACATTATGCAATGAAATTTGTAGGGTGCACAACATGGTTCCTAGCACTACACATATGGTGCATAGTGCAAGGAGTTGCATGCAAGGTTGCACACTACAAGACAAGTGACTAAGGCTAGCATATGTGCTTGTACAATAGCACATGGATCATTTGTCCCCTCTTGGAAAACAATTGTTCTAATTGTGTTGATAGATACTTATGCAATCCAATGTGTAAGTTGCAAGGTATGTTTGACTTATAGAACCACTTCAAGAATTTGATCTCTTACCACCCATTGATATGATTATGCTACAAGGATTGGTTGTGTAAACACCTTGGCAACAATGTAAGTACAAATGCACAAGGATTATATCACTAGAATCAATTGACCGACATCAAATTAAAGCTACTCAAAAAAATATGACTAGCATATGATAAGCGACATTGACATGTGACATGTATACCTCTATAGCTATAGGAACTAATCCATCCCAAACTACAATGCTATGGATGAGGCATGGTTGATAATTTCAAGCACATAATGGTGGCTTCAAAAATGAGGTTCTTCATATTACAATGGAATAAACACTCTACTTCAACACCTAGAATGAATGTAGTGGTTGTTGTGGAGAGACAAGCAGCTTCAAGCTCTATGTTCTCCACTTCTAGCTCATGGGAACCCCCTACTTCTACGCATGCTCTACATTGGAGTGGTAGACTAGTGTTTGCCTATCTTGGATGGTTTGTTCTTGTCTACGGTGTTTCCATTAGCACATGGGACTTATCTTGTTCACTATCCAATCTTGACTCCTCAATGATAATCATATGGTGATACACATCTCACATCATCTTGACCTTGGCCAACTTCATTTTGGATTGAACGAATGGTCACAAACCATTGCAATTCTTGAGGAATCCATGCTGCTCTAACTCAAATTGTTGCCACTGATAGGCATGAACTAACAAGTCATATACTTGTCAAAATTGTTTCCACTGAATGTAGCAATCATCATAGACATCTTTAGAATACTATTCATCCTAGAAGGCATCCAAGAAGTTTTCATAGATTGGATGAGATCTTTCTTCTATCTGTTATTCCTCTCACAAAGCATAGGCTTGTTGTAATGTCCCCATTTTCAACCGAGGCATTCAGAGAGAAAACAATTTAATTAATTAAATTAAGTTGCCTAAATTAAAGTTTTTCAAGCAACTTGTATTTAATTAATTGTGTTTTTAAATTGAATATTTTATTTTTATAAAGTGACTTACCTTGAGACAAAAATAAAAGTAAAATAGTATAAAGTCACCTTAAGGAGATAAAAGATTTATTATTTAAAAAGTGATTTTTACAAATATATAGATTCTGAAAGTTCTAATGGGGTTATAAAGGAGAAGAAAGGAGGGGATTCTAAAGTTTATTAATTTCTCTTTTCAAGATTTGTGCCTATGGCAAATCTTACCAGCATGACAAAAACCCCGATGATTATCCTAACGGACGAAAATCCAAAAGGTGAAGCGGTTCCATCCAAGGATCAACAATGCACTGAAGATTTGAAGTTTGGGTATGAAAACCCCTGGATTCCGTTGGAGCAATTTCATACAGAAGTTGCCTTTGTGTTGAATGTTTGCAAATAAGGGTTTGGATCAAATCAATTTATCTATTCAAGATTTCCAGGTTTGCCAGGATTACAGGTACAAAAGATTTGTGAACAAATAATAAATTTGAGAATTAATGTTGTTTGTGCGATTGAAGACAAATCCAATTTATTGTGCTGTGTGAGATATGATGCAAAGATGAATTTATAATATTATTCCAGCTAAGACTATGCCCAGCCATACTTTCTTATTTTCCTAAGACTCCGTGTGACTGTCCAAAGGAGTTGTACATCCTATAGGGTGGGTCCAAATATTTATTTGGAGACTTTAAAGCCTTAGTTGATTCTACCACAGTTTTTTGGACTATCTAAAAACTCAGTGCAGCATTATCATAGAGGCTCGTACACTATTTAGAGGAGAAATAAGCTGACATGGCTCTTGGTGTGGGTCAAAAGTAGTCCAAGATTGGCGCCAGGTCTCTAAAAAGGAGTTGAATCAGTTGTAAAAGCTTCCATACATGTTTAAAGGTGCCATGCAATATCAAAGTCAAGGAAAGGAGTTTGAACCCTTATTGGAAGGCCCTCGAGCGCTTAGAAACTTCAACGCTGCATAATTGGTGGGCCCTTTTAAGCCAGCGCAGCAATATTTCAAGGAGCATCCATCCCTTTATTGGCTGCCATACAAATCTTATATCTGCCATACCATATTCTGGGTGCTTTTGAGTAATAGCGATCGAACCCCCTTTGCTGGCTGCCATCACTTACCAAGGGAAGCGTAGAGATTATACAGTGTGGCTACCATCTCTGGGCAAATCATGATTAGCAGCCTTCTGAATATTTAAATCTGCTGTTAAGAGGTTAGAAAGATATTTGTATCTTGTATTTGAACAAGTTGGTACTCCTCCATTGTTATTTTCTGCCATATTGAATGAATGGCATTTATTTGATAAAATATCTCAACTTTGTGAATATTGCAATGAGTTTGTAATGCATAAAAAGGGTCTCATATCATTAGTCAAACTATCATAAATAACTGTAGCCAGAAAATTCCTCAAAAATGAATGCATACAAACTGTTTGACAGAATAGCATAATCAGTAATAAATTGCAGATTTTGGTTAAGTGTTTTGGGACAGTATATTACACTTGCCACCACTTCTTGATGAGCAAAGAGACTTTTAGAAATGCAATTTTGAACTTCATCATCCAACAAAAATATCTTGGTGAAATTCTGCAAAAATTTATAATGATGGATTACAAACCTCTCAATACTCCTATGGAGCAAATTTTGAAACTAAAATCATGTAACATTAGAGAGTTCGAAGAGGCAACTAAGTATAGACAACTTGTTGAAAATCTAATATATACAACAAAAAACCCGAACATTTCTTTTGTTGTTGGAGTTCTCTGTAGATTTATGCAACAATCAAGAGAAAATCAATGGGTAGCAACACAGGGAATCCTTCAATATCTGAGATGAACTCAAATAAATACTCCAAGGCTGCGCAGGTTTCAAATTATTTAGATATTCAAGTTCAAACAATGCAGGCAACTTGGAAGATGAGAAATTTACTTCAAGTTTCATAATGTCTCTAGGGATGATTGTCATCTCTTGGAAGTCTAAGAAGTAACTAGTGTCTGCTCCCTCATTAGCAGAAACAGAATCTATGGCAGATTCTTAAGCAGCCACGGAAATATAATGGCTCAAAACGATTCTTAAATATTTGCAAGAGAAATAGGTTTCATCAACACCACTCACAGTTGACAATACTTCCACAAACAAAAGGGCGGTAAATGCAGTTTTTTACAAACCAAGCAAACTAACACCAAAGTCCATTTAATTCAGCACCATGTGAAAGACAGCAATGTACAGCTGAAATATTGTTCTACTATAAAACAACCAAGTGATATCCTATCCAAAGCGCTTGGGAAGGTGAAATTTGAAAAATCCAGAGGCATGCTTGGTTTCGCAACAAACCCAAATTATTGTACATATTAATCCTAGGTGTCGTAATAATGTAATAAAATAATATTTTATATTACAACTTAGCTGTAGGTAGTTGAAGAGACTAGGATGATGAAGCTGAAAAGCCATCTTAGACAATGAACTGAAAAGGTCATTGAGGTTGATAAATATGTAGTTTGATTTGCAATAGTCTATTTTGGTATGCATCACTACAATCTTGAAATTCATTTTTGCAATTCAATTTCCTGGCCTGATAGAAGACAGCCCATTGACAAACAAGAGAAAATGTACGAGGTATGAAAAACTAACTTTTCATACTTTTAATATTCTTTAGCAACACATTTGCTAAGTTGTAATTGAACCTTAAAAAGAATAAAGGACACTAGGATAAGAAGTCTAGATCCTGGGTTCATTGTATAATCAGTTTTAAGATGCAATGCTTTCAATTTGTTTGACATTGTTCCATGATTGAAATTTGGATGATGATTACAGGACTATACCAGCCTGCAATGATACTACATTGATTTTTCATGTTATTAATATTCCTTACCAATAAATTTACCAAGTTGGAATTGAACTTGCAAAAGAATAAAGGACATCAAGATAGAAGTCTAGATAATGGGATCATTGAACAGCTTTATAACCTATGTTCCAATTGATGAAAACAGGATTGGACCATTTTCAGCACAGTTTCTCGTTATTCTCATTCTTACTTCTTTTATTGGGTAATCAGTGGGTTCCTCTTATATCATAATCTTTATTTTTTCTCGTTATTCTCATTCTTACTTCTTTTATGGTGTAATCAATGGGTTCCTCTTATATCATAATCTTTATTTTTTCTTTCTACGATAATGAATGGTCATTCCTTGTTATATGTGTAGTACCTTTATTTTATTACATTTATTCAATTAGATTCCTTAAGCTTTAGTTGGTAGTGATAGCGTCATTACTCTTTTTGTATTAGGATTAGCTTCATTCCAATTTCAGTTAATATTCAACTATCAATCTAGATCATTAACTTGGATCGATTAGCTCTACTTCAAAGATTCACCTTTTCTTTGTAAATGGTTAATGTCTATGCAATTTTGGCATATTTCTAAACTTTAAAACAACACATTAACTGATTATTTATGGTTGTATCATGAGTGCACTAATAAATAATGGTAAGAATAACACATTCATTAAAGGAATATGTCAAATAAACACAACATTCAGAAATGAAATAGATGTTTCAATTAAAATTCAACTAGAAATCTAGATCATTAGCTTGGATTGATTAGCTCTACTTTAAAGATTCACCTTTTATTTGTAATTGGTCAATTTCTATGCAGTTTTGGCATATTTCTAAAAATTAAAACAACACATTAACTGATTATTTACGGTTGTATCATGAGTGCACTAATAAATAATGGTAAGAATTACACATCCATTAAAGAAATATGCCAAATAATCACAACAATATTTGGAAATAAAATAGATATTTCAGTTAACATTTAACTATTAATTTAGATCATTAACTTGGATTAATTAGCTCTACTTTAAAAAAATTCACCATTTCTTGTAATTGGTTAAATTTATGCAATTTTGGCATATTTATAAACATTAAAACAACACATTAACTGAGAATTTATGGTCGTACCATGAGTGTACTATAAATAATGGTAAGAATCACACATCCTTTAATAAAATATGCCAAATAATCACAAAAATCTTCAGAAATAAAATAGAGATCACAGAACACAAATAATCTAAGTTGCCAAATCGGGTACAGGTACGTCGGTACGGCAAATGTTTTTTTGGTTTGGGTACGTTTGGGTACGTCCGTACATAAAACATATAAAAATCATAAATATATACATAAAAAATTAAATCTATTAATTAATAATAAATATATTAATATTAAATAATGATATATAAACTATACAAGTTTTAATTTAGAATTTTTAAATATTAAATTTTTATTAATTTATAATTTTATTATATGATTATTAATATATAATTTAATAAATAATAATATATACTAGCTTATATAATTATTAGTTTATTATAAAATAATTATTATTAATATAAAATCCAATAAATAATATACTAATTACTAATATAATTTTTTAATATTATTAATATATGATTTAAATGGTCGAGTTCCTATTACATGGCCCCCTCTCATCACATCCCTATCCCTGGGTCGAGAAGGACACTCATATCAGTAGAAGGAATGGCGGAAACAATCTTTTCTTTCTCTTGTTTAGGCGTTTCACCCTGGAGCCGTCGTCGTTTTCTTTCCATCGTCGCCCCAAGGAGCCGTAGTCGTTTTTTCCATCGCTATGCCAAGAAGCTGTTGTCGTTCTTTCTATAGCTATGCGAACAGACGCTTGATTGTTCCCTCCTACTTGCATATTCTTCGATAGACACTTGATTGTTCCTTCGTTTCTGTCATTCAACCCATCATTGAAAACAAGTGCAACAAAGATGTTTTTAGGATTTAAAAACGTGATTTAGGGTTTTTTCAACGTCAGAAAAGAACAAATCGATTCCACTCCGATTCTACAAGGTTTCCAGGCCGTATCAGTTTTGGCACATACCCGTACCCAGAATCGGCAGGGTAAAGGGCCGATTCTGGTAACTTAGCAAATAATGGTAGGAATCACACATCCTTTAATGAAATATGCCAAATAATCACAACAATCTTCAGAAATAAAATAGAGATCATAGAACACAAATAATGGTAAGAATCACACATCCTTTAATAAAATATGCCAAATAATCACAACAATCTTTAGAAATAAAATAGAGATCACAGAACACAAGATATTTGTGTGCCAACATGCCCTAATATCCAATAGAATAATTACCTTTAAAATGAGGAAACACTATTGTTACATCCCAAATTGTGAGGTTACTATTTACTAGTGATATAAAAGGTAGAAATGAATGTAATGTGAAATCTGGAGATGCTTGCACCTTGTTATCAATGTGTATGTTAGCTCATTTGACATTGTTTCATTTGATGTTATTTCAATTGATGTAATTCATGGGGAAATACTACATATATGTGAATAGGAGGATAATGAATATTGCTTATTAAACTTGATATATTTGTATAAGTACTGCAAATGTTATGAACAAGTAACTGCCATGGTTTTGTGGCAATGGATGCAGGAACAGGAACCATTCCTCCAGGCGGAGGGGAAGTATCACTCGGGAGAAGAGCTTGGTCGGGTAACCAGTAAAGTGAACTATTTGAGCATACACACACTCACCTTAGACTGAGTAAACCAAGTCAGTTTTGTATTGAGTATAAGGTAAGTCATCCATAGCTTGTATGTTTTGCAAGTAGAGGTCTCGACTGCTTCTGTGTGTGAAGTTTATCCTTGTGCTTGATTGTGAGATTATGATCATCATGGTGGTATCATGTTTGGATGTGAACGTCGGAAGTAAGCATATATACACATGTATAGTATATATACGTATCCGTAAGTATAAACATATCGATACAAGCGTAAGTGGCTAATGGACTTCCCATACGGATGTGTCGATATGGTATACGTACGTATACAAGTACACAGAGGATTATACTGCAGTATACATATGTATATAAGCATACGTTCGATAATGTGGAAATATTAGTATTATAATATTATTATAATATTGTCTTGGAATTTACATATATACATATAAGCACATATACATTGATAGGTACATTGAAAGTATGCTGACTAGCTCGCAATATACGTATTTACCAAATAATATGTAAATGTGTATATATATATAAATGTAATTAAATAAGTATATATATATATATTTAATTTATATATATATATATATATTATTATAGTTTTACCGAAATAAATATATAAGTATATTTAAAATTATAACATTTAAATATATATACATATATAAATATTTAAGTAAAATAAAACTATAATGATATATGTATTAATATAATAAAATATATAGATATACTTTGTATATATATATATATATATATATATATATATTGAAATAAAGTGAAATTGATATGGTAAATAAATTAAAGGACTTTATCAAGTGAATGAATAAATCAACTCATGAAGGAATCGAATTATGGAAATCAATTTTAATCAAATGAGGAAATATGTATCACTTTATTTTCAACGCATTTTGTGAAGTAAATCACGCCAAAGTAAATATTTCATTTTGAACTTTATGAAAGTTTTGAAAAGAAAAATAAAATGGAAAATAAAAGTGTCGTGAGATGTAACGCACGCAACCTAGAGAACTCACGCCATGACCAGGTCAGAGGAACTCTACTCAACTGGGTATTTGACAATCGGACCTTGTAAATTGGCAATATGGATTGCAGGAGACCTTGACTGATTCCTCAATGTTGATTCATCAAACTGAATTTCTGAATTTATGCGTCAAAAGAGAGGAACGCCTGTAGGTGTCATGATTTAGATTTTTACTTGTGCAATGTTGAACCATTCTTTGATTGTTGTCAAAGAAAGAGGACAAATCACCTCTGAAGTTTGCCACATCTTGCAGTTGAAACGTTCAAACCTTGTCTGGCAGCTTACATGCCATTAATGAAGGAAAATGGTTGAGCAAGGGGCTCTATATATAGCCGCCCTGCTCACTCTTTATCATCACTGCTCCAAATCGGAGTTCTTGCTTCTACTGAGAGATTTATGCTTCATATTTCATTGAGAGCAAATTCATTTCTAAGTGCAATCATATTTTTGAGAACAAACGTTAGTTCTGGAAGTCAATTTCTAAGTATTTTCATATCTTCCTGAGAACACAATTCTGAGTATGAGTTTTATTGTTTGAGAGTTGTGAAACACCATTATTTCACATTGTTTCTTCAAAGAACTTAAGCTACAAAAACCAGCATTGGAGTGAGAATAATCGCTAGCTTACTAAACAGAAAGTAGTAAGTTTAAGAGGAATTTTCAGAGTGGAAAGAGGAGAGTAGAAAGAAGAATTATGTCAAGACAAATCAAGGGCTGGAAGTGCTGAGAGACTCAACATCTTTGGGAAATAGCTTAAATCAGGCATGAGTTATTCTTCTATTTATCATTGCTCTTTTATTCTTAATCTATAGAAAAGACCATGATTTCTGCCTATGCATAAAAGAAGTATTTGTTTACATTTCTTGATCCTCTATGTTCATCAATCAACATGGTAGCTTGCATCGAGAAACATAATGTTAAGAGCATGAATGTAGTGCACTTTATTATGAAAAGGATACATAAAGCATTCTAGAAAAGTAAGACTAGAAATTGCATATTGCGTGATTGCATTATTGAATGAACTCCATATGAGGAGACTATGTCTTTACTAGTTAATATATGCTAGGATCAGAATGAGGACAAGAGTCAAGTATATTCAATTAGCTTAAAGTTATTGGATTAACTGAGATAAGCTAGAGAAACTCTTAAGGATAAAGATTTCCAGGATAAGAGATTGTGAGAATTACTTGTCATGCTGATTCTTTTCTAGTGGTTAGAATGTCGTAGGTTGGTCTGGGATGATTGATAATCCAGTGAAGGACTTGAACCTATATTTATTGTCTTAGATTAGATTGATGTAGGATAGTCTGGGATGATAGACAATCCAGTGAAGGACTAAGACCTACGTGTAGTGTAAGATAGCCCTAAGTCAAATCGGCCCTGAGTAGTGTACATGATAGATGACCTCCATTCGAAGTACTAAATGAGAACACTTTGACCAAAGTAGTGAAATGTACAACATCCACTTAGACTGTGTGATGCTTGAGACTACACTGTAAGTTCATCGTGATCCTTGTACTAGTATGAGATTGTGAAATAGCAAGGTTCTAGTTGTGGATAGGACACAGCACTATGCTCAATTGGTTTACAGTAACGGTTACCCAACCAATCTCTTCGTGAAGGGAGGGCCATCTATCCAAGGATAGATGTGCGGGGGACCGCATTATAAGTCCGTGGTTGGCGGAAAAGCGCCCGCGTGATGCTTCTCCTCCTTTGAAGGCTACTGGCACACCAAGATTTGAAAGGACGGATTCCTGGACCTTCTTAGTACTATTTGTTCTAAAGCTCATTGGAGCTATGATAGTTAAGGTATGTTTTCTCGTTACTTATATTTGTGAAGTTATTGTATTGAAATGGAATCTTTATTGTAATTGTAATATGATATCTTGTTCATATATTATCAATAAAGGAAAGAAAAATTATATTGCAACGACTTGTTAACACATTAATTTACTCTTTGATGTAAACTAGAAAAATTTTGTTTTATTGAAGGAACAAGTTGTTACAACTATACATTACTCCTTAGGGATGAAGCCACTCAATACAATATCTCCAACTTGAGATCCCAACCAAACATCACATATTTGACTTACCTCACAATGATATCTACTGCCTGTATATAGACCTCACACTAATGATAAGAGAGTGGTAACCCACTAGTTCCCAACTTACTGCCTAATAAAATTAATTCTTAAAGCTATCCATATGACCCAATGTAACTAACAAGGATATGAGTCACATGTTGGCATCTCTTATCATTCCAATTACATAATATTTTATGCTTAAGAATATAACATGCCATCCCTCCCTAATATGTTTCATCTCCAAGACATGAGAAGAAACCATACAATAAGACTTCCACAAATCATTAGACATATTATGTCATTCTCTATCATCCAATCATCCCCATGTGATTTTGGCAGTTCGTAGTCATGATTGTACCTATCTCTAAGCCTTGTTCCATATATTTTTGCACCTCTCATTTCAACTACACCATATTTATTCCTCCCAAGCTTTCATTTATAGCCATAGTGATTGCTCATCTAATTCAACATATGTCCATAATTGTTGCTTCTATAATTCCATGTATACTCATACTTGTTGTTCCCTTAATTCCATGTATGTCAATAGTTATTGCTCCTCTAATTCCATGTATACCATAGTGATTAATTCTTTGATTCCATGTATGTTGTTCCTTTGACTCCATGTATGTCCATAGTTGTTGCTTCTATAATTTCATGTTTATCCATAGTGATTAATCCTCCAATTCCTTGTATGTTGTCTCTTAGAATGATGTAAATGTTTATACGCCACACCCATTCTCCCTTTTTTGGATACTTATTCAACCCTTTCCTTTACTATCTTTGCTTCTTCAACATGTTGTTTTGCTTGCTCCTTTGGATTTTGAGTTTAAGTCTTTCCTTCATATTCATCTTGTTCTTCATTTGATTCTTCTTAATACTCCTCTTCACATTCATTCTCATGCTCTAGCTTGACCTTGTTTTTTTCTCATTATATCTTACAAAGTTACATTCCTCAAGTTGTACCAAATTTTCATGAACTTCTTTTGCACATTACTCTTAACTATTCCAAAAGCTTCAAACCAAGTATATCCACGAACAATATCCAACCAACCCATCCATAGCCATAGCATAGAAATTTGAATGCAAAACATATATGTCTTTAGTGAGCTTCAAATCTTCAAACAAATTAAACCTCTTTATTGTACATTTGTGTGTCCTTGATATTATTTTCTTGAGCACTACAATCCTAGATCTTGCAAGTATGCTTACCGAACCCAAACTTATCTAATCTGAGTTAAGATCTCAAGCTAAATCCAATTTTGATTCAGGCAAGCCAAATCATAAACTTGATAATTCAACCCAGGTATGCACCTAGAGAGTATTGGAGAAAAAATAATGATTTTAAAAGATGGAATTTCTTTAAAAAACACACAAAAAGTTATTAAAAAAGCTAATCCCCAATAACCCTAAATAGTGACTTTAAAAGTCACTAACAAAACACAAAACAAACATAAACTCGGTCCTACCTCTCATTCCTCACTCACCCAAACTCATTTTCTTCTCATTGCTCAAGGTTGCTAGTTTTCTGAGAGTTCAAGCTTTGCCAAAGCATTATTCCTATGCCTCAAGGACTGTTAGGTGCTATGTAGATCAATATACTTGTATCAAGAAGAATCATCATTCAAGATAAGTTGTTTTTTGTGATGCCCCAACTCAAGCCATGTGGCTTAACGATGCATGGGTTGTCCTTTCCTTGGATTACCCAAGAGGAAGAAAATGTAGAGCATTATTGAGTAAGTGTGGAGTCTTTGGCTTGTATCCTATTCTATTCTTATGTAAAGTGCCTTGCCAAATCTGACCTCATTTTTTTAATTTTTGCCACTTGAGAATTTCATCAAACACTTGTCTTGCAAGCTGATCTTGGTTGGTAAATGTTTTTTGTTTTGTTTTTCTCTTTTATGTGATGTTGAATTGCATAAGAGACTTAACTAAACAATGCCAAAAGACTTCCAATGCAACTAAGATGTAATGCAGATATTTTTGTGATTTTTCAATGCAAATAGATGACTGAAATTAAGTGCAATGTTCAGTTACAGCAATAGGCATTTTGACAAACACTTTGCAATCAAACTCCAAACTCCTCTTGAATGATATTGCTAATATGAAATGCAGCTAATAACTGAATACAAATGTTGTAAATGCTGAGTACATCAATTGCCTTCAAAAGGAGACGAATTATATTGATAAATTGACTCAGATAGAAATGGCAGCAATACAACTTCTCTGAGTACAAAATGCAACTGCTAGATAGAGATTTCAATTATGAAGATGCAAGACTAATAAATATTCTTGATGAAATGGAACCTCGTTTGTGATGCCAAAGCAAGCAGCTGTAGCAATGAAAGTCTGATGAAAGCACAATCGATCTTTTAGAATCGTCCCTCTTTATGCAAAAATGCAGCACCTTTAGTCTCTGATGGCCTATGTCCCTTCTCCAAGCCAAATCGAATTTAACCATGCTTCCAACTTCAAAATTGACCCAGAATGTTGTGCACCCAGATTTGCTAACAGAAAACTTCCAAAGTCGCCCTCAAGAAGCTGTGCCAATATTGACAAGAGAGCCACGATTTTCTGAAAAGAAAATGTCAAAAATAGAACTTCACCTTGAGACTGAAAATCATCCTAAAACTGAAAAATTTGAGCTCTTCCAAACTGAAATGAATCTCAAAATTCTGAAATAATATTCTTCAACAATCAAGCTGCAAAAATTGATTTCCTCAACTGAAAATTATCTCCACCAAAATCTGCAATTATAGTCTCCAAATCGATTTTTCCTTCTTCCTCCAAAATTTGGTCTTGGACCATTAAATTTTGCCACAATTGGAAGACTAAAATACCTCCCACTCAATTCTAGCTAGGGTTGATGTTGCACAACCGAACTTGGTATCCTAGAGTCTTCAAACCCTCGGATAATGCAAGCAATCAAGCTCTTCACTACACAAGTATGAAAATAGATGAACTCAAGATATGTTCAAATAGCTTGCATTCAGCTCCTTCTAAAGAGTTATCAATCACCTCCAAGAAGCTTCTAGGAAATAATATTATTTTATTCTTCAAGTGACTTTATGATAAAATATTTATTTTAGTGTGATTTCCCCTTCTAATTAGGCACTCGGATGTCAGTAGATTAGCCTATCATGTCGACCCTCGTAGGCTAATGGTTCTGGATAGAGGGTCACTTGGAAGGGCACTTGGTCGTCGAACTTCAGTGTTGATCTCCGGAGTATGGTGGCGGGGTGAATTGTTGCGTTTGGCATGATACTAGTGCTTAATTTAATGATATTCACCTTTTATTTCACCATCCTCGGCCTAGGGACCATGTGTCTTTAAAATGAAGGGGTCACTTTATATTTTAAAGTTACTATTCATTACTAAAGTGGAAAAAATTATAACTTAAGTGAATAGTGCTCACTTTAATGAATAGTGTTTTCTTTGTTAAATTATAGATAACAAATGAAAAAGTTCGACCCTTCTCATTAGATGATCATTTTGCTTGAAGAAAATTTTGGAGTGAAGCTTGGAGGAAGAAGGAGGCTAGGGTTTCCGGATTTCTTGCAATGGGTGAGCCTGGTGGGGCTTGGTTCTTCGTTTGGAGCTGCTTGAGGGTGTGAAACACCACCTTAAGGTTGCTGATCTGTTATTTTGCTGCTTCTTTTGGAGATCTACTTGCTGTTTGCAGGTTGTTTTGAGCTTGGTTTTGAGTGGTTTCGGTTGCTGTTGTCTCCAATCACGATTATACAAGAGCTGTTCGTGTTTGAGAAGTTTTTGGGGCTGTTTTGAAGAGCTACAGCCAGCCGCCCTTTCTTGAGGGTTTATATCAGCACAAGGGAAAGAAACGCCCATCTTAAGAGGCTGCAACTTCACCTAAAGGGGGCACCCTTACCCTAGGAAGCTTCTTATTTTGGTTTTTGGTGGGAGAAGTTCGTATTAAAAAAATAATCAGCATTTCATTGGGGTTTACTACTGTAGCAAAACACTATTCACAGTGTTGTATGGCTGTAAGTTAAAGTATAGTCTATGATGTATCTAGTTTCGAATCAGATGTAAGTAGTTTGTTGTAAGCCTAGTCTTATGTAATGAAGAAGCTATATTTGGACACAGAAATGAACAATGTACTCAAGTTATTTTAGTAGCTTAGTTTATTTGAAGCTTTCATGGTATGCATCTGCTCTTTATGTATCATTCTAGTATTTTTAGCAAACAAACTCATAGCATAAGAGGAAACACAAACTGAAACAAAAAATCAGACCTACAAATTAAGTGAAAACAAATCATCAGAGTGGTGGTTCATCACATTTAGTCACTTTATTAAATTAATTAAATATAAAGCTATTTTAAGATATTAATTTATAGAGATAACTTTACAAATAATTAATTTAATATTCCTTATTTCTCTTGTTTAGCCTTCGGGAATAAATAAAGGCTAAATGCTCTTCGGGTGGCTATTGAGAAGGGGACATTACATCTTAATTTGTGGGCACGTCTTTTTATGCAATTTAAGTGATTCCTAGCCTAAGTATCCTATTCTATTCTTAAGTTGTGGGCAGGTCTTTTTATACAACTTAAATGACTCCCAGCAGAAGGACTTAAGTTTTTCCCCTTTTTAAGTTTAATGACTTAAGGGGCATGCATATTAAGTGATTTTATTAAACAGGTGCCAAAAAAAAGGCCGAGAGGCATGGGATATCAAGAAGCCTATTGGCTCATTTTTTAGGGATTTTATTTGAAGCATTGGATTGAGTTAGTAATGGATCAATGGCTGAGGTTAAATCTTTCTTTTGAGAGTCATCATATAACATTTTAGGCTTCTTTTGGAGCTCATTATGTTATCAGTCTTTTCTCTATTGTTGCTGCAATCTTTGGCTTAAAGTTTGAAAACTCTTGAGTATCCTTGGTTTCGAAGAGACATACAGGATCCCCCTAGTCAGAAGGGTGTGTTTTGGTGGAAGGGCTTTGGTTTGTGATGCCCTAGCACATCATTTTCAGAGCTGGCTATTCCTATCAAGTTTTGGAGACTTTTTTGGAGGTGTAGTTCAGAGATATCAGAATCAGATTTGGATAACCTACAACAAAATTCCTGCATTTTCTAGAGCACCCTTGAGGCTAGCATTAGCAAGGACAAGGGTGACATCTGGGTGAGATCTAGCACTGATTTTCTAAGGATTTTGGCAGGGATGGCTAGGGTTTTGAAGGAATGTTTGAGGTATTTGAGCATTGACTGTGTACTTGCTGGTCATATTCATCTCAGAAAAAATAAGAAAAAATTATGTAAGCTATTTCTGAAAGTTCAAAGCAGTTTTTACTGTGATTTCTGTAACTTTTTGTTTTTCAAAAATTTCTATTAATTAGCAGAAAATATTTTGAGCATAGATCTGAGCTTGTTGAAGGCTTATCTATTGGCAAACAAAATTTCTAATAAGCTACCCTGATCTAAGCAATTTTTTTCCAGTTTCACCAATGGGCTGACTCAAGCATTTCGTCAAACAGTTCTCCCAATTGCCCTGCTACTGTTCTGAGTTTTGAATTCAATATGTTTCTAACATCTTGATGATTGCTTTTGATTGAAACTTTCATAATTTAGACTTTCCACGATCTTTAGGTATGTAATAACATATACAATAAATAGAACAGCATGTGAATTTATTCCAAGTATCATAGAATGATAAGCAGCAAAACACTCTGCGATAATCTTCTTGAGTTTCAATAAGATTGCACAGAAGGGATAAATGTTTGTGCACAAATTCACAACATATGTATCCACCAAATAATTTTTTCATAACAAACACCTAATAAAGACTCAGCCAAATATATTCTTTTCAATCTAATATAACTCCCTCACTCAAGAATTATCTTACATTGTATACATATTTATTCCAGAAGCATGTAAACTATAACAGTTGCTAACCTGGTGGAAGCAATGGACTTAACACTGCCAGAATCTTTGGAACTTCCTTTAAATACTACGTTGACCACATATGGCTGGTGCCATTTCTTCTTCCGTGTCTGGTCATATGCCACGATATCCTCCTATATCACTTCTCAGCTTAGAGAGAGGGTTCGATGGCTTTTTATCGGCTCGCAAGATATTGAAGACTCCCTAAGATTGATGAATTCCCACTACAGCAGCTTGCGTGTCCTTTTTTTGATGCATACAGCTCCTTTAATTAAAGAGCGGCGATGGTATCTATATATCCAAATGTATTTTGAAAATTCCCAAAATATAAATTAGCCGCTTCTTTCATGCTTCAACGAACAAAGTCCAAGTAGCAATCTTCAATAAATAATCTATTTCTTTGATGCAGTGGCAGGCTTCCCAAAACATATCTCCCTCATCTATACCCGATAAATATCATAGCTCCCACGATTTTCACTTCAAAGACCACGTAATCCTCTAACTTGGCATTGAATGTCCTTAATGGCTTCAATGGAAAATAGGACCATTCGTTTAAAGTGGCAGTTACAACTTAGAATGATGACTTCCCTCCCATTTAATTCACGACCTAGAAGTAACGCAAATAAAGCTCAATAATCATCCTTAACAAATGCGATGCCATCCAATTGAATTTAGAGGATGAGTTGTCGATAGAATTTTACATGAGAAAGAGGCTAATCATTCTTTTAGCTTTCCTGTTCCAAAGACGATTCAACTTCCTTTAATATTTTTTGCGTCTATCAAACTCCAAAAAGGGATGCACTACTCCACTTAATATTCAAATCTTGCTTGATTCTTAATTTGAATAGCTTCCAAGTAATTTTCCTCGACTCATCAAATTGCGTCTTTGAGCATGTATTGAATTCCCGGTTTCTCCTGAATTCTAGGGTCCACGTTCTCTCACAATCGACTCGACATAGCACTTAATTCCTTGAGTACGGTGTTGATTGATATATGCTTCATAGGCAGCAATGTGGTTGAGGACGATTCAATATAAATTCCTGTGAATGGTTGGCTTCGCTAATTAACTCCAATGAACATATCAACGGCTAAATCCACTTTATCGGCCCTTTCCTAAGTCTGCACAGCTCCTCAAATATTAACTATGGCAGTTTGTAGATATACATCAATCTTTAATATAGGACCACGTCCTCCAATCTTCCAGCTTCTACGAAGTCTTTTCTAGAGGCCTGCAAATAATACAACTCCCGACTCATTATTGAATTCTTGAAATAAGTAGTTAAGGGTCGATTGATAATGAACCACTCTTGACTAAGAATGACACAATACTGAAACTCTGCAATTCCTTAATATATTGGCATAATGATATTCTTTGATTTGTGCGGGATAAACCATCACTTTCTAGACTAAAGATAAGAAAATATTATATTCAAAACAATATGCAAAACAAAAATTTATTTCTTCAAAAATAGTCTCTACAAGAGTATACGAAATTCCGAACTCAAAACATTAATACCAATTGCGACAGGGTGATTCCGCTAGTGCAAAATTGGGTTTTCGTCCAATTCTCTAAACTTGTAGGGTTTTCGTCCTCAAGTCCTACAAACAAGCTCTCCAAAGAACCAAAATAAAAACAAACCTGCCGGCAAATGAATTCCCAAAACTTTTATTCTTTTCCCCTTCGTAACTCCTCATGTGTCTTCTTGAATTCTCGTCTTTCTCTTTTTTTACCTTTTATTCTTTTTATTGAGAATTCCCCTCAAAAGTAACTTAATTTATTTATTTAAACTTTTTTACTCAGTTACTTATGCTCTATTAATTTAAGTTGTCATTTTTAACTTAACTAATTCTGACAACTTAAATTAATATTCCAACTTTATGCTAACTCATAAAATTGGGGACATTGTAGTCTGCCCTTCTCAAATATTGCTAGTCCTCAAGCAATGTCAGCACAACCACCAGACTAACCAATAGTAATTCTAGGATCCCAAACCAATCTTTGGAAATAACCATTAAGTTGTCGTTGCGCTACTCCGATAAAAACCATTGGCTCATCATGGACACCTTGCGTTCCACTCTCTAGCAACCCCCAAAGGCAAACATCACCAACACTCATACTGAGATACCCGCATGAACTGAAATCAACATCATGAAATCTTTCCAACCAAGGCACCACTATGAAATCCATATCTAACTCAATCCTTTCATCAATATCATCCTATATCTCTTGCAAATCTTCATCCAATTCAAGATGTTCAACATTAATAACAGATTCATGGAGTAAATCACACTTATACAAAGACATTTGAATGCTGTTAACACTCATAGAATTCACATTTTCCCCATCATTTTTAATGGTGTCTTTGTATGTTTCATGTACTCCATCCAACATTGAATGCTCCTCAATAACTGTTGATTCTTGAAATGTATTGTACTGAAATCTGCCCTCATTCCCTGTTATATTTGTTGCATCATAGCTGCAACCTGTACCTTGACTTGAAAATTGATTCTCAAAATTCAAGAATTCAATTTCTTGATGTAGGTTCCAATCTATGTCAGCATACCGAACCTCTCTAATGTGGGAAGTGCTGAAATCATTATGCAACATTTCATTCTCATATAGCTCATCAATCCCTTCAACAATTTGTTTGATCTTCATTGTTCTTGTTTCAATTTCTTGATTCTTGGATGTGGCTGCGATAGGAATGGAATTTTCTGCTTTGTATAATGAAAAATGAACCATACTTAGCTGCAAACAAAGATCACCAGCCTCTTTTTCCTTGTCTTTAGCATACTTGAATACACGATCTTTGTCCATCAGCAATTGCAAGTAATCTGATTTCATCAATTCCAATGCTTCTCTAATAATATATAATTGATTAAGAGTAACTCCACTTGCAACTGTTTTTTCCCTATCATCAATTTGAGTTTCCCAAATGAGCTCTTCAACATATTTGTGAGTATCATATGCCCTTGTTAACACTTGCACCACTTTTTCATCTATAACAACCAGCTGGTCCTTCAAATCTTGCAACGCCAAAGGCATCTGATCAAACTCCTCAATGTGATTTGGGCTGCTATTAACTAAATTTTCTGATTTACTTTAATGTGTAGCGACCATATCATCTCTAAAATCAGTTTTTTCATTAGATGGTGTCTTGTAATCCTCAAACAAAGAAGATGGGACAGCTTTATGATCAAACATATTATTCTCAAAAGTATTTATCTCCTTCCCACAAGGCTTATCAAATTCAATCTCTATATCACCAACATAAAGATTTTTGCATACCTCACTTGTAGAAGCATCAAGTGATTATTTTTCCTCAACGTCCTTGATATTATGCAAATCAGTCCTTTGATCGTTTGTCCCTATCCCCTCATTTGCTGAATCAATGAACTTCAGGTCAGCAGATTGCTCGGTCACATCACTATCATGAACATCAATGTACCCCATTTCGCTGATGAAAATACTTGAAGAACTAACTCCATTCTCAATCTTTGTAACCTCAAAAACATTAAGAACATTTTCACCCATTTGTATCTCTTTTACAGCCTCTTCTTCTATGATTGACTTTTCCTCTTCAAGCTTCTTCTCCTTTTTATCCATGCATTGGTGGTTAGGCTCCCGAATATCTCTACATGTGAAACAACGATTTTGTCTTCTGAGCTCATTCCTGCTGATATCTTTTTTCCCTGTATTGAAGGATTTTTTTCCTTTAGTCGTTGCTCTCTCCTCATCTCCAAATTTATCAATAGCAGTTACATGTGTGACAAGGCAATCATCCTAATTAAAAAATCTACCACCCCTGTGTGGTCTATACTTCCACCTGAGATCCCTGTAGTCATGAAAAAATATTTCACTCTGAAAATCAGCACTCGATTCTTTCCAATCCCGTAAAATTTGATCCTCAAATTCCTATTGTGCAAGATCATTATCAATTTGAAGGTTATTCCTTGGAGGAAATTTAAGTGATAGGGGTTTAGAGTTGACTGTCACAGCTCTAGAACTCTGATTTGAACCCCTGTAATCTACAGAATCATTACTGTTTCTATAATTCCTTTCTTGCCCATTGTTCTCATCAACACATTGGGTCATTAAGGAACTCGATCAAGCTGAATCCTGTTGTAATTCCCTCTGACCTCTAGCAAAATCATTTAAAATCTCTCTTGTGTTTTGTTTCCTGTAGTCTCTATATTCTCTATCACCCATCACAACTTCCATTCTTCAACCTCTATCAACTGATCATTCACATGAACCCACCAAGGTGGTAGGATACATTGCTCCGATACCAATGTAATAAGCTACCCTGATCTACGCAATTTATTCCAATTTCACCAATGGGCTGACTCAAGCATTTCGTCAAACAGTTCTCCCAATTGCCCTGCTACTATTCTAAGTTTTGAATTCAATATGTTTCTAACATCTTGATGATTGGTTTTGATTGAAACTTTCATAATTTAGACTTTCCACAATCTTTAGGTATGTAATAACATATACAATAAATAGAACAACATGTGAAGTTATTGTAGATATCATAGAATGATAAGCAGCAAAACACTTTGCGATAATCTTCTTGAGTTCCAATAAGATTGCATAGAAGGGATAAATGTTTGTGCACAAATTCACATCATATGCATCCACCAAATAATTTTTTCATAATAAACGCCTAATAAAGACTCACAGCTAGATATATTCTTTTCAATCTATTATAACTCCCTCACTCAAGAATTTTGTTTCATTGTATACATATTTAATCCAGAAGCATGTAAACTATAACAGTTGCTAATCTGGTGGAAGCAGTTGACTTAGCACTGTCGGAATCTTTGGAACTTCCTTTAAAAACTACATTGACCACGTATGACTGGCACCATTTCTTCTTTTGTGTCTGGTCATATGCCACGATATCCTCCTATATCACTTCTCGGCTTAGAGAGAAGGTTCAACGGCTCTTTATCGGCTCACAAGATATTGAAGACTCTCTAAGATTGATGAATTCAAACTCCATCAGCTCGTGTGTCCTTTTTTTGATGCATAAAGCTCCTTTAATTAAAGAGCGACAATGGTATCTATATATCCAAATGTATTTTGAAAATTCCCAAAATATAAATTAGCCGCTTCTTTCATGCTTCAGCAAACAAAGTCCAAGTAGCAATCTTCAATAAATAATCTATTTCTTTGATGTGGTGGCAGGCTTCCCAAAACATGTCTCCCTCATCTATACCCAATAAATATCATAGCTCCCACGATTTTCACTTCATAGACCACGTAATCTTCCAACTTGGCATTGAATGTCCTTAATGGCTTCAATGGAAAATAGAACCATTCATTTAAATCAACGGTTACAACTTAGAATGACGACTTCCCTCCCATTTAATTCACAACCTGGAAGTAACACAAATAAAGCCCGATAATCATCCTTAACAAATGCAATGCCATCCAAATGAATTTAGAGGATGAGTTGCCAATAGAATTTTACATGAGAAAGAGGCTAATCATTCTTTTAGCTTTCCTGTTCCAAAGACAATTCAACTTCCTTTAATATCTCTTGCGTCTATTGAACTCCAGAAAGGGACGCACTACTCCACTTAATATTCAAATCTTGCTCGGCTCTTAATTTGAATAGCTTCCAAGTAATTTTCCTCAACTCATCAGATTGCGTCTCTGAGCATGTATCGAATTTCCAGTTTGTCCTAAATTCTGGGGTCCACGTTCTCTCACAATCAACTCAACATAGCTCTTAATTCCTTGAGTTCGGTGTCGATTGATATGTGTTTCATAGGCGGTAATGTGGTTGAGGACGATTCAATATAAATTCCTTTGAATGGCCGGCTCTCCTAATTAACTCCAATGAACATATTAGTGGCTGAATCCACTTTATCGGCCCTTTCCTAAGTCTGCACGGCTCCTCAAAAATTAACTGCGGCAGTTTGTCAATATACATCAATCTTTAATATAGGACCATGTCCTCCAATCTTCAAGCTTCTACTAAGTTGTAAAGTCCCTGACTTGTAGTGTAAGAATTTTGGCGACTGACTTGGTTTAATAGTCTCCATTTCAATGAATTGGTATGATTCAATGCAAGCAGATTTTTAGCAAACAATAGATTGTGCATAAAGCAATGACAGCTAAATTCATCCAAATTGCTATTGCATCTTAATCAGAAATATATTTAATCATCAACAATAGAAGGCCCAGTTCACTTCCCTAATGACAAGACAATCACTACATCAATGGCTCCACAAATGAACACTGATAATGCACAGCAGTGATTGAAGAACACTTACAGCAGAATAAGATGTAAATTCTGAGTGAGAAATAGACTGGTAATATTGACAGCAGTTCAAATATATGGTGCGCCACATAACCCAGCTATTACAAATGTTCTTTTGACATAGACTCGAGGCAACTAACTGTCTCATATGCAGAAATATTATACTGGCTGTAACATGCAATAATATTATGATTTTCTGAGATTTACAAACAAGAATACAGCTACAGCATTTGAATTAGGCGACCCACCCAACTTATCACAATCAGAAATTACATTTACTAATGCCTGTGTAACTCAATACAAGATATATAAAACGCCCAGACCTGGAAAAGATAGACGTCCTAAAGCTGGATAGAAGATCACGATCTCAGCAACATACGTTTCTTAGAATAAATGGTGGGCCTAGCCAAAACCCTTCCAAACGCCCTGCTAAATCTCCATGAAGTAACCACAACCAGGGATATGGCTCAAAACTGAGTCGTTCTTCCTCAAGAAATCACGTCTATTCTTATTCTGCCCTTCTTCCTTGAAACCACGACCTTTGCTAGTGTCTAATACTTGTAAATGATGAGCCTAAATGTATCTCACAAGACCACGCCCTCCAAAATGCAGTTAGCGCTGTCAAACTCAACTTCCATGAGGCTCAAAGCTCAATGAACTGGAACTCGAAAAATCTGCTAAAAACCTTCGACTATTCACAGCTAGGGGTGATAGTTCCACAACCGAAACTGGAGATGTAAGGGTTTCCAAACCCAAACCAAAGAAGCTCGACCATTCCCGTGAGAAATTTTCATCCAAAAAGTGTGTCGACAAAATAAGCTCCTTTTCTCATTATATTTTCCCATTCACCAAAATGCAGTTAGAGCTGTCAAACTCAACTTCCATGAGGCTGCAAAGCTCAATGAACTGGAACTCGAAAATCTGCTAAAAACCTTCGACTATTCACAGCTAGGGGTGATAGTTCCACAGCCGAAACTGGAGATGTAAGGGTTTCCAAACCCAAACCAGAGAAGCTCGACCATTCCCGTGAGAAATTTTCATCCAAAAAGTGTGTCAACAAAATGAGCTCCTTTTCTCATTATATTTTCCCATTCACCAATATAAAGTGATATGAAAGCAGCTGGAGCAACCATTGAAAAACAAAAGGATATGAAGGCACTTACATGGATATTGATTTTAAAGATTGAGTTCAACTGTACCTAGATTGCTAAGGTTAACAATGAAGGCCTTGAAATCCCCCTGCATAGACTTAGGAGCCTGCTTTTTTAAATGGTAAAGAATATCCAAGATCAACAATGGAAACAACTTGAGAAAAACTTTCCAAAGCTATGTTGTTGTGTAGAATGGTGTTGAGCCAAACTTGGTGCACAAAACTGCAACGGTGAATACTGCCTCTTACATTACGAAGGATATAGGTTCTCCTTCAATGCCCTGGCCTTGCATTTTTATGGAAAGTGACAAGGACCTTAATATAAAACTACATCATGTCATGAATGTATGTACTTAGTGGAAAATGAAGGATGAGACAGCTGACATTATTGGAAGCACATGCTTCTAGGGATGAGCAGGCTATTTTGATAGAATACAAGCAATGCACCATGGAATTCATACAAGGGTCATAATCTTCCACCACATTTTCACTGGCTGGGAAGTGAGTAGCAATTGGTTCATTTTTTCGTTTACACTATTCAAAAGCACAAGCTATAGAAGCATGACCTTCCAGCTAGCATTCTGGCACAAGGAATCATCATATAAGTTTACAGATCAACAATTAGGCTATGATTGGCTTCGTGGGATGTGATCTTCCAAATTATGGTTCACACACTTCCTTAGTTAGCAAACATGATCAAGAATTAGACCCCTGACTAGCTGCAGAGCATTGGGAGGATTTTATCTTGTGCAGCTTGGAGATTTAGCGGATCCTTTTTATTTTATTGGTATGAGTTCCTAGGACATTTTGGTGGGCAATAACGACCCTACAAAGTAAGCTTGCATCAGATTCAACCAAGCTTGTCTCAAGAAAGAGACAAATGATTAGGAACAAGATATTATTAAGGGATTTTGTGGTGAATATATTTTGTACCTAAACCCCTAAGTTATGTAAACGATCCATGTCACAAGGTTCATGTTCCTATTTGTGTTAAGAGTTCAACAAAGATAAAATTGGGATCAAATTTGACAAAGATATATTTTTATTTTTATTATATTAAATTAAAATTATTTAAAATTTAAATATATATATATTAAAATAAATAAAATATATTTAAATTTAATATAATAAATGTGAACTATTAAAAATATAAAATATGTATACATTGCCAAAATATTAATATTAAATATATTAATAATTAAATAACCCAATAATGGGTAGGTGCAATTGCGCATGTGTCGAGGTGATAGGAAGGGAAGGGCAAACATGTAAAGTATGTAATCATGAAAAGTGAGCGTTAGAGAAGGTGGCGCCAAGAGTTTAAGTGTAGTGATATGGAGAGATCAATTGTGGATGTTGTTGTGTTTGTTGTGAGCTGTTTGGTGACCAATGTCAACCTCAGCTAGTGATCATTCTAGGAAGGCATGAATGGTTGGTAATCAATCTCAATGGGAAGGAAGCTATTATGGTAAAGAAAGAGAAGCAAAGGAAGCGGAGTCTTTGCAGACGAAATGATCCTTGATTCCATTGCATATGTGGAAAAAGAGATCAAGAAATTGGAGTTGAAGGCCCTAGGTGGTGAGGATTTGGGAGTTGGCAAAAGATATAGATGGGACTCCTTGTGTAGGGATTTGTTTGGCAATAGCAAATTTATTGCTAGACTGAAGGCACACACAGGGGCATAGGAATATTTTTGGCGTTGGCCAAATGCTCAATTGTGCCTCATTGCTTTCAAATGCTATCAAGTTGTATTTGTTTCACAAGAACATCGAAGATGTGGTTCGTCAATCAAAGATGTACTACATCATTCTTCTTGATCATTTACATGCAACCAAGTGATGGAAACAATGTTTGCAAAGGGCAGTGGAAGAGATTGCAAAGAGGGTGAAGGTGAAGCTGCCTGCAGATGCTATTTTGCCCTTCTCAGATTGTTGTGATGATGAAGACTAATGATGTTGAGGTGATGGCTCCATCACGTAACAATTCTTCATGTGCAAAATGTAAAGGGCTGATGGCAAGGTGTGTGAGGCCTGCATAATTTGCCCCAACCCCCATTTCTCTCAAACTAGTGCTGCAAGTTTTTTTTGGTTTGGTGCTCTGGATAGGTCAGATGGTAAATAGTGAGGTTATATTTTAGTGGGGTTTGGTTGATAGTCTTTGTTTAGATTATGTTGTTATAGCTGACTATATTTGATTAGTATGACTGACACATCGTCAATTATTCAACTAGTTTAGAATTTTTCAGTGTTCCACAAGGACATATCCCCCCCAAAAAACCCCACGTTTCCTATATGTCCCCGTCTTGGAGACTTGGGAGGAAGGGGGGGCCGTCCCCCCCACCAGCCCACCACAAGCACCAGCATCGCCGTCTCTAAGACACTGCTAGGACTTCGAGGACATCGAGGTGTCCTCAAGACGTCTATGGGACTCATAGTTGTCTTCGGACAATCTCAAAGATGCCCAAGCGTCTCTTATGACCAAATGACCAAAAAACATATCTTTTTTTAAAAAATCAATTTTTTTGTGCCCAATGCCAAACCTTAATGGCCTATGGGCCCCACCCAAACCCCATAAACTCTATAAAATTGCCTCCTATACTCATTTCAATTCACAAAAAAACAAATCAACAAGACACTAATACTGTGAGTGTGAGAGTGAAAGCTGCAAGTTTGAGATGAAAGAGTGAGAATGAAGAGCAAGAGGGTTGAGGAGAAGAAAGAAGAGGAGTGATGACAAGTTAAGGTTCATTTCAAAATTTAAATGCTTAAAACTAGTTTTCCAAAGTTTCATTTGTAATTCTTATACTTTTACATCTTTTTTATAACTAGTTTTTCAAGTACTATATGTATTTCAATGTCATTGCCCCGCCACTGTCCCCAAACTTAGGCCCTTGGTCCCCTTGTCCCCAAAACCTGTCCCCGTGTCAGGAAACTCCGTGGAACTATGGATTTTTTGACAAAATATGAATATGGACCTGGTTGTTGTGATGACACCAGCATCCTAGGTCTTAGCCCATTTTTGTTACTTCAGCTCTTAGGCTTTGCCAAGTTTATTATAAAAAAAAAATCAATTAAAATTTTTAAATTATTAAACTTTAACATTAGAAAAAAAAAATTAAAAAATTAAAAATGTCACATTTTAAAACTTATGTGTTAAATTTTAGAAAAACAAAAAAAAAAATAAAGACAAAAGCTATATATGGTCAAAACAAAACCTAAAGACACAAAGTACACACTACAAAATAAAGAAAAAACAATGACATGCAACACCTGCTTCTGTGGCCTCCTGTAGCCATCTATTACAGCGTCCATTGCAGCCATTTCTTATATGTTTGCAAATTCTTGATGCTCACCTCAACTATAATGTTCGTTGTTGAAATATCTCTATATTTTGCCCTAAAACCACAATTTGAATCCAAAATAAGAAATGTAATACATTTAAGATTATAAATTTACCAATTGAAATGCCCTTTATAAGATATAATCCTGCTTTAGATCCTACACACAATACTAGTCACTAGAATTTTGGGCCTAGGAGACACCACGCCTAATCTAGAGGTTGTATGGCTTGCAAAGAGGTTGTACGGACTGCTATGATCCTCACACCAAGTATTGTTGCTCAATCAACAACAACGATCAGAAAATATATTTTCTGATCTGCACAATCAATCCTCTAAAACTCTGAATATCAATCTCCAATCAGCACAAATGCAGCTCTTGGATGAAGCCACCTGTAGAGCAATCCTTGGGTGATATTTCACACCTATAGATCACTGAATCTAAGAGAGTTATCGTTCTCCAAGATCAATTTTCTGCTTGAAACCCTTGTTTCTTCTCCACAGCAAAAAGCTCAAGTTTTGTAAAAGATGAATGAATGAATAATAAGCTTTTTTGAAAGCTTAAATACTCTTCCCAAAAAGCCACGGTTTGCTTTGGCTTTTAAATCCATTTAATATATTTAAATATTTGTTTTTGTTGTTTCATATTAAATAACCTCATGTTGGCGTCCCCTTAGTTGCTTTATAATTGACCTTATGATTAAATAAAATCATATATTATAAAAGTCATTAAACACCAATAATAATATCCACTTATAATTTTAATTATTATTAAAGTATTATAACTCCATTAAAACTCAATATTTCAACATTAAACTGATTCTACCAACACCACGAGGTTACCCACTGCTTCCACTGCTCATCAGAATGGTTTACTATAAATAGTAAGGTTGGGCCCAAATGTCCAAGTGACTTACTGAAAATAGTGAGTGCAAACGGAGCCTGAAACACCTTAGGAAGCTTGTCCCCACTGGAGAAGAGAACACAAGAAACTGACACTCGAAAGACATTTGGAGAACCAAGAAACTCCCAAATAAGGCCCTCTAAACACCAACATTAGCCTACGAGGACCCGTTGATAGGCTAATTCACCAATGCTCTAAACTGGTTAAGGAGGGGACATTACACATTCTATATTATGCCTATTCATAGCCAACATCTAGCAATTTTGTGTATCTAGTCTAAAATATATGAGATGTCCTTCCCTACCTTACTTATTCATCTTTTGTTTCATGTGAATCCCTTTCTTTATGGTGTATGAATGAGTTCCAAAATGTATTTCAGTCCTAACCATTTCCTTATGCAATTTGTCATTTTCTTATATGTGTATTAATCCTAGACTGCAATATATCAGTGTTATTCTTTGATGAGTATTGGATCAAGAATAGCATTAACATGTTAAAATATTTTAAAAAAGATTCTAATAGCAGCTATAATGCCAAACTAAGCAATTGCCACTATCAGCACACTCTCACCATGTGCCACATGGGAGCTTGAGAACAGGTTATGAAGATCCATCAAAAACAATAAAAAGTAGACTTTTATTAGATGTCATGACTTCCTTAACAAATTACATATGCACGTAGTGGCTTTGGTTAAAAACCTTGGACCTTGAAAGCAAGCACTATTGGCAAGGGTAGATGATCTCATCTACCTTTAACAAAAAACTACTAATGTGTACAAAAAGGGAGCTCAAAAACAAGGTACCTTTTCATGTTTGCAAGCTATAACTTCACAATACATTCTTGGCCAAATCAGTGGTTGCAAACAGTCCTTTTCTCCAAATTCCTCATCTAGTTTATGTACATAGAAAGGTAAAGTACTTGTAGACTAGGTTATGGGACTCCATATGGAAAGAAAAAAGTATTTGTGAGCGTCCAACATCTTGGTAGGCCCAGAGTATCTTTGGAGTTGAAAGTATGGATGCAATATGGTTGGAAGATGATTCTCAGTGTTAAATAAGATTGGTATCATTGGCTCTTACAACATATGATTTGCTTGGTACAACTCTAATAGATTCAAATTGTTGACATTATAGTCTGCTACAAGAAGACATATAGAAGGTACATGGATAATTTGAAATTTGCCTCAAGGAAATGTGGTCTTGTAGAATGTAATGATTGTAGGACATGTAGAGTAAGGACCTTTTGAAAACCCTACATATCTGTTAGCAAATGTTAGCAACAAGTATAGATCCAATATTAACAAACATTGAAAACTTGAAATAGGCTATCAAGATCCATTAAATTGGATAGAGGTGAACTTTACCAAAATCTTGTTGATGTAACTACCTTGCTTGTCAAGATGGTATACTATGCAGTTGCATACAAGAGGCACACAAACTCCCTGAAAAATGGCTTCTGCATTCTATGGTCTCAGTTCTGCGTTATTTGTTGAATATACACAAAATGGGCATATTGAAGGTTTTGAAGAGTTTTTTAGTTGTAGGATAAAGCCAGTTTTATTTCCAATTTGTGTGGGGCATAGCCAATATTTTTTCTTTTCTCTTAGTCATATAATATTTTGGTTCTAAAAACTCTTTATGCCTTTTTGTTCCAATCATTCATTAAAAAAATTGGTGTAACATAGAGTATTAAAATTATATTTACTAATTATTTATTTAATGCTCATCACTTGTAACATATGTAACTAATAGTTTTGTTTTCGTTTTTTGTTTTTGATGTTTCTATTCTGGATTATGGAAACATCTTGTATTCTATTTATTGAAGCTTTCGCTTCTTGTGAATATACATCGAAAATTTCAAATCTCTTTGTTGCTCTTCGTTTCATGGTATCAAAGAGGGAAAATATTTCCTGGACTCTTCATTTTTCTGTTTTTTTTTTAAATCGCAAATATTTTCCTTAAAAAAAAATTTGTGGTTTTTTGGAAATTGTGTGGCTTCTCTGAGCAAGAAAAATTAAAAGAAGTTTTGATCATCTGAATCGCATCTTCTAAAAATCGCGTTTGGTTCTGGGCGTCTATTTTCTTTGAGAAATCGTGTGTATTTTGTGTGTAAAAATTTCGGCCAGATTTTGAGCATTTCAAGCGCACGACTAGGGTTCCTAAAATGCTTTTTCTTCCTCTGCTTGCGACCTAAGACTTTATTTTTTTCTATTTGCAAGCTTGCAACGTTTCCTGGGCGTGATTTTCTGAACGTGTTTTTGCTCTTTTCCGCGTGGTTCTACAAATTTGGTCGTCATTTTTTCTATGCGACTTTGTTTTCTGGCAAAAAAAGACTTGCGAGCTCTATTGTCCGCACACGACTTGTTTTCTGGTTTTATCGTGTGCTTCCTGGTCGCTATTCTCTGGCCAACAAATTTCTAAGCTACCTCTGCATTTTTGGGCACAACTGTTGGCGCGATTTCTAGGCATTTTTCTTTGGAGTCTAAGTATTTTCTGCTATTTTACTAAGTTGTGCGACCTTGCAAATTTCATGGTCTCTACTTCCTGATGTCAATTCTTTTTTCTACACAATCTAGGGTTTCTGAAAAAATCGCCTAGGGTTTACAAAATTTTGCAAATTTTTGGGAAAATCTGATGTTTGAATTTTATGTGTGAGCCCCTCTGCTCTCCACCTTGGGATTTTTTGACATTTTTTGCATTTGTGGGGTTTTGTGCCTCTTATTTGTCAGATTCTATGCAAATGGCTTCTTTGTCTCACATCATGCTCAAGGGCAGTCAGAAATTCAATGGTCGCAATTACAACACCTGGAAGCAACGAATGATGACAATCTTCAAATATCGTTGCCTCGATTAGATCATTCTGGGTAAAAAGACATGACTAGCATCAGGTGATAAAGACCAAGAAAATTTTGATGAACAAAATTGTCAAGCGGTGATGCTCATTAAACTGTCTATCACCGATGATCAACTACCTCAAGTTCCGTCTAGTAAATCAACAAAAGAGATTTGGGATCATCTGAAGGATCTTCATGAAAATTCTGACAAAAGTCGTGCATTCTTCCAGAAGAACATGCTATTTTCTATCATGATGGATGAGAAAACATCTTTGCAAGCGCACTTGACCAAGATCAAGGACATTCGTGATCAGCTTGAGGCGATTGGTCAGAGAATGGAGGAAGAAGATATGGTAGTCATCACTTTGAAAAGTCTACCAAAATCTTACGAGCATTTTATCGAGACTCCACCTAATGTTGATTTGAAGTTTTCAGATCTTTGCACCATACTTTTGCAGCAAGATCGTTGGAAACAACAATTCGGTAGCGGTGTTAGTTCGTCCTCCACTAAGCAGGCTTTTCTTGCTAAGACCGTTAAGAAGAACAAGGGCAAAAATCAGCCTTCTCACCAGTCTAGTCAAGCGTAATCTTTAGATTCTTCTAAGAAGAAGAATGTTCAGTGTAACTACTCCATAAGTTTGGTTACATGAAAAAAGATTGCTAGAAACGCTTGGCTTTTGAACAAAACAAGCAAGGAGAGTTTAAGCCTAAAGCTAATATTGTAGAGCACACTGAGCAAAAGGAGTCTGCATTCTATGCCTTCATGGCCAAGAGTCCTGCAGATCCTATGAAATCTTTTGCATGGTACATTGACTCAGGTGCTTCTCGACATTTCACTCATCACCGGAATTGGTTCATTGAGTACACGTCTTTCAGAGACTCTATTATCTTTGAAGGAGGCGAGGAGTATACTATTGTCGGAAAGGGCAACGTGCAGATTCATTCTGATGGGAGAAATTTAATATTTCTCGATGTATACTTCATACCTAGCATGGAGTTGAACCTTCTTTCTGTCAGTCAGATTATGATACACTTGTTAGTGTTTCTTATATCAGATTTAATAATGAAAGCACTTAAAATAATTGCAACACATAAGACAATGAACACACAAAGATACCCTGGGAAAACCCTCCTCTTGAGGGAGAAAAACCCAGCAAATGAATCTCTTCTATAATATAGAACAATGGCAGAAATCTGCTTACAACTCAGGCCCAACAATGGCCAGCAATGGATACAACAAAGTCGCACCTCTCCTAGATGCACTAGATACAAATGAATATCTTCTTCCTTGAAATCGGACTGCTCCTATATGGTGCGAATTCTGCTCTTAAGGAAATGCAAACTTGCTTTTTTGATTGGATGATGCAATGACAAATGAGACCTTGTATTTATACAAGTGTGGTTTATACAAGTGTGGCGCCTCTTCAACATAGGTCGGCCCACATACAAAATAAATAATAAATACATAAAGTCGGCTCAAGCCAAGACTAAAATATGTGAACCAAGAAGGGTCGGCCCTTTAGCATTTACATTTATTGTTTGGTATAAATTAAATAGCCGAGAGGCTATGCATTTAATTTATCTTTTCTTTTTGGAATTCGTGTGATGAAGTGCAGACCGTAGCTGCTATAACATCAACAACACTCTCATCAATTGGATATTGTGTTTAGCATGCACACCTGCAGCATTGTTGACAGAGAGACATGCACCACAGTTGTTCAGGCCATTGAGGATCATGGTCTTTATAGACTCATTGACTCTGGTGATTCTCAAGAGCACACTATGGCAACTAGGAGTACATCCATCAGCAATCTCTGGCATTAGCGTTATGGGCACCTAAACATGCAATATCTCTCTCAATTAGCTTGTGATGATTTGGTCAGTGGCCTCCTTGCAATTCAAACGCAGACTCATGGAGTATGCGAGGCTTGTCAGGCTGTAAAGCAGCACCGAACTCCTTTCTCAGATGGTGACTCTTGGCGAACTTCCAAGGTATTGTAGTTAGTTCACGCTGATTTATGTGGTCCAATGAACACTCCTTCAGTTACTGGTTGCAGGTATTTTCTATTATTTGTTGATGATTTCAGTAGAAAAATGTGGGTGTATTTTTTGAAAAACAAATCAAATGTGTTTAGTATATTTCAGCAGTATAAGGCCTTAGTTGAAAAAGAATCTGGTTCTCCAATAGTTACTCTTAGGTCTGATAATGGGGGGAAATTTTGTTCTTTTGATTTCTCCACATTTTGTGTTGCACATGGCATTAAGTGCCAACTCACCACACCATACACCCCACAGCAGAATGGCATCATAGAATGTAAAAACCGCACCATCACTGAAATGGCTCATTCTATGATAGAGCATAGACATGTTCCTAAGAAATACTAGGCTGAAGTAGTTTATACTGCTATTTATCTTCTGAACTAATCTCCAACTCATGCGGTTAAGAAGATGACTCTTGAAGAAGCTTGGTCTGGACACAAGCCTAAAATCAGCCACCTAAAAGTTTTTGGCTCTACTGCTCATGTTTGGATTCCAGATGCCAAGTGCAATAAGTTGGATTCCAAAAGCCAAAAACTCATGTTCACTGGTTATAGTGAAAATCATAAGGCATATAGACTGATTGATGTAGATATAGATCGTCTCATCTTCAGTTGTGATGTTGTGGTTGATGAAGCTACTAGGCCTTTCTTTCAATCTTCTACTCCTGTGCATCCTGAGGATCAACCTTTGACAACTTTTGAATTGGGTGTTTGCCTTCCCCCGAGTCCACCTGATGGGAGGGATTCTGCAATTGAGCAGCCACCTCAACAGAATGTTCCACCACTCGCCCCTCCTCAGGACAATCAGGATCTTGATTCAACTGATTCTATACCAGCCACACCTGGTGATGTTATTCCTCATGTTTCAAATATTGGTACTTCTACTCACCGACCTAAATGGTATGCTAAAACCATTAGTGATCTTCATGATTATGAATTGATCGAGGGTAAAACTACTCGAAAAAAGAGCAAGCAACAGAACACTGTTAAATAGCATCTCTGAGCCTCAAACATATTCTAAAGCTAAAGGTGTACCTAAGTGGGAACAAGATATGGAAGTCGAACATCGTAGCCTTCTGAAGAACAACACTTGGGTGCTTTCTGATCTTCCACCTGGGAAGAAGCCCATTGGCTGCAAATGGGTGTACAAAGTTAAGTATAAGATTGACGAAACCCTTGACAAGTATAAGGCTTGGTTAGTAGCCAAAGGGTTCTTACAGACAAAGGGCATTGACTATGAGGAGACTTTTGCTCCTACAACCAAAATGAGTATTATTTGGCTTGTCCTTGCTACAACAGCCCAGTTTGGTTGGAAAGTCCATCAGATGGACGTCAAGAGTGTGTTTTTGAATGGTGATCTACAGGAAGAAGTCTATATGACTCAGCCTCCCGATTTCAAGGTTCCCAGTAAAGAACATCAAGTTTGCAGACTTGTGAAAGCACTCTATGGCCTTAAAAAGGCACCACGAGCATGGTACATGAAAATTGATAAGTACCTTACTAATCATGGTTTCCAGAGGAGCCCTTCTGATTCAAATTTGTATGTCAAGCGTTCTGGTGATGATATTCTTGTACTTGTTATCTATGTTGATGACCTTATCATTACTGGCAGCTCAAAAAATTTGATTGAGGAGATAAAACACAATCTCAGACAATCATTTGACATGACAAATTTGGGACTTCTTCATTATTGTCTCAGTGTTGAGGTTTGGCAGACAACTGACAGCATCTTCATTTCTCAATCTAAGTATGCTCGCAGTTTGCTTGATAAGTTCCAAATGAGTGACTGCAAACCTGCATCAACACCTATGGAGAAAGGGCTCAAACTTTCAACAAAATCAGATTCGCCTGTGGAAAATGAATCCATATTCAGGCAACTAGTAGGCAGCCTCATTTATCTCACTGCCACTAGACTTGATCTCAGTTTTGCAATGAGCTACATCTCTCGCTTCATGACAGTCCCTAAAGCAAAACATTGGGTTGCAGCGAAGTGTGTGGTGAGATACGTGAAAGGCACTTCTGACTTTGGTATTCTGTATGGAAGGTGCAAAGATCCTAAGCTGATTGGTTATACATTCTCAGATTGGGTAGGTTTTGTGGATAACAGAAAATCTACTTCAAGGTATGTATTCAGTTTGGGTACAAGTGTAGTCACATGGACCAGCAAGAAGCAGCAAGCAATGGCTCTTTCCTCAACTGAAGCTGAATATTGGGGAACTATTAAAGCAGCTTGTGAGGCGGTTTGGCTTCAAAGGGTACTTTTTGACATGCAAATGTTTCAAGCAAGGCCTTCCCCCTTGTATTGTGACAATCAAGGGGTGCTCAAACTAGCCAAAAATCCAATCTTCCATGAAAGGACAAAGCATGTTGAACTTCATTGTCATTTCGTTCGCTAGCTTGTCGAAGATGCATCAGTAGTATTGCAGTATGTTCCGATAGAGGATCAGACTGTTGATATTCTCACCAAGTCTCTCAGTCCAAATAAGTTTGTAAAATTTAGGGGGCATCTTGGTGTAGTTGATAGATTGAGCATTAAGGGAGGGTATTAAAATTACATTTAGTAATTATTTATTTAATGCTCAATCACTTGTAACGTATGTAACTGATAGTTTTGTTTCCGTTTTTTGTTTTTGATGTTTCTATTCTGGATTATGGAAACATCTTCTTGTATTCTATATATTGAATCTTTCAATTCTTGTGAATATACATCGAATATTGCAAATCTCTTTGTTGCTCTTCCTTTCATAGAGCAAGACTGCAAATTAAAATCATTGGAATATAATCATAAGTTCATTTTCTATTTGCATCACATACCAAAACAAGGGCTTGTATATTCTTGTCCTGGATTGTTTAGCTCTTATATTTTATTTTGACGACCTGTTGTTAATGCCCATAGACCCAACAAAAAATTGATAGATACATCGAATATTGCAAATCTCTTTGTTGCTCTTCCTTTCATAGAGCAAGACTGCAAATTAAAATCATTGGAATATAATCATAAGTTCATTTTCTATTTGCATCACATACCAAAACAAGGGCTTGTATATTCTATATATTGAATCTTTCAATTCTTGTGAATATACATCGAATATTGCAAATCTCTTTGTTGATCTTCCTTTCATAGAGCAAGACTGCAAATTAAAATCATTGGAATATAATCATAAGTTCATTTTCTATTTGCATCACATACCAAAACAAGGGCTTGTATATTCTTGTCCTGGATTGTTTAGCTCTTATATTTTGTTTTGACGACCTGTTGTTAATGCCCATAGACCCAACAAAAAATTGATAGATACAGAACTACTGTGAACTTATTTCAAATGAATTTATTTTTGTCCAACTAATAGAAAAATACTTCTAAATATAACCCCGCCATATTATCCTGCATTGGATTCACATTAACACATTGGATCCTACATACTAATACATCATACACACATTTTTAGTATAAAAGAAATCACATAGACAACACAGTGCAAATTGAATATCTGTTACCATCACTCGATGATGTATAATACAACTCTAAAATGTATCACATATAGTAAGGATGCATCTCTCTCTCATATAAATCCTTCCTACATAACACCTTCTCTAAGTACATCTATAGTATGATATATCTAGTACACATCATTCATACCCTAATAAAACAAAACCCAAAGGATATATAGGAATCCAAAGATGTGACGATTGATAAACTAACCTCTCATTAGATTCAGCTAACATAAAAATTAAAGAATGCGTGCACGTACATCCTCATGTTTTCTTTAATATATCCTATTCATATCTTATTACAGCTATTATTTACCCTAAAACACAATATAAGAATGGAATATTCCAATTATGTGCTAAACTTGATAAAACTTCAACATATAGAAAAAATAATTCCTTTGTCAAGAGCATGGGGGTGTAATAGTGAATGGAAGACACCACAACTACAGCAACAATAGACCAGTCAACTAAGTTACCAGTACAAGTTCAAGCGGGGATATGGGTATACTATTGGAGTATGGGGATTCACCCTTCCCTAGGACCCCAAATGATATACCTTAGGTATGTCCACACAAGAAATAAAATAAATATTAAATACGTAGACAAAACCAACAATAACAAAATGGGACTCAACTATTTCATATTTGTGATTTAACAGTACTTGCAATTTCTAAAACAATGTCAAAGAGGACTATATGAAGAGTGTGAATGACAAAGGAAGCAATTGCAAAGTTCAACTTAATAGGTTTTGGATCAAATAGCTCAAGATAGAGTAATAGAAAATGCTTCTAAAACAAAATCTTAATTCTCAAAAGACCATAAATGATATTGAAATGTTATTATTGATAACTATTTTAGCAGATTTGTAAAAGAGTAAAGGGAGTGTTAAATATTTTTCCATTAGATAATAAATATCTGCTAGTACAAAAGAAGAGAGCAACTATTTGAACCACAATTTTAGTTATTATTATTCAAGTAAATGTTCCTTGATTTTGCGTATAAGTGGATGATGGAGTTAAAAACATCGATGGACTTTGAGTTGAGAATTTGAGAGATTATAGGTACAGGTTTCAATGGAAAATCAAAGCACGAGGAACATTCCCTTTCAATGAGATAGTTGCTGCTGAAATCTATCTAGATCGTTAAAGAGAAAATATATGAGGCTTGCTTCAGGAGGTGTTAAGATAAGCCCACAAGACTAGGGAATGACTTCTCTCAAGGCATGTATTAGTTTTTCCCGAGACCTATTTAACATGCATGGAATGCTACACTATATATGTCTAAAGCATTCATGTACTGCTATTGTACTCCTTGCAAGCCTTTTGCACCTCCATGTATATGACAATTCTAAATGGAATGTAGTTCCTGAACAAGTGTAGGGCATACATTTAGGCAGTGAGTTTCACCAATTAACAAAGCATTAAGCCCGCAGAATATATAGGAAATTTACATATAACCAAAACAATCCTTCATTTTGATATAAAATATTGCTACAATTCATTTTTCAGCACTGCAAGCTGATTTTTATCTTTCTGATAGGAACCATTCTGCTTCCGGTTCCACAATCTCTATATACTATTATGTATATGTTTCCCACTTGATTATACAATCGTCACTACCCTACCCACTTGTCATTAGAACTTGATGACCAATGTCAAATTGAAGCTCCAAATTATTACACTTTGTTAGCATATGAAAAGGAAATTTGTCCCAACCTAACCTTGATAATCTAAACAACCACCTTGGTATTATTGTTGACAATTGAAATGTTAAAATTCTTTTGAATAGTTCGGATCACAAAAATTCAAAGAAAACAAAACCTCTTTAGGTTGATATAAAGCCAATAGAGTTTTGTTTCAGTTTAGTTTGGCTTTCTATATTTACTTTTGGCAAATACCCTTATAAGGTTCAAATATGTTAAAAAAATAAGATAGAAGCCTTACTTAGTATTTATGATATTGTCTACTATTTCTCACTAAATTGTGTCTTTGCATTTATATACATGGAAAGCATTACTATGAGCCTAATGCAAATGACAGTAGTGTGGAATATAGAGAAAAAAGCAGCACATCTCTTAACCATTCCATGTTAATATCCTTAACGTCAAATGTAGAAGCATACTAAAGAATGTGTCTCTATTTTAATGTCCTTAACATCTATTAGAAATATACATACATTCAAGATCACCTACCTGCAATTTTCCCAGGCAACCTAATGAAATCTAGCAAATCTTAGATGGTGAAACACTGTAATATCCCACCCAAGATGGAACAAACTCTATTGCGATTGTTTCTTAGTTTGATGGATGCAACATTTTATCGAACTAATATAGTCATGTATGATAATTTCAACACAAAGAAGAGCACTGAACTGATAATAAATTCTGATTTCTAAATGAATGCACAGTTCCAGGTTTTCATAGGATACGTTTCATTTTGATTTGCAATTTCAGACTTATCATTGGACACCATTACAATCAGAATTTCTGGGGGTCAACAACACGAAGTCTACTGACAAACCCTACAATACTTCTTTCACACACAACTCAGAAACATTGCATTATCGGACTGCAACAGCACCTTTTGATAACAATATAGACTGATTTTACACAGATAAGCGCTCAGAAAGCTACAGCAGGTATTACAATAATTTCTGAGCATTAGGGACTGACTGATTCATCAATATGACTGCCTAGAATTCATTATCAGATTGTTACAAACTCAGAAAACTCCAATCAGATTACCTACAATGTTTTTCTGTAGCTACAAAAGCATGGCAATGATAGAATGACTTCCCAACATTGAACAGCAGACCTCTTAAGTTCTGATTTCAGTTACCAAGAGTCAGAAATGACAGCACTATGGAAAGGATGGATGCAAATACTAACAGCAGCAACTAAACTCTGATTTCTGAGTGTGATTAGAATCATTTAATCAATGTATTAAATGCCCAGACCTGGACGTAGGTGCTACTACCCCCTCATAGTGAATGCAATAACAGAAACATAGAATTCCAACCTAGTAATACATGAAAGAGAGGTTGAGCTATTGAAGGATGGTCAAGAAATCGTTGTAGACCCTCGATTGATGCGTTCCATAACAAAATAGCTTCACATAACAGAATAATACTGTAGCGGCACTGTAGCATGGGTACTATTCACATCACTGTAGCGCAGGTACTATTCGCGTCACTGTAGCAGCAGATCAATAACTTCTGATTTTGCACAATATTCTAACCCTTGTGAAAACTTCTGAAATTTCTTTCAATGATGCACAAATGTGACTTCTGTATGAAGCCACCAATAACCTGCAACCCCTGGGTAATCTTCCTCACCTGCAGGTAGCACAATCGAAGAGAGGCTACATTCTCCAAGATTGAAATTATAGTGAAACCCTAGGTTTCTCTCCAAAGCCAAAGCTTCTTCAAAATGGACAAGTGTTGAATAATTTTACAAGAATGAATTCATTTGCATTTCAAAACCTTTTTATACTCTCCTTCATTGGGTCAATTTCTCCAAGAGGCCCCTTTTAATCATTTAATAATATATTATAATGTTGGCTTGCCTTTTGATTTGACTTTATAATATTTAATTACTTGGGCGCCAATATCAAGGTATTTTATAATTTGTCTTTTATCATCAAATAGCCCCACTTATAATAAAGTCAAGATAAAACATTATAATATGCACTTAATAATTAATTATTAATAAAGTATTATTTTATTATAATTAAAATGTCATAACTCTAAAAATACTCATTATTTTATCAATTCCGTCAAAACCAAGTGGTCAACCACAAAAACCACTACTCATCCAAATGCCTTTCCCAAAATAGAAAGGTTGGCCACTGGCATGCAACTGACTTATTCCTCAAAACGGAACCAAAAACCTCTGAATAGCTTAGCCTCAAAATATACCAACAATCTACAGAGGTAAACACTATCAACTGCCACCTGAAGAGCTCATTAACACCCAACTGGACCCTCTAATCACTAAACACTAGTCTATGAGGGTCAATTGATAGGCTAATCCTTTGAACTCTAATGCTCACGAAAACAGGGACATTACAACCACATCCCACAACGCTCAGTTCTATGCTAAAAATCAACAAAAAAACTAGATTAAAAGCAATTTCGCACGGTTAGAGTTTTGTGTCAAGTTGGTTAGGCAATTTTTTCGTGATTTAAACCCTTAAAAATTGTTGAAAATCACACTAATTAAATTGGGATTTTTTGGGGAAAAAATCGTTTCAAGTTTTCAACCAAAGATTTTTGCGATTTTTTGAGGATTTATGCTTCTATGGGTACAAGTATAGGGTCCTCCAAGGCAGAACCCAGTTACATAGCCAGTCAAAGACCACAACAATCCGAAGGGTTTAGGATAGCAAGGGTGTTATAATTCATCTAAATTTCCCACGCCACATGATCTGGCTGAAAAGAGAATTCTACAATTGGATCTGCAAAAACAAAACAATGGAGAGGAGAGCCCACAATCTACGATAAAGCACAAGAAGGAGCAGCAACAATTTTATGATGTATCTCTGACACTTTATCTCTGTATCTGTCAAGAATACCACAGAAGAGATTTGTCCAATTTGCATGGTGCATATATAAGGCTGGAGACAATGGAAAATGTTCAGAATGAAATCAGTAATCAGAAATTTAAAATCTGAAAATCAGCAAAATATAATTCAAGGCTCTGACTGTCAAGACCTCCCACTACTTGATATATCGTACTTATGATTCACAGAAAAAACTAGGAAGAAATATGCAAAAATGGTAGAGGAAACAAAGAGGTTTGCATCCAAAACTGTATATATGACACTCTTTTTTGCTATGGATTGAAGAGATGTAAAAGGATTAAAGTACGTGCTAGTCAGATATGACCAAGCACATGCCAAAAGAAAAATAGTTGATTACAAAAAGCAGAAATATTTACAAGAGAGGGTGGTTCTTATCACACCAACACTATGTTCTGTCTGTCTTGCCGTCATAGGAATCATTAGCATGCTAATTTTCGTTCACAGACATAAGTGACTGACTACAATTCTATTATAAAAAACAGAAACTTGCAATGACAGTTATTATGATTTCAAGAGAAACTTCTTATGATCGTTGTAAAAGCTTCGGTCTGAAAGTTTTGAATCTAAACTGAAGAAATGTAAAGTCAAATTTTCAATGCTCACTAAAATAAAGTATTTTTTATATGTTTGAAAGACCGGAAGAATAAACAGAATTTTGTGATGCTTGCTAAAAACTTAAAATTTTCTTTTATGGTTGAAAGACTGGAAAAGAAAAGAAAATGTTACATGAAAAGTTCAACCACATAGAGATGCAAATGGAAATATAACTGTAGTAATATTTATATATTGATTCAGGTAACATACAAGAATAGTGAACTTTCCTGACGAGGGATGGGTACCAAATCAGACAAAGAAAAACTCCAAACAAAATGTGAATGTTTCACTCGGAAAAGGCACCATTTGCATAACTAGGCGAATATGCACTACTCTGTCTCAGGTATAAACATATTTACAGATAAACTCCCGCTTAAATTTTTTGGAGGCATAATTTGGAGGTTGAAAAAATTTCAGTAGTTAACCGTTTATATCGAGATTTAACTGTGTAGTATCTTCAATTTTCACACACTGTTATCTAACATCCAATATAACCAACATGGAGAAGAAAACAAACTTAAACTTGGGATTGGTGTATAGTACATAAGATAAGAGACCCCCAGATGGTTTAACGCCATAACTTTGGCTATTCGGTATGAAACGCATGAAACACCAGTCCATCAAGCGTAGGAAAAGAGAGTTAAGATAAAGCAGGAGGAAAAGGGAAGCTACCTGGAATGCAATCAAGTATCTCGCTTCGCTGCCCGCCTCCTCCTTTCACCACATTCGTCAACCTCTTTGTTCTGTCGGGCTTAGGGTTTTGCTTTTATTTCCTCACTTCAACATTTACTTTTAACTATATTAACTCGGCTTTTATCATATTTGATTTTTAATTTGTTAGCGTTATATTTTTTTATTTTTTGAATGTGCTTCTTGTTGAGACTAGGGGAGGGGAGAGGACCCAGCATGTTTCAATAGTTGTGATAGTAGTTGTTTATATAATGCTCAATATTTTTATCAATATTAGACCAATAGTTGTGACTTTAAAGTTGTTAGTGTTGATGATGACTACCCATAATTAAACAAAATGTATTCCTTTGATCTAAAAAGCAACCAATCATTTGATTCCACATCAGCGCTCAATAAAACATGTTGTGAATTCACAAGTATTGGTCTCACTTTTTTTTGGGCTTTTTTGGACACCTTGGCAAAAAGCATGCTGATGTGGCATCATATTTGATGATGTGGCCATGAAACCTTAGTTATAAGCAAGGGACTTGCCAAGTAAGCTGCTGTAAAAAATTGGGAGTGATTTGAAATTTCCACGTAGGATTTTGAGAAGCGCGAAGTTAGGGTGCACAACTACAGGGTCCTCTCCCCTAGTATGTTTATGTAAATGGACAATCTGCTCTAATAACTTTGTTGTTGACATAAAATCGATGAACTTTTTTATATATAAATAATAATAATGGTGTATTTTAATATTATGATGTTTAAAAGTGATTTATGTTTAGAGTCATGAGGATGCAACTATTGTTCAAAAGTAAATTTGCCGTTTATGGGTGAAGGTATTTGTCTAGCATTATTGTCTTTCTCTTGAATCAAAAGTGTCAAAATAAAAATAAATAAGGTTATTTTAATGTTCGTATTAGGACAAATTGACATTAGTGTGTATTCTTAGTGTAATTATGATATAGGATTTGAGTATATAGCAACTTTGTTAGATTCTAGGAACTTAGAGTTGGAAAATGTGGTTATCTATAATTTATAGTTAATATAAAATAGGAAGGTTTGGCATTCACACAATCATATTTTAAATTATCTCTAAATGATGAACAAATCATCAATCATCTATGTTGTGTATAGTGATTGGATCATTTTCTTGTACTATTGGTGGTGATTGTGTCCTTAGAGATCTGGACAATAAAGTACCCCTATCAAAATTTTCTTGGGGTATTCATTACCCTTATGGATCCAAAATTTTAATAGATTATAGTACAATTAGTATGCACTAAATTATCATTTAGGATTTCCTAAAATTATTGATATATAGTCTAAAATGTTTTTTATCCATGAAATTAATTTTTTTATCTAGGCCTCGTCCTCTTACCAAAAACCACCCACTCATATGGTTGGCACCTCATTTCAATAAGTATTTTTTCTCTACATTTTTCTACCATTTTGTTCATTTGACCCTATTTACCCAATGTTGATAGTTGATCTAAGAAATCCTCAATTGGGTCATCTATGTTTAATATTGTCTAAGGATGTTCATTTAAAGTGTCATATTCTTAAAATATAGTAAAATTTGATTGGGAATACATGTATGGTCATGATATTAAGCCATTTTGGGATTTTGAACTTGCTCATCCTAACATTCTGACTTGACTTTCCTCCAAACTCCCCTTTTCCTTTCATTTCAAGATGTCAAACTTGTTAATCTCGACATGTCATTTTGATATTTTATGATATATTTTTTTATTTTCTTCCTTCTTTGACATGCAAATTCTCAAAAATTTCTCAATTAAATAAAACATCTTGCCTACCTCCTTGCACAATGCATGACACATTAATGATCTAAAAATTGATGGCATTCAATAAATGAAGTCTCTTAAATGCCCCTTGGTACAAGTTGTGGGCCCTTCTGAGACATAATTGGTGTATAAATGTGTTGTACCCAAACCAAAAATTTTGCTTCATTAAGGCATTTTTCTTAAAATGGTTTAAACCTTGTAAAAATGATGTCAAAACATAGTTTTTAGGAAATCAAGTATGGGATTTTAGTCAGTTTGATGTCAGGAAGATACTAGCAAAATTTGAAAAAAAAATGAAAAATTAGGGTTTTGAGACCCCTATTTTTAGGCAAAAAACCCTAAAAATTGAAACTTGTTAGAATTGACTGAAAATTGTTTTGATTGGCTTATTTTACTTCACCATCACAATGGTGAAGTCAGATTCAATTAAAACTCAATTAAAGTCTAGTGGGTAGTTTTTTTCTTTTTCAAGTGGAAAGTTAGGATCTTCGAGGTCAACAATGGCAAATGGCCATGTGTCATGTGTTGAAATCTAAGCTTGAAACGCTCCAGTGAAAATTCTATGGTGAGATATGTCCAAAATGATGCTTCATCTCGGAGGGGATTTTCGTCGAGGTGAAAATGTTGAAAAATTCTCTAGAGACAGAAGTGCACCTATTAGCCAAGGGCGCCCTTGATTTTAGAGGCCCAAATCCACTTTTTGAGATTTGTCACTTCCAAGAGGTCTTCTCTGAAATCCTATCAACTTCGCGATTAGCCTACTAGCTAGTCTGAAAGATTTGTCTAACACCTAAAACTAGGGATTGAATGTGAAATGAGGGAGATGAAAAAATGACTAATACTGGAGTAAAAAGTGTGCCTGCTAGCCAGGGGTGCCCAACTTTTTGAAGCACCACATGGAGGTTTTTGACCAAATGATACCCAGGATGTTTATCTTTGACTTGGTTTGGCTTCGCAACGCATCCGTCAACGGATGAATCTGAGTTGTTGAACTACCGAAATCAAGAGTCAAACATAAGCTTTTAATCATGGTCAAAATCTCAAGAAAAAGCAAAAGTGCCCTTGGAGGTCGAGGGCACCCAAGGTTTTGGAGCCTCAAATGCAATGTTTTTGGTCATCTTAGATATTCATCATGTCTATGATGCTTCCAGCTTTCTGTCGCATACCTTAGTCGGGTTAGAAGACTTGACAACAGCTGAGATTTAAGTGAATTTCTAGCCAGTTACAAAAATGGCTCTCTGGGAAGAAAAGGGCCCCTAGAGGCCAAGGGCGCCCATGATTTTCAACTGCCAGATGATGATTTTAGGAAAAGTGCTCTCCAAGAGCTCTTGTTCAAAATCCAGCCAGCTCCATAGTGAACCTATCAGCTAGTTCTAAAGTTTTGTCAATTGCAAGGAAATGCGAGATGAAGTAAGGTCAAAATCACCTTTAAAATGATGAAAATGCATTGAAAAATCCTGTTTGAAGCTAAAAGCGCCCCTGGAGGCCAGGGGTGCCTTGAATTTTGAAGCCTTAGATGTCAGAATTACGGTTTGCAGCCTCGAGGAGTTTCTTGTCAATTTTGATCCTGCTCTTCAATGAAACTGTCAGCCAGTCTATCTGGCATGTCAGTCAATCAGAATTAGTAATCGAACATGGGCTCCAGTGACGTTTGCAAATTCAAATTTTCAAGAAATTGGCTAAGTCTAGGAAGTGATGCCTAAAGTCAAATTTTGATTTTTTGAACTCAAGAGAAGTGGCACCCTATAAAGGTGGAGGTTGTTAACTGAAATTAAATCTTCAATTGTACTTCTTAAGTCAACTTCAATCGGACTTAATTTTTGCGTGCAATTGGTGGATTTATTTTTGTATGCATAGTTAACTAAAGTGCATGGAGGTGGCACCCTATTTAGGGCTAATTTCTCAAGAAGTTAACTATTTTTGAGGTCCAATCAAAAGGTGATGTCAATTTTTAAGTGTTTGCAAGCATAAGTTGGCGCCTTTCTTCATAAATTTTATTTGTTAAGGCAAGAGGCATCCATTATTCTCATCACAAGTGGAAGCAAACATGTATTTTCTTGAGCAAGCAAAGATCTGAAGGTGCTACAAGCAATATTTTTCAATTTTCTTCACAATGCCAGGTCCATATTGCTTAGAGGACGTATTCTTTAGACTTCATTTTTCAAGTGCATGCAGACTTCATCAAATCCAATTCAAGCATAGGAGACTTTTTCAGAGAGAATAATAAACTTCTATTTCTATCTCCAAAATTCTTTTATTCTTGTCTTAGATTTTTCTCTCGCATGTCATAGTAAACGGTAGAGTTTTCAAAATCAAATCATCTGGGTTCACATATTTCAACAGCAACAACAAAACCCATGTCTTAGATTTTTTCGAGAAAATTGCCCCACTATTTCACATTCTGAAGCACTGTGCTTTTTTTCGAAGATTTCTTTGCATGTGGGTCAAAAACTCAATTTTTCCAAAATCGAATCACTTGGCTTAGAATTCCATTTCCTACAAAACCCATGCTTTAGTTTTTCTCAAAAAAAATTACCCCTGGTGCCCCTACAGCCCTTGTTGTTTCTTTACCGAAAAGCTCTTGCATGCCAAGGCAAAAGGCATTTTTTGAATTTGTGATGTTGTGGGTTTTCTTAGAATTATTTTCTCTACAAAAGCCACGTCTCATATATTTTCATGAAAATTTCCCCTCAACATGCTATTTTTAGCCTTATCACAAGCTATTTTTTTAGCTTTCTGGAAAAGTTATCATAACATAGCCATGTTTACAGTCAACAAGCGAGTTTTTTAGAATGAAGTTTACTCAAACTGAATTCAAGACCAAATTGGTCTTAATTCACGATTTCATAAGAAAAGCTAACATCTGCATCAAGTGCATCCAGATGATTGATTCAAACAATTTGACAGGTGTAATCACTCAAAGTCCACATGGTTTCATACCTCGTATAGTTGATAGTCTTCCTAGGCTAATTTAGAGGGTTGATACCATTGGAATTTTGCATGTGCGGCAATTTCATGTGCATTTCTCACAATCAGAGTATCCACGATTAAACTTTATGGTTTCATCATGAAACACTCTTCCATTAAGAAGAATCAAGAAAAGCGTCAGAGGCATAAAGTTGCAAAAGAAACAAAGGCCATCACTCCAGTTGTAGAGCCGCTAGAGTTACCAATCAGTGAATTTCCAGATGATGTTGTGTAGACTGAGTTGAAGAATTTGGTTCATGAGAGGTCTTGATGGTGATCCTATGGCATCCAAGTTGATTCACTTCTCTGTGATGGCAACTAGCTTCAACAAGGTAGTTGAAGAAGTCAAACAATGCCAGAGGATGATCAAGGATGGAGAGGAGTTGAATAGGAAGTCTATCATCATGGATAGTGTCAAATTTCCAGAAGATGAGATAGTTGACAAGTTTTTGGATGAGGTGATAGAAAAAGAGGGCTTATAGAAGATAACTAGTTAGATCCTGCAGTTATTTTCGAGGATAGAGTTAGAAGTAGCAGTTAACTTGACATCAGTCTTAAGTTCTAATTGTTGATCTTGTGCACGCCTATCTCATCTTCATGGATATCTTTGGAGGAGGTCAAACTTTCAGTTAGGATCCAGTTAATTGATGTTAGTTATTAGTTAACTTTCATTTCAATAAGGACTTGCATGTTGCACATCTCCATTTAGTTTGGTTTTGTTTCAATTAACTAATGGTAGCTTTCCAGTTAACTATATAGTTTCATTTAGTTAGACTTTAAGAATAAATTCTTGCATGCCTGCAAGACTGATTATAAACTCAAGGTGGTTTTAGGGTTCCCTGCACCTTGGAGTTCTACAAATAAGATCAACTTTGCTCATTTATAATTAAATTTTGCTTGATAGCATACATGTTGAGCCAACTCTTGTGTGTAGTATTTTTATTTGTGTATCTGTTCACGAACCATTCATTGGGATAGAGAGTTGTTGTGTTGTCAGCAATACTCCTATGTTCAGTATCAGTTCACCTTTGAGCTTTTATTAGTAATAAACAAATTGCTAAGCCACCTTGCCATGCAATGTTACTTGTAATGGTTCATCTTTGTTCAATATAATTTTGGTTGATCATTTATCTGTGTGATAGGTCCTTCATACAATCTGTTATCTTGGGTTATATTTGTGATTAATAAATGTTTCATATCTACACCTCAGATAGGAGTCATCTCCTCCTTGGGAATTTAGAAGTGAAGATCATCATTTGATGTTGTTACTAACAACCATTCTTTCAACCTGCACCTTGGATAGGAATCATCTCCTCCTTAGGAATCCTGACTTAAATTTTATCATCCAAATACTCCCTGCTCCTAAGTCCTCATGCTCTATTTCTCTTGAGGAATAAGATAGATTAAAAGCATTTAGTTAGTTGTAGTTAAGATTTTCCAAACCAGAGAAAAACCTTAGCTACAATGTTCATGGTTTTCTTAACCAACTCTTCCAACTAAGTCAAAAATATAGGATTTAGAATAATTTACTTTTCCACGCATATCAGCAAAAGAGGGAGCTTCCCCTCCTAATTTGAAAATCAGTCATTACGCATTGTGCATAGCTATTCATTGCCAATATGCACTCCAGAGGTGCGAATTATAATACCAACAAAATGCATGTGGTTGATTATGGTAAGGGCGTGGTTTCAATTGTATAGCCATGTGAAGGTGATGCAAGCAAACATGGGGGGCCTATGCAAGTATTGAAAACCATGGTTCTTCCCCCAAGATTGCTTGATGATGTTGGAAGATAAATATATGCAAGTTTTCAATTAGGAAAGGGCATGGGAAAATAAAAGGGAACAATTACATAGCAAACTAAGGAAAAGTGTAAGATTCCCCTACCAAATGAACACTAATTTTTTACAAGTTTTCATGGTTTCATTGTTTGGCCATTTCATCAAACAATTTACAAATATCTAATTTGAATTTGGTTTTCTTGTTGTTTACTATGGTGAAATTGAAATAATTCCTCACAAGATTACACCATATAAAAATTAACAAAACTTATTGAACCATGTATGTTTTTTTCCATATTAAAGTATTGACTATTATATTTGTTGTTTCAAAGCATACACAACAGAACTCTTAGGAATAATAATTATTTTAACATCAATATATTTAATTTCTAACCTAATATACTCTGGTAGCTCCAATAATAATCTAGACTACATTTAAAACTTCCAAAAAATTGTACACCATGTAAGGACAATGTACAACAAGTTGGAATAATGTACAGTCGTTTGAAGATCCGCCAAGATTAGAGACCTAATTAAATTCCCAACACAAGTCTTCTAAATTTAGATTGAAGGTGGCTCCAACTCATTTATTATTTTCCAACACATTCGCCCAGGTCAAAACAATCTTTATAGCTCGTATGGCACTTGCAAAGAATTTTAGAAGTGTATAGAAATTTTAAAATAATCGAGCAACTTACTCTTGAATGGCTACATTTGAATTTGGATGACACTATAATATTTATACCATATTCAACCCCTTATTTGACTTCCTAGAAAATACCACATCACTCCCTTGACCAATATCATTATGCGGCGGCTATAAATATTCCAACCCAAACAATGAAACATGTGTGTGGTTCCTGAATGAAACCACCTACAAATGAACCAAGAAAGGTCTTCCACTTTCGCAATTGATGTCCTCTTTGAATATTTTTGTCCTCACGAAGTTTTGGGGTGAACTATGTTCAACCAACAATTACCTATTCTCTAAAAAATCTCCAACCTACTCAAAAATGAACTCCAAAATACTTGTATTTATTCTTCCATAACTCCCCACACCATTTTCTTGAGATTTCAATATTTACTTTTAATTTAATTGTCTTTTTAAAATTAATCTTTATTTCACCGAAAAGTGATTTTATTAAATTAATTAACTTTTTTGACACTTCAGTCACTTTATACTAACATTAAAAATAATTAATTTAAGTTGTCTTTTAATTTATATATTTTTGACAATTTACAATAAATTATTTAATTATTTAATATTTTTTGTATAGTCAATTAAAGATGCTGAAAATGCATAAACCATTCGAAAGTGACATTTGAGGGTGCCAAATACTTAGGAGTTCATCAAGAACATCAAATGTCCCCTTTAGCATGACTAACAGTCACTAAGAAAATCAAAGTTAATTATGATGCTAAAGTGACCAAAAATGGGGACATTAGAGTTCGTCCTCCCCAAATATTGTTTGTCCTCAAGTAATGCCAACACAACCTCAAAATCACTTGACTGAGCCAAACTCAAACCAAATGTGATCCCAGGGTTCCAAACCAATCTTTGGAAAAACCTACCATGCTCACATTGCACCACTTTGATTAAAATCATCAATCTATAATGTCAAGTTTGTACTCTCCTCTTCGATCACCCAAAAATGTAATCATCCTCTAAACCCAAACTTAAATACCTATGAAGATTGAAATCTACACCGTGAAAGATCTCCTGCCAAGGTATCTTAGTAAAGTCCACATCATCAATTCCACTACCCAACACAATCCTGGGCAATAAGAAAAACAATATGCTCAATAGAACATTGTACTCCACATATCTCATTATAGAGTCCCAAGAGTGATGTGGATTAGACCTTGGTGGTTGATATTAAAGGTGACAGTAATATCAACTCTAAAATTGGTTATCCTAGGAATGCTCCAGCTGCTATAAACTGATAATACCTCATTGAAACTTATCCACCAAGTGTTGAATAAAGGCGATCTTGAGTACACCAACTCACCCAAGTAGCCATAATCATCAAATCATCATCTCAAGATATATATACCAACATCTTGAAATGATTATTGTATCACTCTCTCACCCAGGTGGAAACTAGAAATAACTACACCAAATCTAAAAATTCTCCCACAACCTACTACCAATAAACTTGTAAGTACTCAAATTCTATCTATCCATAAATTGTTGTTGCCATAATCAGCGTGGTAATACAAGAGCAATATTTGTCATAAGAAATTACCCTTGAAAATATAGGATATGCAAACATGGAAAATATTGAAAGGGCTTCTCCAATGACTAGACTGCCTCTTCCATTCAACTCCAATCGAAAAATACTCCACTCATTGGTTGGAATTGCTTGCCAATCATTTTGTATGCAGGTAATAAAATTCATGTGTTGGTTGATTGGTAGGTTAACAACTAATACACATTTGAAATCTTACCCCCATATAATAGTACATTTTTCATCATAAACTTCCAATATACCAATCTGATGAGTTTCAACACAAATACTCCACAAGGAAGTGGCTCCACTTAGATCGAGTTATGCTACATTGATATGCATAATGGTTTCCTCATAGATAGGAAAGTGTGTCTTCCATGTTCCTGACTTTCCATGGGGAAATTTTTCCCTACTTCTTGACAAACTCAAAATCGTACACTTGGATTCATTCCATATTCAACCAGAAAAAAAGAGTCTTCAAGATGCGAAAGTCTTGATGAATCATCACATTCCATGGGTAAACTATATCCTCAATTCTTCCTTTTATGTTAGGTGGTATATGAAGAGGATCACTAATCAAAATATCATTCTTGATCACTTAACTATACACCTTACTCAAGCTTGATTTATTGTTTGCATATAAACCAAAGGACCCATCATGATAGACACTATACTTTATCCATTAAATCCTTGGAAATCTGCCATCCCGATTCTGAGTTATTATTTCAAGACTAAAAACTTCACCTGAATCCCATATCATATGATTACCACAAAAATCATTACAAAATTTCTCCTTTGATCCCATGAGATTACACTCTTGGTGCTCTCACTATATGAGATTTTCTTCAATAAAAAAAAAATTACATACATTAAAAAATATAAAAATAAATCACATTTATTTATTTTAGAAAGATGTAATGAAATGACTTTAGAAAGCAAAAAATAAAAAATCATTTAAAAAATAGTTTATCTTTCTTTCCCTACAAATTTTCCCATAACACCCCAAAATTTTTAGCCAATTATGTTCAAGAGTGTAACAACCAATCTCCTTCTAACACAAATTAAACGAGAGGTTTCACCCAAAATTTAAAACATAAACAAAAGAAGTAAATGATTTTTTTGAAACAAGCAATTATAAACCATCATGTTGTTGCATTTCATTTTCATAATCATATAAAGAAAGAAAGTTGAATCATTACTTTTTAATTGATAACATCAATATCAAAACATGATACAAATCTTTTCAACATTTAATTATTTAGGCTAAATAAAGAACTGTAAGAGAATAGGGTTAGAGAACCTCATTTGATTTGTGTTGTAATCCAAGACTTGACATGCCACTGATGAGAGGGAAAGCATCATCCGACTACTTTACCTCCAACCTCAGACTTAAGTGGTCCCCCGCACATTTCCTGACTGGAAGCGGCCCTACCCTTCAACGGAAGGTTGTGTTGACAACCCTCTCAGTTGCCATTTGAGCTCTAGTGTTTACCCCCACCTAACTAGCTCTGTTGCACTACTAAGGATACCCTCCTACTAAGTACGAAAACTTTGGTTAGTTAAGTTGTACACTCACTATGGCCATAGTTTTTGTACAACTGTACAACCGCTACAAAAGCATATTCAAGGTTCACCACCCTTCTCAACTTGGATAAAGCTACTAACCTAGGGCTTACTAGACTACTTGTCCCACCCAACAAACATGCTCTAAATATAATGTGAATAGATAGGAGGATACAATCAACCTCCCCATGAAGACAATTTCAAACCTTCTTAGAACTATGACATTATGGGGTATATCCCATGGGTTCATGGCTTATGTCACAAGTTCAAGTTACCCTAAGTGGTTGAGACTTAAAAATAATTCCTTTCTTATGTATCACGAGTATGGAATCCTTGATACCCTCAAGGTTATTTCCACACTCCGAATAGGTTAAAGACACAAAATAGTAAACTCTTTTATGTTATATTTATAACTTACTCTCAAGCACTCCCAAGACTGCAAATAGTCATCATATTTGATGAGTGTTATTCGCACTCCATTTTATACCATATTTTATCCTTTTTCGTATACCATTTAACCCATTTCCATATTCCATTTTCATACATTATTATACCATTTTTCCACCTTTTGTTGCTTATGGTTATTAATAAATAAGTAATATTTAATTTAGTTTTTAGATAAAATAAGTGAATAATAATTATCAGATTGTATTTACTAGTATTTGCTTCTATTATGTTAAGAAAATATATCTTGCATCATGCAGATTGAAGGAGAAGAATGTAGACTTCCTGTCACCCATGGGTACACATTAGAAAATTAATTCCAACCATATTGTTTTCTCATAAAATACTTTGGTTATTTAGTTATAACCAATTATTATTCAATTTTGATGAGAATGTCCTCGTGTTGAGAATAATATTCTATTTTATTGATTGTAACAATGAGCTAAACAAGCTCCTATAATTTAGGGTGAGTTGTTTCAACAAATCAAACAGCTAAATATCAACCACAAAATAATAACAAAGTGGCATAAAAATAGGAAACAACTTACACACATATTTCTTATAAGTATGAGCTACGTGGGAAGAAAAAGGAGATATAGACTTTGTATTATTTTTGATAAATAAAACAAAATATTCGCATGACTCAACCAGTGTAAAAGAATTCCATTTTAGAACTAAGAAGACTGAGGAGGAAGGGCATCCCCTTCTTGGAATGCTTGGTGATTTTGTAGCTTTTGTAGTAAGTGTTTTTATTTTTAGCAGTGTGTTTATTTTTGTTATTGTGTGAATCCATTTAATGTTTATTGTTTATAATTTAATTATTGAATCCAATGATTATCTGTGTTAATGACTATTCATATTATTGCAGTTGTGAGTTCAATTTCTATAATTATTATTGTTGTTATTTCTATTGCAATCTCTGTGGTAGAAATATTGCAGCACAACCATAGTCACAAAACATAAACATAAACATTAATTTGATTTTCAATTTATGTAGTTGATTGAGTTTAGGAATGCATTTTCATACCCACTTACCTCATAAATTACAACCCTTGTGCATATATCCACGACACCTTTCACGAGCTTACGATCCTTGGATTGACACTTAGACCAAGTTGAATCAAGTTTATTGTTTACCCCAGTTTTGGACTATCATTTTGGCGTCGTTGTCAAGGAAAGGTGTCAAAGGCCTATTAAGTGAGATGAGTTAGGACCAATGCATTAGGATGAAAGCTCATGCACCTATCGGTCGTGCCTAGGTGATTACTCCTAATTTGTGTTGTTTAAATCTTATAGATGCATGATGAATTTATAGGTAAATCTTCGAAGTTAAAATTATTTATATATCAACACCACTTATTGTGAGTCAATTGATAAGTAAATAAGTAATTTTGAAGAAACAACATAAAAATGTTGCAAGGTTAGCTCATACCTTTATTTATCTCTATGTGATATAGTACTAATCAAGCAAAGATTTGAGAATATTTTAGACCACAAAAATAAACTAACCCTGTGTAGATCAAATAATGGTTGAATTAAAGGAATTTGAATTGATAATTATGTGAATGAATACAAGAAGATAGATCTTCAAGGTGAGCATTCTACTTTTGAATTTCCTATTAACATCCCCATGGGTATCACACCTACGAGGAATATTCACTAGAGTTACTATAGAGAAGATGACATCTTTCGTATGTCACAGAAAAATGATGAGCTACTAGAAGACTATATATAACATTTCTTATTTACCCTACGAAAATCTAAATACAACAGGATGAACCAAGATGTCATCAAAATGATATTTTTGAGAGGGATGACTCAAGAAAGTATAGAAGCTTTAGATCTCATGTGTACTAGAGATGTTTCAAAAATGTTGTTTTCTCACATTTTCATTTTGTGCAGGAATTAATCTCAATCTATGATGAAGGGGAATTGTAATAGAAGGAAAGAAGAAAAAGAAGAACAAGTTTTGGCTATATGTTGCCCAGCTTGTTTTAGGAAGAAAGAATTTTGTAGATACCATGCTTCTCAAGAAAGGGAGACTAATTTGCAACAATTTTCATGTAGAGCATGGGGTTCACAAGGTTCTCTCAAAACAATAAATCCATGTACTTGGCTTACATAACCATGGATTCCATTGAAATGACATGCTTTCCTTTCATAAACTCAATAACTCCTTTCAATGACACATGCTACTTAAGGCCATAAGGAACAAATATGACACCAAGTGCACAAAAACCCTACCAACACCTAAAACACCTTTCATAGGGTTAATATGTCATAACAAACTCAATCAAACCATTTAAGTAGCAATGAGACCCCAACCTATTGATTTCTTCACATATGTTGGTTTAAGCCCAGTAGTACTCATGAAAGGAACAATCAAGTATAAATTTTATTACAAGATAGATATAAGTACTTTAAAAACATATTTGGACACCCATTATTGAGCTTTACAACATATCAAAATTGTAGCATAGGTTACTTTGAATTTTTTACTTAAAACACTGTTGTCTCTCTTTGTCAAGGCCCGATTAGGCTTCCAACCAATAGGCCTTTATTGAATCTCTTCACTCCAAGGCTCAAATGTCTCAAAAAAACATTCAACCACTTCATTTAGGACCCTTAAATTCTCATCAACTCATTATCCATTCTTTCCAAATGGTATTTCTTCAAACCCTAACCTCTAACCACCTCTTATTGCACAAGAACACACTGTTTCAGCCTAGGGCATCACGATACTTGCCCAAACTCTCATCTTCAGGTCTGAAAACTTATATAGAGTCAAATATTATGTCAAAACAGACCTACAAACCAATATTTATGAATTTCACCATGCCAAACTCATTTTATGCAATTTTCTTTCTCTTGGGTTCTTGTGATAGGGTTTATGGGCAGTTTTTAGCAAAATGCTCATAACTTTTGGAAAACAAAAGGAAATGACGCAAAACAAAAATAAAAAGTTATTTATTTCATTGATTTATATTTCCCATGCTTTCCCTTTCATGTTTCAGTTCTTAAAATCTATACAAGAGAGGTTTTCTATGCAGAAAATACTAAAAATTTGAATAGTGCAATCACTATTTTGACAACTTTTGCAAATCATGATGAAAATCACTAAAATAAAAAGAGCCAGAAACTAGATTCATCCCACTATAATCTCCAATTGGATTCACACCTTTGTAATTTTGTAAAATAACATACCATTTAGAGGAACAATCAGGAACACATAAAAAATGTTAAAAATTTCAAGGTTTCATTGCTCCAAACTTCCTCCAAATCATTCAATCTGCTTTACCACGATGTATTCAGGATTTTAATGCCTTTAAAAAATTATTCCCATCATTAACAACCAAACAATAAAATTTTAAACCACCTTGACTCTTCAACTTCCCATTCATGCAATTTTGCAATTTTGCACTATGACAACTTTGCAAGAATTTACAATATTTAACCAACCATCACCTATAAACCTAATAATGAATCAAAACACCTTAAAATAAATTTAAAATGTTCTTGAAGGCCTTATTACAAGCTTAAAATACCCAAAAAAAAAAAAATTTACAAAATGGCCTCATGGAGGCATAAAATCCATTAGGTGCTCCAACATCGTTCTCCCGACCAAAAAGAAATTCAAAGCCCTCTTGAATTGAGGGTAACAACAGGTATCCACCTCTAAATTCTCCTCCTTTATGCATTCTATGCTCTACCCCGTGTCTTCCTAAAAGTATCTCCATGTAGTCTTCATCTTCACATTGGGTTTCATCTTGTCCATACAAACTTGCTTTCCTTTTGCCTTGTCACCTTGTAATGTGACTATGATCTCTTCACCTCTACTTTTCAGCTTTACTATTTGATATTCTTCCTCTTTGTATGCTGCTTGATCAGGTTCATTAACCTCTATCATAAGGAAATTAGGATGGCTATCATTCCCTTGTGCAAACAATGCATGAAACAATTCCTTTATCTTCCAATCAACATATCTCTTAAACCAATTCTGAATCTCCAAGATCAATTCATCCTTGACCTTCTCTTCAATATTATTTCCCTCCAAGATCTGATTGTTTTTCATATCTGTTGTCTTCACATCTCCATGCCTAGTAATGGATAAAAATTATGTGTGCTCTTCCTCTTCTACCTTGATGAACTCCATCATGTCATCAGCTTGTTTGGTTTGTGCATTATCTTCCTTTATCAACAGAGGTTCCTTCACATCTAGTTTTACTACTCCCACTTGTCTTCTCCTCTGAATAGTCTTCCTAACGGGCCATGTAACCTTCCTCTGGACTGATAAGTTCAACTTGACTCTTGGCTTGCTAATTTCTCCAACTAATCCATCTCAACCTTCCATCTCTCTACCATCCTTTCTCTCATCTCTTCTTGTTGTTCCATAGCCTTCCTCAACTCTTTTATCTCTTGGTCGATTTCCATTTGTTTTGCCTTTTCTTTTTCCTTCTTCATCTCTTTTTCCTCTTGTTTCCTCTTTTGTGAATTCTCAACCTACAAATATATCCTTAACAAATCCATCTCTCTTCAAGCAAGTCTCTTTCACCTTGCTTCTCTTTGTCTTTGTGACACCTCACCTAGGTTTCTTCAATTCTCCTCTACCTAGTCTCTTGGCATCCAGGTTCTCTCTTCAACCCGCAACAAGACAACACACAAACACACACTTCCAACTCAGTTTGCCCAGACCTTTTGAGCTCTGATACCAATTGATGTAGAGCATGGGGTTCACAAGGTTATCTCAACACAATAAAGCCATGTACTTGGCTTACATAACCATGGATTCCATTGAAATGACATGCTTTCCTTTCATAAACTCAACAACTCTTTTCAATGACACATGCTACTTAAGGCCATAAGGCACAAATATGACACCAAGTGCACAAACACCCTACCCAACACCTAAAACACCTTTCACAGGGTTAATATGTCATAAAAAACTCAATCAAACCATTTAAGAAGCCATGAGACCCCAACCTATTTATTTCTTCACATATGATGGCTTAAGCCTAGTAGTACTCATGAAAGGAACAGTCAAGTATAAATTTTATTACATGATAGCTATGAGGACTATACAAACATATTTGGACACTTATTATTGAGCTTTACAACCTATCAAAATTGTATCATAGGTTACTTTGAAAAGTTTTACCCAAAACATTGTTGTCTCTCTTTGTCAAGGCCTAATTAGGCTTCCAACCAATAGGGCTTTATTGAATCTCTTAACTCCAAGGCTCAAACCTCTCAAAAAAAGCTTCAAAAATTTCATTTAGGACCTATACATACTCATCAAATCATTATCCATTCTTTCCCAAGGGTATTTCTTCAAACCCTAACCTCTAACCACCTCTTCTTGCACAAGAACACACTGTTTCAGCCTAGGGCATCACGATACTTGCCCAAAATCTCATCTTCAGGTCCTGAAACTTACATATAATAAAATATTATGTCAAAACAGACCTAAAAACCAATAATTAGGAATTTTCACTATGCAAAACTCATTTTATGCAATTTTGTTTCTCTCAGGTTCTTGTGATAGGGTTTCTGGGCAGTTTTTAGCAAAATGCTCATAAATTTTGCAAAACAAAATTAAATGAACCCGAACCAAAAGAAAAAGTTTTGAATTTTATTGATTTATAATCCCCATTCATTCCCTTTCATGTTTTAGTTATGCAAATTTGTACTTGAGAGAGATTTTCTATGCAAAAAATAGTAAAAATCTAAATATTGCAATCACTATTTTGACCACAACTTTTACAAATCATGATGAAAATCGCTCAAACAAAAAGAACCAGAAACTAGATTCATCCCACTATCATATCTAATTGGATTCAAAACTTTATCAATACATAAAATAATGTACCATTCAAAGGAACAATCAAGAACACATACAAAATGCAAAAAACATTCATGGTTTCATTGCTCCAAACTTCCTCCAAATCATTCAATCTGCTTTACCACAATTGATTCAGAATTTTTATGCCTTTACAAACTTATTCCCATCATTAACAACCAGCTAATCAACTTCTAAACCACCTTGACTCTTCAACTTCCCATTCTTGCACTTTTACAATTTTGCACTATGACAACTTTGCAAGAATTTACAATATTTAACCAACCATCACCTATAAACCTAATAATGACTCAAAACACCTTAAATACATTGGAAATGTTATTTAAGACCTTATTACAAGCTTAAAATACCCAAAAAAATTAAACTTTACAAAATGGCCTCATGGAGGCATAAAATCCATTAGGTGCTCCTGCACCAAATTTCAAAACTATCCATGGCAACCACATGATATGAATCAGCAATGGTTCCTAACTCAAAACCCATGGGTAGGAAATCAACCATGGCTTGAACAAAATGGTGATATTCAACACTTGTAGCAACAATATTTAATACCAATTAATCCTTCTCCAAGGTGTCTAGAAAATACATAGTTGATTGTTGCACACAATAAGAGATAACATCTCTTAAAGTAATAATAAAAGATCTACAAATGCATACCAAATATGTGGATGATGAAAGATTTCATATTTCAACTGCAAATAGCTCTAGACCTGTATATGAGGAAGGGACATTGACAACAATGTCTTATATCAAAATGCCTATAGTCATTGGCATGGAAATTAAGGAAAACCCAAATCAATCTATAGCTGCCTCTCATGCATTTAATGGTGAGAATTGTCTTGTAGCAGCCCCAAGTACAAGAATGTATGCCTTTTATGGTAAAAATGACTTCCAAGAGATTAAAAGGTATGTGTCTTCTTGTCCAAACTAGTATGTAGATGTCTCTCCATCTCTTGATCACAACAAGAGAATGGTACTTGTAGCATCTAGTTTATTTGAAAAGTTACCAGCAACAATTGAGGAATGCAATTTTTTAAAAGAGGACACACCTGTAACCATATTTTCTACCTTTGTTGATGAGAAAGAATGACATACATTTGTTGATAAAGAGAAGCAACAGATAGTAGTTTCCTTTGCAATTGCTAATGAAAATAGACCTACAATAGTCGCTTCAACATTCATGGAGGAAAAAGTAGAGGTGTGTGACAATGAAGAGCAACAGTTTGTAGAAATTTCTCAGACATTTCTCAATGCGAAATGGTCATATGCGTTTGGAGATTAGCTTGCAGTAGTTGATATTAGTGAAAAGGAATTTCCAACATCATATGAATTTACATTCGATGAAGCTGTCATAATACCTTTTGTGCCTGTGACTACAAATAATGTTATGATTTTTGAAGAAAAATTTGTGGCCAAGTATGCATCTATTGATAAACTTGCACATGTTGACAAAAATCAACAATCTGTAACTGAATGTATTTATAAGAAAGAACTACAAGTATTGATATATCTTTCTCAAATGTTTATGCCTATTAAAAATAAATATCTAATTGGAAAAGGCGTGCATAAAGGAGGAAATCGTGCAACTATTAAATGCGATCCGTCATCCATGATAATCGCCTCATTTGATAATTTCCTCATTTGGTGTGTCATTAAATAATTCTTTTTAAAAATTCATTATATTTTTAAAAGAATTATTATTACAGTTTTTGAAAGAGGTAAACACCACAATAAGTTGTAATGCACTATGTAAAAATAATAACTTTCATGCAACAAATGCTCTCTCACATGACAAAATAGGAACAACAATTGGTAAATTCACAGATGTTGCAAATGGAAGAAACCACTTTAAAAAGGGAGAAAAATAACATTTTGAGAATGGGAAGAACATAGGAAAAAGTACAAAAATATTCTTTAGCAATGAAGAATCTGAAGGTTGTGGAAGAAGGAAAATGTGCTTGGCGACGGGGACTCCACCCCTCAACCCCGCCCTTTATCATGACAGGGAATGCACCCTGGGTGTTGCCCCTTGACCCCACTTGGGGCTGCCACCCCCAGACCCCAAATAGTGAAAAACCTCTAGTCTTCTCTCATTGAGTTGCAATACCGGTCTGTTCTTGATATCAATCAAAATAGGAAGCAAGGAAACACAAACCAAATAGTTACACCTAACCAGAAAACAATTTGATGCATCCCTTTATAATAAATAATACCATATAAATAATCTAAAGACCATTCCCATTTCCCAAACAATGCATGAAATAAAAACATAATACTTTCCATGATAAAGACGGTTTGAACGTTAACCTCCAAGAAACTGTAGTGAATTGGGACGTCAAAGAAGCAATAGTTCACAATTAATAGTAAGATATAGTTTTCTTCGAGCTTAGTAAGAAATACAAGTTCAAGACTCTTCCTAAAAAAATTAGCAGGTTAGTGTCATACAGTTTAGCAAGAATGGAAGCATATGCCACTAGAGGTCTAAAATGTGCCTTATCATACTAGACTAGACTGTTAAGGATGACTTAGCATAATTAACAAATTGATGAATACAACCAACTTAGTCTTAATTCTTTCAAGCCTATACGTTCAAAGCAAGTGGGTTCAACCAAGAGTTCAACTTCTTTCTCCTTTAATTAAGAATCTAGTGTAAGGTTCAACTAATTTTTATACTATGAGAACAATGTGTATTAAAGAGCAATTCTTTTTGTTTGCTAAGCATAAATATTTTCCAACTCATAAAGACAACTTGCTAAGCCTTGGGACAGAATTTGAAGTCCAAAATCAATTAGCTTCCCGTTCAACTTGACGTGTCGACTGTAAGTATTTCCTTGAGAGAAGCTTAAATACGTGACTACTTCAATAAAGCTCTTGGAAATGTTCAACCTTTCTCATCAGAGAAGATACCTTTGAATCTTGATATCCGTCCAAGCAAATGATTAATGTACTTAAAGACTACTTTCCTTCTAGATAGAAATGTTGTTCTAATTCGCTAACCCCGCTACTTCTTGATTTGGAGTATATATCATCCAGATCAAAATGATTCCAAAATCATTTAAAAATAGTTACAAAGTGGTTCCAATGTTAGTTCAAGTTGATCACCCAAGAAGTTCCATGATTTAACCATATCGCATAAGAGATTTACTTTTCAATAAGAGGTATGGAGCGGTTCAAAAATGGGTCTCCTCATACACCGATCTTCCCCAAAAATCTCCTATTTAAGCGGTGGAACCACATGGAAGATTTCAGGAACCAATTTCCAGTATTTGTCGATTGCCTTACTTCAAAAGATGGAAAAGCCGATGGAAGATTAGTTTTTGAAAAACTCTTGGCCATGCTATCATGGCATTTAATCATGGATATGGTTGTTAGATTACATTTTTTATCCTCCACCTTCCAAAAAAAGCCACAATTCTCTTTTTATCCTCGACCAAGAATGAATATTTAACGTTATTTTTTATGAATTGTATGCCATGAAGGAGGTAGCTTGAGCAACCTTGATGGGTAAGATTCATCAATTGATTAACATGTAGATATTGGCATATAATATTAATTAAATCTTCAAAGTCATGGTTAGAAAATTTCATATTTAAATATGCACACTGCACCACTATATTAGCGTTGTGATTTCAAAATGTGTTTCGAGGGGTCAAAGGCCCCCTCCACATCAAAAGGATTTAAGCATAAATTACTCACCCCCCAAGATAGATAAACTATTTTGAAATATTAATAAAAGGATAATAATAATAATTTTTTAAGGAAACATTATTATCAAGAAGGGCGACATTAATCTTTACGTCGAGACGTGGCATTATTTTTGAGATAGATTCATTGCCTAGATACATTAATTACTAATGTGAATATATGCATAAATAAGCATAATTATGTTCTCACATATGATTATTTATACAGAAAGAGGTGAGATGATTTACAAACCCTAAAACCATCCTCCACAAAATGAGGAACAAAACAACCAACGTAGGATGACTTACCTCCAACTGGTAAAACATGCCCTAGACTTTTTAGGTTGACCAAATCTCACCTAACTGACTCGAACCCAAATGGAAACACCAAAGAATTCACAAAACAACCTCTCTACCAGATGATACTTCCCTCTTTTGTCTTGTTGAAACTTGGTTTGTCCTGCATCATCACTCACGAAGAGCAAGGTAGTTAGCCTGACAATATTTCAATACCCTCATCATATCACATTTAAATATTCATAATTGTTTTTAAATAAGAACCTATATACATACCATCCTATATGAATTAGGGCATCATGCATCCATAACTCAATCAAAAACTTAAATCAAACATTGCATATTTCATCATAACATCATTGTTTTTCAGAACTTATAGCATTTCATTGAAAAATTTACGGAAAATAAAAGCACTCTTTTGAAAACTAGGGTGGGATGTAACAAAGAGAAATAATTTTTACAATTTTTAAAGTTAAATATTTAACATGTTCAATTTAGAAAAGCTTAAATTATATTTGAAGAAATAAAATTCTAGTTTTTAATTGGTTGAAAACCAACTTAATAATAACTAGTTAACAAAATGAGTTGAAGAACTTATTGCAATAGTACTATGCCTAAGGCAATTACTAATAAAAGGGAAAAAATTAATTTTAATATTTTATTTTTTGCAAGTTGCAGTCCATGCTATACGGCTAGGGCCATGACAAAAAAAATTGCATTCTTTTAACTTCTCCAAAATAGGTCAAATTTTATGTCTTTTCATCTCTTGACCATCCCAGATCCAATGGTGAGGTCCATTTTGTCTAGGGAGGTCATCCATCAAATTTTCTCTACAAAACCCTCATATGAAAACTCAATCCAAGAAAACCCTATTGATCCAAATTTTGCATGCTTCAGATCTGCAATAAACCCAACAAATCTTGACAACCCAAAAACCCAAATCTACAGACAAACACCATAACATGTGTTATATATATTATAATGCCTCAAATATTTCATGCATAGCCATGCCTTCAACTTTGCATAAATATACTCAAACAAGGGTTATAACCAAAAACATGGAAGTTCACACCTCCCTTCAACCATTAAAGCTCTGATATCACTTGTGAGGAATTAATGCATTCAACCCACATTTTTAATCATTTCCTACATAACCTCATGAGAGAAAACATGCATGCAAGTAACCATAATGCATAGATCAAATAGAAAAGCCACAAGATAACACAATATATACCTTGGGAAAAACCTAGCCTCCAAAAGCATCCATACTCCATCCATTAATTAACAATAAAGCAATACAAGAGTTACAATGAAGACCTTTGAAGCATCAAGTATCTCAATGCATCTTCATGTGTCCAGACATGAATCCACACATCCCATGCCATTTCACATATGCAATTTTAAAAAAGACTCAATAATGATAGCCCACTCACCCAACCAACCTTAATCACTAAACATGTGCTTGCTTTTATAGACTCAAATTCACACAAATACAATCAAGTGCTAACATAAAACCATGTGCGACAAAACCATGTGAACACAAAACCACTAATCCCTTATTTAATATTGGGTACTAAGTTTTCACTTTTTAAATATTTTCCTAATATTAAATTATTATCACATCTCCCACACATTAAATAATAATACAATGTTATAATACAACATAAACTGGTCCCCAAATAATTACCTAGTGTGATTAACCACACCACCTAGGTTCATCACAACTAAATAATTATTTAATTACATTATAATACATCAAATTATGCAATGGTGTACAACACCATATCCCAAAATTTCCCAAGAAACATGTGGAAATTGAGTCCTCGGACTCCTTTTTATCAGTAATGTGACTAAGCAAAAATGGGATAATGTTGAATTATTCCTTTTCTTTTAATACTCAAATGTAATTATTTTCAATAAATTATATAATAAATTTGGGACATTCACACACCTATCATGGTGAAGATAACTCAACAGTTTAAAATGAACTATATACAACAAGGATTGCATACCATCACATGTTAACACTTAATTATGTAGGAAGCAACTGAAGACCAAGCCTAAGGTAAGGATAATATTTTAGTACCTCAAGAAGATGAGCCTAGGTTCTCTCTTGGCTACCTGAATTCATCCCTAGCAACAATAGTATCTACACTAGTTGTAAATTCTTCTCCTTCCCGTGACAGACTGGATACTTTAGCAATGGTATCTTTTGAGGCATCTATCCTTAAGCCTCTCACTACTACATCATTTTTTAGTGTGGGAGCAAACTATTATGGTATGACCTCATTATACTCTATAAGCTTCAAGAAGTACTCCAACCGGCCAGATTATCAAAAAATAGGCAATACCAACCTATCTTCTAATAGTTGAGTATGTGTTGTTGGTTCTCTATGAGTAATGTCACCATCTATGATAACACTTTGCTATGTTCTTGTTCCTTAATTCTTTGTTTGTTACTCCAACTGCATCACTTTCACAATATTTGTATGTTTGAAAACCTCTCAATTTAGTTGCCTTCAACCCTTTTTCTCTCCTTTGAGCTTGTATTGCTTGAAAATGGGGGAAAAATAAAATGGAAAAAAGCTTACAGAGAGTTTTTGAAGATCAAGAAAATAAGGAAACCTCCCCCCAACTAAATATACAAAGTGTCCTCACTTAATGGTACCATTTTGGCAGAGATTTAAATGAAATGTAGTGGAAAATAAATTTAGATATAAAGCATGCATGAAGTAATATATAAATATGTTGAAAATCAATAATCACTATTTTAATTATGATAAGTTAATGTGTGTGCCTATAGAAATGTGTTGGAATGAAACTAAACTTGTGTGAAGCGATTGTTGATTTCCTATGGTGGAATGTGAAATGACGTCTTAATTGCAATGAAAATCATACAAAGACAATTTGAAATGAATGGAAACATATGCATGATGCGTGGTGAATGATGGAATGAAAAGGATACGAAGTATATAAAATAGGTGAGGTAAAATGAATGCATGGTATGTGGTAATCGAGAAAGGTGGTGGAAACGATAGGTGTGAATGGATATAATGAAAAATATATGGATACATGTATGGATGGATGTAACTTGAAATGATAGATATGTGATGTATGCGGTGGTAATATGAAATGAATTTCAGACAAGTGCTACAGGTGCTTACAGTAACAGGTCCCTTCTGAAAGTTTGTCTCCTTCAAGCATTATGCTACAGGTCCATGCTACTTCTCTGACAGTTCCAGAAAATAAATGTTGTCATTTGTCACATATGTAGTGCATGCATTTGAAAGAGGTGATGAAATTATACTTGTGAAACATCAGTTGGTGAGCTGTGTAGCTCATCCACTTATTCATTTGTAGAACTTGTAGTCTTTGTTGCTAAATTATCAATTGCAGCTTCAAACTGTTGAATTAATGAAAGAAGGAAGTAATTATTTTGCAATGGATTTTTGTAAACCTTCAATATGTGTCCATTAACCAGTAATGAGAACTTGATGTATTTGATTGTATGTAGTTTTACTGCTCCTTTTGGAAACACTTGTTTTATCTCGTATGGATCAAGCCATCTAATTTGTAATTTCCCTTTGTAGTCTTTGTATCTAGAGTCATAAAGGAGAACCCAATCACCTGCATTGAATTCCTTTGTCTTTACGAACTAATCATCCCAACAAATCCTTTGATTTTGGACAACTTCAATGTGGTGTATGGCCTCCATTCTAATTTCATCAAGTGCATTTAGGTTGTGTAATCTCTCCTACTAAGTTGTGGACAAGTCCATGCCCAATGTAACTGTTGTCCTCAGTATTTTGTATTCAAATTCAATAGAAAATATTTCTTTCTTCCCATACACCAATTCATATGGTGTAAATCTAGTTGTGGTCTTCCAAGTTGTCCTATAGGTCCAAGCTACCTTAGGCAACTTGGCTGCCCAATCCTTCCTATGAATTTGCACTATCTTTGTGAGAATGTTTTGAATTCCCCATTTGTGACTTCAACCTACTCATTAGCTTGATGGTGGTAAGGTGTTGACTTCCTATGTCTAACCTCATACTCTTGAAACAAATTTTTGATCAGCTCTAATGTAAATTGGGGTCCTTGGTCTGTTACAATCTCTCTTGGAACTCCATATCTTACGAATATGTCCCCATAGAGAAATTTTGCCACATTACCATCTCTTGCAAATTGTAGAGCCTCAACCTCCATCCACTTTGTAAGGTAATCTATGCATACCAATATGCACTCTTCAAGTTTGATATTGGTGATATGGGGCCAATAAAATCTAGTCCCCATTTGTCAAATGGTGCCAAAGCTAACTGTGGGTGTAATGGTATTATATCTATTTTTATTAGCCTTCCCATTCTTTGACACCTATCATAGCCTCTAGTGTACTTCACTACATCTCTAAGAAGGGTTGGCCAATAGTAGCCAATGTTGAGAATCTTAAGAGTTATCCTCTTTGTTGTAAAGTTTCCCCCACAGGGTTCATCATGGTATACTCTAAGGATATCATAAACTCCATCTTCTCTAATACATCTCCTCATTATGTTGTTTGAGCCTATGTACATAATAAGTATCCAACTATATAGGATTAAGTAAAATTCTTATGAACCAATTGCCTCTTTTCTCTTGGTGAGAAATGGGGTGGTGTCTATCCTGCTACAAGATAGTTGGCAATATTTGCTTACCAAGGTTGCAGAGATAGAGAAAATAAATGCTCATTTGGGAAAGAATCATCAACATCTTCTTCTAATTTGGTTGGTAGTTTGGATATTAAATTTTCCACTACATTTTCTTTACCTAGCTTATCCACAATGGTAATGTCAAATTCTTGAAGTAATAGTAACCACCTAACAAGCCTACCATCAACCACTAGTTTATTCATTAAATACCTTATTTTTGTATGGTTAGTATGTATGCATATTAGATATCCTATAATATAATGCCTAATTTTTTTATTGCATATACTATTGTCAATATCTCCTTCTTTCTCACTATATAATTGAGTTCTACCCCTTGTAGATTTTTGCTGATGTAATAGATGACATACTCTTTGTTGCCTTCCTTCTATCCAAAAACAACTCCTATAGAAAAATCAAAAGAATCTATATGGATATAGAAAGGTAAGCTCCAATTTTGTCCTCTCAAGATGGGGGTTTTGATCAGATATTGAGTGCTTCAAATGAGTGTTTAAAAGTAGCTATCCACTCAAATTCTACATCTTTTGATAGTAAAACAAATAGTGGAGCTGCAAGTTTGTAATGTCCCCTTCTCGAGCATGATCTTTCCAGTTGACCGTTGGCCTATTCCGGAGACCCGTAGTCTTGTCAGAAGGTAAAATTAGGGTTTCTTGTTTTGAAGGATGCTCTTGCTTGAGGGTGGTTGATTCAATGGCGGTTTCTTTTTGGGTTTTCAGAGAGCTTCGCAGTGATATGTTTTCCTGGCGTTCTGAGCATTTTCAGGAATTTACTATTTTTAGTAAATTCTATTTTTGGCAGTGGTCTTGTTGGCTTTGGCATAGTCGGCTTTCTACTTCAGGCAGATCAATTGGCTTACTCATTTTTGGCTTTGGGGCATAACTAGAGAGATAAGTCGAATTATTTTAATTAAGTCATGTTTTAATGTTATATTTTAACATTGACCCCTTGGCCTAGCAACTTCACTTTAAGTTGTTTTTAAAAGATGTTCTTTATGGGTAGGCACCTCATTGAGGAAATTAATATTATTAAAAGATTTAATCCAAGCTAAAGTTGGGCGCCAACTTCAAGGAAGAAATAAAGTTTATATGAAAAGTCAAATTTTGCTTGGAAAAGTGGGACGCCATCTATTGGAGGATTAGGGTTTGATTCAACAAAGAAGATTAGGGTTTCGAGAAGAGTCATCTGGAAATTATAAAAGGAAGCCATTGGTTATCTTTTTAGCATCTTTTGTCTACAGAAATGTTATGTTGCCGGATTGGCTTTGGGATTGCTTCGAGGAATGAAAGCCTCCTAGCTCGGCATTGCTTCTTGCTTGAAAGATAGCGACTAGCGGTGAAGTAGTTTAGTGTTGAGTGATTTGTAGTGGATTTCTGCATTGTAATTCATTGTGTGGGTTTGTAGATCAGCGTATTTGCATTTTAGTGAAATTCTGGAGTTGCATTTTCATTACGGCAAATTGTCTTTTTATTTATAAGTCAAAAAATACAAAAAGAATCGTTCTGGGTATTGTCTCATTGTGTTTCCCTATTGGAGGCGACTCTTCATGAATATTTGCAGATTTTAATATGAAGTTTATGATTTTATAAAGCAAATTCGTCATTCCTTGAAGGCCGTACTTTCTGGGGTGTCTTGGGATTCGTGTCAGTAATTAATAACCACTTTCAGTTGTCATTTCTTATTACTAAACTAGGCGCCATCTTTTTGAAGGTCTATTGCATCAAACTTGAAGTCATTTGGATCAGTTTTGAGTGATATATGAGCAATTTAGTGGGTTACAGGCATGCTGGTTATATAATTTAAAGTGCAGGTCTGTCATAACAGATTTGAAGAAATCTGCATTCTCCTTCTTGGATTGGTGTTAGGAAATCATTAAAGGCTTTGTGAAAGATTCCTTATTGTTGCAGCAAATTGAAGAGCTCTAATACTTGATCTTGCAGGCATTATATATTTCATTGTAAGCTGAACAGTAGTACTATCAGCACTTCTCTTAGTCTTACTTTACTTTCTGTAATCGCAATTGTATTCTTTTGATCTCCGCCATATTGTCGCCTCATTTCCATACTGGAATTGGGTAGCACATACTTGGTGTTGAGTTTGCTTTCAGTATATTAGATGGTAGGGACCCTCTGACCACATGCTCGTCATTCGCCGACGCATCCTTGGTTAGAGTTCTTGTATAAGCATTTCAATTAAGACCCTCTGACCATATGCTCGCCATCATTGGCGCCATCCTTGGTTAGAGTTCCTTCCAGCTTTGTTTCGGCATTCAGATCCTCTGACCAATGCTCATGCCTTGCCCTCATCGGGATCCTAGTGTACATTCTGGTTAGAGTTGCTTCAGCATCATTTTGGTTTAGAGCTAACCTTAACGAGTGCGTTTGTTTGTAATTTGCAATTGAAAAAACAAAAAAAAATTGGTTCGGAATATTTCAAAGTTTGCTAAAGTCTTGAATGAATCTCTTGTAATACCCCCAACATATCCTAGGAAATTCTAACATCTTTTTATCTTTGAGGCACAAGGAGTGTTGAGATTGCTTCAATTTTGTTGGGGTCCACTTGAATTCCTTTATTTGACACAAAATGTCCTAATACAATCCCTTCTATCATCATCATGAAACATTTTCCATGGCTCAAGGATAAGTTATGTTCGTGACACCTTTTTAGCACCTTCTCTATATTTCCAAGTGCTTCATCATATGTATTTCCATAAGTAGTGAAATCATCCATGTAAACTTCCATGGAATCATGTGCAAAGTCTGAGAATATACTCAATACTGCCATTTAGAAGGTGGCTGGTGCATTGCATAGCCCAAATGGCAAGACAAAATAAGCATATGTGCCCCAAGGGCATGTGAAATTTGTCTTGTCTTGATCTTTTGGGGCAATCTTTATTTGATTGTAGCCACTAAATCCATCCAAAAAGGACAAGTGCTTCTTGCCTACTAATGAATCAAGTACTTGATCAATGAAGGGGAGTGTAAAGTAGTCCTTCCTAGTTGAAACATTCAATTCTTAGTAGTCTACACACACTCTCCAATTTACTCCTTTCTTTGGAACTGTAAGAAGGGGTTAAATCAGTTCTAGCCTAGATAAAGTGACAACCAACACCTCTAAACTAAAAACCCAATCTTAAACAAAGGAATACAAACAATGAAAAATAAACTAAAAACATTCAAATAAAACACTGCCCATTGTAGTTGAATTTGTCTCTCCTATTTATCCTTTTGCAATCTTTGCCCTCAGATTTGAAGTTGCACTTGTGCAATAACTTGTGAATTGTAGGTAGAAATTTGGAGATAAATGGTTGTTAAGGTCAAAATGGAGGAGAATGGTCTCTTTTATAGACAACCATTTGAATGAACGGACGAGATTGATCTTCTAGAAAGATTCTAAGATCAATGGATAAGGATTCATGAGAGGGAGGCTATGAAATGGATGGCCAAGATCGAATTTCTAAAAGATACCAAGATCAACAGTGGAGAATCGATGCACCAAAAAGAGGAAGGAAATTGATTGTTATGACGCTGATGGCTATGACAAAGACAACTATGATAGAGACGACTATGACAAAGATGGCTATAACAAAGATTAATGAGCAAGGCATCTTTGACCAAAAGGGAGGAATAAAAAAATTATTCAAATTATTTATTCGAGAAAAAGGGAAAAATGGAAGAAATGGACAAGTGGATTTTCAATTAAAAGAATTTGCATAATTATTTTAATTAAATGAGAGGAAATGTGAAAAGAAGGATTAAATAATTAAATTGACTTAATTATTTAATACAAGAGACACATGGACAGTTAAATAATTTTGGCACTTATTTAATAATAGATGAATTAAGAGAGGAAATGAATAGTTAAATAATGAATATTAATTATTTAACCATAGACAAAATATGTCAAACAAATAATTAAATAAATATTAATTTATTTAATTATTGAAGAAGGGGGGATATTAGCGACGTAATTTATTTATTTAATTGGTTAGGATAAGATAAAGATTAAAGAGTAAATTAATTAAATAATTAAAATTATTTAATTAATAGAGGAATATGGTAAGGGATATTCAAATAATTAAAATTATTCAATTATCGGAGGATGATGACCAAGAAAAATGGTGCTCGCAAACTTAGGATATTTTTTAGTGTCTACATTTTTCCCCTCTTTGATATAATGTAGTTCATCACGTTGTGTCAAATAAATTCAATCAAAGGATGCCCGAGTGAAGCCAGAGTACAGGTATGCCCCCTCAGGAAAATTTGACAAATTTTTAAAAAAATCATTTTTTTTGGAAAATTGTCCCAATAAAATAAGTTGATGAGCAAGAATCGAATGGTGAAGATGAAATTGAGTTTTGAGATCAATAAAAGGGTCAAATTCAAGATTGAAGTGTGCCCAATAGACAAGGCAAGTCAAAAACCCTAATTTTGAACCTATAAATAGCAATTTGAGTTTGAAAAAAGGTCATTTTCACATTCCAAATTGAGAAATTCTTAGAGCTCAAAGTGATAGTCCAATGAAGATGTCACCTGTTCTAGAGGCTTCCCACCACGCATACCAGATACAGAGACCGTCGACCTGAGGGAGCACCCCCGATACATACTATTAACCCGAATGTTAATTTTTTCATTTTGCGTGCATTTTAGATACACTGGTCAAATTCATTTGGATGCCATATAGGGCTTGTCAGTTGTGGATTGATGAGTATGACCACATGTCATGGTGTTGACAACCAAGATATCTGATCGAATGGATAGTGTAGTCACAACATATCATAAAGATGTATCTCCTAGAGAGGGTCAAACAGTAGATTGGGGAGAGGCATGGGGTTCCAGTTGGGACAATAGAGTATGGACGGTCCTTGCGAGAGGTACATCCCTATGGACCTCAGATTGTTATTACTACAACCAATCAAGAGATAGATGCCATGTAGACACTATATTGGGAGTGAAGAGGAGGGGATGCCGAAGTAGGGATGACACCAAAGTATGATTCCTGGTGGTTGATACATAGACTCGTTCTGCTTACAAATCCACAACAACCAATGCCAGTGCAGCGTAGAGGTAGGGGTTCAAGAGGTCGGTGACGTGACAAGGGTTAGAGAGGTGGAGGTGGAGGAGATGTAGGACGAGGAGATAAAGGAGGACGAGGGGATGATGAAGAAGATGGGAGAGGAGGACGAGGAGGCGATAGACATAGGAGGAGGAGAGATGGGAGATGATAGTTGATGACGCAGTTGTCATCGATCAGAGAGGAGGCGAAGATGGAGGAGGAAGAGCTTGAGGTGAGAGTGGTAGCAAAGGTGGTGCAAGCAGAGGCTACAGAGGTTGAGGCAGGAGGAGAGGGGGGACAAGAGGAGCATGGTGAGGAGGAGGCAAAGATGGATGAGGTAAAGAGAGTCCTCTGTGAGAGGATTATCATGGGGGTCGATGAGGTGCTAGAGGAGGTGGGGGCTAGAGGGGATGAGGGATCGACGGATCAAAGGATAGCCACCTTAAAAATTCAGGTGCAAGCTTTAGAGGTCGAGCTAAGGATAGTCATTGCAAAGAGAGAAAACCTTAAGGTCAAGAGGGATGCATTCCAAACTAAGAGGAACCTAGCTGTGATTAGTCGACAACGAACCAATCAATGGATGATTAACTTTACAACTACATGTAGTGGATCCATTGTTGATGTTGCTAGGGAGTATGCTTGAGCTAGCAGGGTCATGTAGTACTATAAAGACCTGTATGAGAGGGTGGTGCCACCTGAGAGGAGGGAGCCCTCATTTTCAAAGATAGATAGAGGGTCACGAGGAAAATCATGCAGGAACACCTATAGTAGGTGGACATAGAGCAGGTCTGAGGGGGAGACTTCAGATTGCTAGACGGGCTACGCCATATGATAGGCCTCCTACTACAGAGCACAGGGCTAGAGATTCACCTCGCTAAGAGGACAGGGATGTCCCAAAGACAGGAGAGCAGGGCAGCTTAGGATAGAGAATCTTCTTATTTATGTTGTTATATGGACACTGCATTTTGATTATTGAGCTTGCAAGCTCCACTTTTATTGGATACATCATGACATTATACCTGTGACACATTATTTTTTGAGCGATATATATATATATGATATGATTTTGGTGATGGTTGATGATATGCATTGTTATATGATTATGCATTTATTTTTATGGTGATGACATTCTATGGATATGGATGTTTATGTTATGGTTATGATGTTTATTGATGCATTCTATGTGATGATTTGATGGTTTAATATGCTTTATGATTTATGCATTTATGATTATGTTATGAATATTTATACCTTTTATGATGTGTATGGATGGTAAATACAGTGTATATGACCTAATTTGATAGATGCAATGTGATGTACTTATGATTATGGATGTTTATTTTATTATGATATGTATGGGTGATGAATGCAATAGAAATGACCTAATGTTATGAATGTGATGTAATTAATTGTAATGTAATAAAATGTTGTGTATGATAAAGAAAAATGTCATGAGTGATTTCGTCTAATTATGAATGCAAAATGTGATATCATTAATGTGATGTAAAAATGCAATGCAATGTGATATGAAATTCAATGTAATCGGATATAAAATACGGTGTGATATAATGGATCATGATGTAAAATGCAATTCGATATGGAATGTAATGCTATGATGGAATGTGCAATGCAATAAAATTTACTAATGTGATGATAAAATGTTAATTCTATATGGATGATCTTTATGTTTTTGTATTTTCTTATTCAAATATATGTGACTTAATGTGATAGTTCTATCTTATAATGAAAATTCTTTCTATGGTGATGTCTAGGATCATGCGTTCAAGTTGTTTTTGTGTGTCACAAGACTCTGTCAGGATGTAGATGGAAGAAATGTTAGCACAAAAGAGACAGGAGAGATGGATGTTATCATGAAAAAGGAAAGGAAGATGAATTGTTAGAAAGGAAATGATAGGGGACCAACTTTCATACTTTTATATTAATCATCATCGGGTGTCAAAAGTGTCACAAATGGAACACAAAAACTTTGGTATGATATAGACCAAGGTTTTCAAGGTGAGAATTTGTGAGATACAAGCAACCAAAAGACAAAGTCAATAGACAAGGAATGCCCCAGATCATACTAAGGACCCAATTATCCTAGTCTTTTTTCCAAGACAAATTGCAGACAACAAGCAAAGAAAAGAGGTCATGATCCATCATCATCCCTCTAAATCCGTTAATAAGACATCCTCGAGGTAACTAGAACATGACCCAAAACCAATCAAAAAGATAAGACGAAGCCAGACCAACAAAGTGTTTGCCAAAGAGACAGTGTTTGCCAATAATGATATTGAGAAGATTGCTTGATGTGATGGATTTGGTTGACCAAGATGACCGACTTGATTTGATAGGTTGACAAGGATTGATTGATAATTTTAACAAGGATCTATTATAGTTTGACAAAATTTGACCAATTGATTTGATTGATTCCACTTGGTTTCAGGAAAGACATATCCAGATTAAGGCAAGATTGATTGACCAATTTGACAAAGATTGATTGAAAAAGTTGACAAGGTTGATTTATTGAGACTAATTTTAGGAAAGACACATCCTTATTAAGGCAAGACTAACTAACAAGGTTGACGCAATTGATTGATAAGGTTGAGCAAGTGATGTGATAATACCTAAATTTCAGGAAAGAGATATCTTGTTTAAGGCAAGGAACACATCTGATAAAGTTGACCAAGTGACAAGTGTTGACAAAACACCTAACTGCAATAAGGACACATCTTGCTTAAGGTGAATGACCAGATTGATGAAGTCTAATCTCAAGAAGGACACATCCTGATAAAAGACAAGAGATAAGATTGAATGAGACAAATGACATAATGCCCCATTCCAATATAAAACCGATGACTTGATTGATTGATTGATTGATTGAAGATTGGGAGATTTGTTGGTTATGTTTGCCTGTTAATTCATGATTTGGTTGAAATGATGATTGCTTGCGGACAAAGAGTATGACTAGATTTGACAAACCCTAAAGGACTGACCTAGGTGGCCTTGGGGGCCTATCGATTGATGGCCTTGCCTATGTTATACACGTAAAGACCTCGTAGTTTGACACGACTTGACTTTGTTTTATTTGACAAAAGACTAAGTCATGATTTTATTTGGACAACCTAAGGGACTAACCTAATGTCTCAGGGACTCATTTAAGATGAGCTTTTCCTATGTAGCGAATATGCAAAGATAATGTAGTTTGACCACTCTAACAAAAACTGACTTAGAATCAGACTCAAACTCTGACTTTGTTTTCTATTTTTGGATTTTGATGATTTTATGATTTTTTTGGATATTGATGATTTTATCAGGTTGATACCATGCGTTATTTCCTGAAGACGTAAGTCTAGGAATTGCCCCCAGTCAGGTATAGGACCAATTTATTATGCGCAAAGGGAAGCAGATGAATGCAAAGGATGATCACGAAGGCGAAGGATACCAAATTTTTGTGGTTCTCAGGCCATGGAAGAATGACCAAGCTTTATTGTGGATGGAGGATGTGTGCAAATAAGCGGAGGATGGAAGACTAGATGGAGTGACAATAGATGGAGGATCATAGACCAACTACACATGATGCTTGTTTCCCAGGTTTTCACCATGGTACTTATACAAAGTGCCACTAAAATGGTTTTCACTTTTCGACTAATTATTTCTCTTTATTAGATTTTTTATTTTTTTGTTGTCACCAAGATGCCTATTTGCTAGGTTTTCATTAGGGTGACTTTATTTTATTTTCTGTATTTTTTAGTTTTTAAGGGATACTCTAAGAATCAAGTGTAGTTGTAAGAGAGGGGGACCAACCATTGCAAGGCCCCAGGTCATGAAAGGATTCCCTAACTTACCTCAGTTTAAAGGATGGTTAGGATAGAGGGGATGAGAATGATGAAGACTAGACGTCCTTCAATCACTCTGCAATCCTGAGAGCTGAAGGGAGACTAGACGAGTCACTTTGTAAAGCCAACTCTGCGTCTCAAGTAGCTCTCTGTCCGAGGACAAAAGCAAGGTTTTGGGACAATAGCGTGACGCGCTGGCGTCTGTACGGCTAGAAAACCAGAGAGATGGGGTTAGAACCCCGAAAAAGGACTAACAACCTAGTTTAGTAGTTTCGGCAAAGTAAAAAACAAGACTAAGAAAAGCGAAATATAAATATGGATATGATAAAAGAAGTATATTACCGCAAGGGTGACCAAGACGATTTCGCAGAATAATCGTCTCGCCAACTTTCTCTGAGATCTCTCCACTTGCACAAAAAAAAAGGGGGAATGTTGGGGCTATTTAGGGGCCTACCTCAGTCAAACCCCCATTTTGGTGTTTCTACCTCCATGGAAAACCAAGTTTGCAATGATAAGAATAAATATAAAGAAAGAATACAAGCTACGTATACATGAAACACTATAAAATAGTACGTGCTTACTCAATCAAATACGATATGGGAGATGAGAGGAGCTTACCACCTCTATCCAAAGTGCTCAAGGCTTGTGAAGGAGAAATTGAGAGGAACTCAAGCCTCTGTTGTCATGGTGTTTGTCCTGTGCTCGCACTATCAGAGTGATGGAGTGGTAGATTGCTACAATGGAGTGTAAAATGTTGCTACAAAGCTTGAATGGAAATGGAGAGAGTGAATCCAATATCTTGCAAAACTCCCTAAATGAATGAGAGAGTGAAGAATATGAAGGAAGGAGATGAAAACAACCATATTCAGGTCGGCTAGCCGAAGAGGAGCGTTACACTTCAACTCCCAATCGAAAGTGTAATGTCTCTACAGTCTCCAACCATAGAAAATCTGCTACGGACATAAGCACATCGCATGGACGTCTGTGTGCCATGCGGGCGTCCATGACAAAAACGCCCCCACCAACACACAAATAGGGTGCCAAGTGGAATGCAAGCAATAGGCTTAAGTGGAATTAAACCTCCGCTTTTGGTTTTCTAAAGTGTAAAGGAGTGAAAGGGGAATTTTCGCTAGGGGTGCAAATTCATGCTCATACATTTTTCCCCCACTTTAGCAAGCACAAGTACTAATGAGTGCTTCAGTAAAGTAGAGTAGTAAGGAAGTAATAGAGTAAGAGAACTATACTTGAATCGACGAGGAAGCAAAGCACAGTATCGTGAACTTGGAAGTGTAGGAAAGGACTTCATAATTTCGTGAAACTACAAAGCTGAAGTACGAAAGTGCCTCACAAGCTCACAACCTTGCAAGGGGGGTATCCTTCAAGAACTCTCACATGAATGAAACCAAGAAAAGCGCCTTACAACCCCACAAACCTGTAAAGAAGGTATCCCCCAAGAACTCTCACATGAGGGAGACTGAGTAGAGCACCTTATAGACTCGTAGACCTGCAAGGAAGGTATCCCCCAATAACTCTCACATGAGGGAGACCAAGTAGAGCACCTTACAGACTCGCAGACCTGCAAGGAAGGTATCCCCCAAGAACTCTCACATGAGGGAGACTGAGTAAAGGGGAGTCTACACAGTCAGAGATGGTGACAGGTTTACCCGTAGATAAAACACATTAGGAAGCGGTCACACAAGCTAGTGAATGGACAGTCACATAGACCATAGGTAAGTTGTAATAATTTCAAAGGGGTCCCTCGAGAACCCTTCAAAAGGAAGGAGGGTCCACTCAAGGGACGCACTATTTGAAAAGTAAAGTCTAGTTGGGTTGCCCCCATACTAGATGTAAGGATGTTGAGTGGGCCTAGTCGGGATGCCCCCAGACTAGACATGAACAAATGAAACCGGTCTAGTCAGGCTTCCCCCAAGCTAGACGCCATAGAGATTATTAAGATTTTTTGAAGGGGTCGCTTGGTAACTTGACCTGATAAGGAGAGGTCCACTCAAAAGACATTGCAGTCAAAAGCTACCATCTTCCTTCTCAAATCGATTCATCACCAAGGAATCCTTTTTGAAAGATGTTCACTTCATCAAGGAATTCGAAAGGAAGGAGATGCGCTCTTGCGAGGGGAACACTAAGACCGATCCTGCTTCGAAGGAGGGTTTCCATGTCCTTTCTTTACGAACCCATGATGAAAGAAACACGTTCCGTTAGGGTTTCAAGTTGAGAATGTAATTATGACAAAGGAGTGTGTGAAGGATCTTTGAAAAAAGATTCATTTGGCAATGAATGCATTTCCTAAAGACCAAGTGATGTAGAAGAGGTGTTGTCACACATGAAAGGGAAAACTCAAGCAAAGATGAGAGAAAGATAAAGAGAAAAGGTAAAAGGTCACACACAAAGGGCACAGGGGGATCCGGTTTCGTGGGGTCAAATCTACCTTTATTTATTAATAGTAGGTAATCGCAGAAAGAGGCGAAAGATCATCAATCCCCAACCAAATCAGGAAGAATGCATGAAAGACAAAGTAAAAATAAAAAATTGGGTCAACATGGAAGGAGGCCTAAATGCTCCCGATGCTTTGCATTGTCCCCAATTTATCAAAAATCAATCACAAACATAGAATAATAGAGATACATAAGAATAAGGTTTAAATCACAAACACCACGCCTATATCCAAGCACCAACCAGGGTGACGAGGGTCATCCAAGAACATATAGCATGATTACAGGGGAACACATCACAAGACACCCACACATGTAATCTAAAGATCAAGAAGAGGGTTTCCCCCTAACACTGATCAACCAAGAGGTCGTCAGCTTCCCACTCTAGATCATCGTAGGGGGAAGGATGACGAACCTGTAATAGTGTAATGTTAAGGGGAGGAGATTTCGATCCTCCCACAACAGGGGCCAAGGTAGAGTGACCTGTAATGTCTCCGTCGCTCAACTCTTGTTGGTCCAAGGTCAAATAATTCATAAATATTGTTGACAAGGTCAGGACTTCATCCACCAAGTTAAACATGCACTTAACAAGAGTGCCATGCTTCACCGTGGTGGACGGAGGAGTTTGAACTCGAGGTTCACCACTAGCCTCACCAAGGGACTTGGGAGCAGTGACAAACTTGGGGGAGGTTGGGACTAGTTTCGTTAATAGGACAAAACAAGTCAACTTGGGGCCACCTTTTAGAGAAGGTAGGCTCTTCTTACATCCTCCATTGCTGGAGGGCCCATGCTCTACCTCTTTCTTCATCAGAGGAGGTGAACTCCCCACAAACGAAACAAGGAGGGTCGAGGGAGAAGAGGAAAGAACCATAGTGGGCACAACCAAAGTGTTCACCATGTCCACAGGCTTTGGGAAAGGCAAGACATCTGGGATGAAATTCAACAAAGGTGGCTCCATCAAAGGAGCGATGAACACCTTCCCCTTTCCAGGTGCACGTGCGCTGATAGTGAGAGCCGAAAGTGATTCAGTGACGGAAGGAGAGAAGGAGGAAGACACACCAGGAGGTGTCATTTTCTCCTCCTCCTTCTTTAAGGAGGATTTCTCAGCTAGGAGAGCCTTTCACCGATGATTATGCTTGCATGCAAGGCGGTTTCTATGGCTCTTCAAACCAGAAGTCGGGATCTACGAAGAGATAAAAGGCTCCTGTTCAGCCATGGGAGTGTCTTCCATAACTGCTTCCAACAAAAAGGCAGACTCCTGAATGGGAGGAGGGGCAGGTTCAAAAATAGCGGGAGGAGTTGACTCTAATGCCTCGGTGGCGGGCCACTTCCCATTCACTATTTTAGGTACAGGGACAGTGGGAGGCCATGAAGGCCGAGACAGAGAAGACTCTCCATGGGGGGATTTTTGTCTTCCATATTGAATGGGCCTCGGCTTTGTGGGTAAGATAGGAAGCTCAAACACATACCATGGGATTCTCTCACAAATGCGAGTCAGAAGCAGATGGTACCACAATAGCGCATGAGGAAGAATCAAGCTAAATGGCAGAAGAGGAAGAAGGAGGGTCTCAAGACTGCTTCTCTTCTTACCTTCTACGTGCCTTAGCAACATCATTATTAGCTTTTAGACAAGCTCTATGTGAAACAACATAAGGTGATGAAGGGTATCTCACTTTCAGCCTAGCGCGCCCCTTCTTATAGTTTTGATACGTGCAGTGTAGGAGGTCCTTCCTAGGCGGGAGAGGACCAAGGGATGCGAGCCAAAAGTAGTCTAAGGTATAGTTTCCACGTGAAACCGATGGTCTATAATCGGTGTCATGGACAACATGTACCGAACCTTCATGAATAAACATCAAACACTTATGTATAATCGAGGGAACTACATTCATAGCTACTAGCCAGGGGATACCTAGCTTCACCTGAAGAGTTCAGACCTCGGGATGATGTCAAATTTAAGACATACAGATTTAGGTCCAACGAGGACTGATAGGACAATACTCCCTATAGAAGGTATGAAAATTTTGTCGTGTGTGCAGACGGTATTCTCAAGTACATCATACCCATCCTTATGTAGGAATTTAATCAACATGATCTCCTCAGTTATTATATTCACTTGCATTGTCGGATCAATGAGAATGCCTACTATAGTGTTCCCATTTATCCTCATGGGAATGTAAAGAGGAGATGGATCTCTATTGAAGCCCATCGACAGGTCCTATGAAGTGAAACTTATGCTTGTACCACAACTCACAGTCTATGCAGAGGGAATAGGTTGATTTAAGAAAGAGGCCATCGTGCACACCAAATGACACTTATATAGAACCTCCTAAGGTTTATGAGATAAAGTAGTGACCCAATTAAGGTTTCGTTATGCAACACTTTGGAATCTTCCAACTATGCCTCCTAGGGGTTGCAGGTTGGGTTGTGAGGCAAGAGCCTCACAACACTCACACCTACAACACTCTTAGGATACGAGGAAAGGAGCTTTCAGTATTGCAAAACAGAACCAAAATGGTTCACTTCACATTCACTAAAAATGTAAGAGAGGGGGACCAACCACTGCAAGGCCCCAGGTCATGAAAGGCCAAGAGTGGAAAGGCTTCCCTAAATTACCTTAGTTTAAAGTATGGTTAGGATAGAGGGGATGAGAATGATGAAGACTAGACGTCCTTTGGTCACTCTGCAATCTCGATAGCTGAAGGGAGACTAAACGAGTCGCTTCGTAGAGCCAACTCTGTGTCTCAATAGTTTTTTGTCTGAGGATAAAAGTACAATTCTGGGACAACAGTGTGATGCGTTGGCGTCTCACAAGTTCGCTGGTGTCCATACAGCCAAAAAACCAGAGAGACGAGGTTAGAACCCCAAAATAGGACAACAGTCTAGTTTAGTAGTTTTGGGAAGTAAAGAACAAGACTAAGAAAAGTGAAATATAAATACGAATATGATAAAAGAAGTATATTATCTCAAGGGTGACGAAGATGATTTCACAGAATAATCCTCTTGCCAGCTTGCTCTGAGATCTCTCCACCTAAGCACAGAAAAAAAGGGGGAAGGTTGGGGTTGTTTAGGGGCCTGCCTCAGTCAGATCCCCTGTTTTGGTGTTTTCACCTCCATGGACAACCAAGTTTGCAATGATAGGAATAAAGATAAAGAAAGAATACAAGTTAGGTATACATGAAACAGTACAAAACAATATGTGCTTACTCAATCAAATATGATAGGGGAGATGAGAGGAGCTTACCACCTCCGTCCAAAGTACTCAAGGCTTGTGGAGGAGAAAATGAGAGCAACTCAAGCCTCTATTGTCGTGGTGTTTGTCTTGTTCTCGCACTATCAAAGTGATGGAGTGGTAGATTGTTGCAATGGACTATAAAATGTTGCTACAAACCTTGAATGGATGAATGGAAATGGAGAGAGTGAATCAAATATCTTGTAAAACTCCTTGAATGAATGAGAGAGTGAACAATATGAAGGAAGGAGATGAAAATGACCATATTCGGGTTGGTTAGCCGAAGAGGAGTGTTACACTTCAACTCTCAATTGAAAGTGTAACGTCTCTGTAGTCTCCAGCCACAAGAATTTTCCAGAGACATCTACGCGTCATGTGGACATCCCCGAAAAAAATGCCCCCGTCGACACACAAACAAGGCGCCAAGTGGAATGCAAGCAGCGGGCTTAAGTGGAATTAAACCTCCACTTTTAGTTTTCTAAAGTGTAACGGAGTGAAAGGGGAATTTGCGCTAGGGGTACAAATTCACGCTCATACAATAGTACTTACAAAGGTGTATGTTGTTGATAGGTTTGGTCAATGGTTTTCCTTTAGGAGTAGAAATTTGATAAGCACGAGATCCATATATTGCTATGAAAATATACGGTCCCAACTAATTAGGCTCAAACTTCCCAGGTTTTTCTTGTTCTGCTTGATTCTTCGAATTTTCTTTCAGGACTAAGTCACCAATGTCAAAACTTCTAGGATGAGCCTTATTATTGTAACTGTGTCGAAGGTGATTCATATATACTTGTAAATGTGTTAAATCATTTTGTCTCTTTTCATCTAGTAATTCTAGCTCACGTAGACTGGATACACAATATTCTTCTTGATTAATAAAGCCTTGCATAGAGACTCATAGGGATGGTAACTCGACCTCTATAGGAAGTATTGCTTCAAATCCATAAATAAGGGAATATGGTGTGGCTCTTGTAGGGGTGCGAATGTTGGTGCGATAGGCCCATAAGGTCAAATTAAGTTGTAGGTGCTAGTCACAACCAGTATCATTGACAGTCTTCTTTAATATTTTTAGGGTAGTCTTGTTAGATACCTCAACTTGACCATTACCTTGGGGGTAATATGGAGTAGCAAAATGATGTTCGATATGAAACCTTTCACAAAGCTCACAAACATCTTGGTTTTAAAAAGGGCGACCATTATCTGTAATGATGGACTGTGGGATACCATAATGAAAAATGATGTAATTCAAGATGAATTTGGCTATCTTCTTTCCAATGATGTAAGTCGTTGGGATGAATTCAATCTATTTTGTAAAGTACTCAATAGCAACAAGGATAAACTTTTGTCCATTAGCAAAGGTGAGATGGATCTTTCCTACGAGATCGAGTCCCCATTGAGAAAATGGCCATGGTGAAGTAAGCGACTGCAATTCTTGAGCTGGTGCATGTATAAGATCTCCATGAATCTAACATTGATGACATTTCTTCACAAAGTGATAAGCATCATGCTCCAATATAGGCCATTAATATCCTGTCCTCATGAGATTTTTGGCTAAGGTGGACCAACAGAATGTACTCCACATATACCATGGTGTACCTCTTGTAAGGTTGTTTTTGCTACATTTGATTCGAGACATCGAAGGAGGGTTCTATCTAGGCTATGCGATAAATGGTATCTCCAATGATGGCATATTTGGATGCTTGTTAGATAAAGGTTTTGCGTTGGTTGAGGGATAAGTTAAGTGGGATAATTTGGTTATGTAAGTAAGCATAGATGTCTTTATACCAAGGTGAATCAAGACCAACAAGTTCACACACAAGATCAATTTTGGGGACATCGAACGCAGGTATCAACACTTGTTCTACCAAGAACTCATATTGAGATGCATTGTTAGAAATGTCCAAGAGAGATCCGATGGTAGCCATCACATTAGCTACTTTGTTTTGGATTCTTGGGATCTGTTCAAAAGAGATGGCATCAAACTGCAATCTGAAATTGTCCACCATGCATTTGTAGGGTATCGATTTATCATCCTTGGTGTCATAATCATCATTAACTTGCTTAATAACTAACTAAGAATCACCATAAACCTGAAGATCATTGATTTTCCATTTTATTGCTATGCGCAGTCCTATCAACAATGCTTCATATTTTGCTTTGTTATTAGTGCATGGGAATGCTATTCAAAATGATTTGGGAATGGAATCTCCTTGAGGTGTAATGAATAGAATTCCATCTCTTGAACCATGACTTTTGTAAGATCCATCAAAATACATTTTCCATGTTGTTGGTGTGTCTATAATAAAGATTGATTCATTTGGAAAATCGGATATCAAAGGATGATCTGTCTTTACCGGTGCATTTGCAAGTTGATCTGCTATCACTTGTCCTTTTATTGCTCTTCGATCAACATACTCAATGTCATACTCACTCAAGATCATAACCCACTTAGCTAGTCTTCCTGTTGGAGCTGCTTTGCTGAGGAGATATTTCAGAGGATCAATTTTTGGCAATTAGTTTTGTCTTATGACTCAACATGTAATGTCTTAGTTTTTGTGCTGCAAATACCACTACTAGACATGCTCATTCAATAGGGCTATAGTTCAACTCATATCCAACTAGGGTGCGACTGATGTAATATATTGCTCGCTCTTTGCCTTCATTGTCATTTTGTGCTAGTAATGCCCCCAGTGCTGATATTGTTGCTGCCACATATAATATCAAATGTTTTCCATCAATTGAAGGCATAAGAATTGGTGGAGTCAATAGATAATTTTTTATTTGATCAAATTCCTCTTGACACTTTTCTATCCAATTGAAGGGGATGCCTTTCTTTAACAGATGTTGAAATGGATGGATCTTGTCAGCTGGTTGAGCAATGAACTTGTGGATTGATTATAGTCTTCCTTGTAATGTCCTTAACTAGTTGATGTTGGTAGGTGTTGGAATTTTAGCTTTGAATTTTGTGGGATCAAATTCTATTCCTCTATGTGAGACAATATATCCAAGAAGCTTGCCTGATTGGACCTCAAAAACACGTTTCTTTGGATTTAATCTGAGTTGGTACTTTTCTAATCATGTGAAAATCTTGTCCAATACTGCTAAGTGTCTACTTCATTCCATATATTTAGAGAGAAGGTCATCAACATAGTCTTCCATAAGCACATGCATGTAGTAATAAAAAATTATAGTCATGGCTCTCTGATATGTAGCTCCAACATTTTTCAGTCTAAATGACATCACATTCCAATAGAAAGTTCCCCAAGTGCATTTGAAAGATATTATTGGTTGATCTTCAGTGGCAATTCTTATTTGGTTATAACCTGAGAATCCATCCATAAGTGATAGAATTTCATATCCAGCTGTGAGGTCTACTATGATGACAATGTTTGGTAGAGGAAAATCGTCTTTAGGACAAGCTTTGTTGAGGTCTCTAAAATTCATGCATACTTTGATTTGACCAATTGGATTGGTGATAGGAACAAGGTTTGATATCCAACATGTGTAATCAATAGAACAAATGAATCCAACATCTAGAAGTTTCTTCAATCCCACCTTGACCAAGAGTGCAATCTGGGGGTGTATTTTCGTCAACTTCAGTTTATATGGTGTAGCGTTAGGTAGCAGTGGCAAGTGATGCAGAACAAGTTCAAGATCCAATCCAGGCATATCAGCATATGACCAAGTAAAATTGACTTGTCTTTCTGAAAATAATGTTGTGAACTCAGGCTTCTCCTTGGCGATCAAAGATGTTGCTAACTGTATGATTCTGGAATTTTCTTTTGTTCCAATATTCACCTCTTTTATTTATTTTATTAACAATGACGATCTCTCTCAGTCTATAGGGATACTATCCAGTCCTCCATCCTTAGGCACCTTAGGGAGGTTTTCACCTTCAGATATGTCCTTTATTTTTACTTTTTCATGATCAACAACCACCTTTCGATTTTCACCTGAAGACCTATTATTTTTTTTTTTTCATTTTCACTTTTGTGACTAGAGGATAGGAAAACCTCACCAAAGTATGTTGCATAATCGAGTTCTATGGTAAATCCAACCTTGTGATCCCCACTTGGTATTCCTTCACGAAGTCCCATGAACTCAACTATTGCTTCATCGTTCTCAAAAGTGTCCAAACTTGGTGGGTCTTGCTGATCCCAATCTATGAGTTGTGGGTAAACAAGGGGTAAGACATCATCAGTATTATCAAGGGTCATGGTGTAGGTAGATAGGGTAAAGATGAAGCTAGAGTCATCGGGTTCCCAAGAAGTAGGGTCAATTTTTTCCCAAAAGTGTTTGATCCATTCTTCTCTTTTCAGAGGGACTCATGGACGAGGACTTGACAAGCTTGGCGGGGTATTTAGGGTAAGTATTTGACTAAATTTCTTTTCAAGGGGAGGCTCATTTAAGATTCCAAACATTTTATCAAGGTCTATAAAGGTAGTGGAGGATAGGGAATCCCATTCGTATTCTTTGGAATCAGTCTCATAATCCCAAGAGTTCTCGTATGTCTTAATCTCATTTGAAGCATTAGCAACTGCACTCGAAGGTAACCTGATACCCCAGATAGTCACTTTTACTAGTACGAATCCTAGCCCTTGGTGTTTGATTAACTTAGGAGGTTGCAAGGGTTCCATCATTCCTTGTTTATTTAGGCCAAGATCATTGTGTCCATCATATCCTTATCGCTTCATTATTTGGAACCCTTTTGGATATTGTTCAATTGGAAATTTCTTATATTCAACAACCTCCTCATCTTTGTAGAACCATGTGAGAATGTGATCATCTAGAGATTCTTTGGCAAGCTCCCTCATCTAGTGAAGGTGGTAGGGTAATTATGGATGATAACCTTAGGCTGCAAGGGATGTGGTTTTCCATATGAGTTCGGTGACTTAGGTAAATTTCTGATGAGAAAGAGATTCTTCATGTTATATTCTTCGCATCCTTTTTCTTGGATCTAGATCTTGTGTGTAGAAGGTGTGATGAATGGAGTGGATTATTTGACAAGGGTAGATGGGTCAATGTAGTGAGATGGAGTGGAAGGTGAGGCTCTCGATTGATGGGCACTTGACATTTAGCAGTTCCTTTTAGGTTTGAACAATACTGAAAAGGATCAGGGTCACCTAAAATAGTGATTTCAATGCCATTATGTGGGAATTTGAGGCATTGATGGTAGGTGGATGGAATGGTTCTCATAGCATGAATCCATGGGCTACTAAGAAGATTGTAGTGCAAATCCAGATCCAAGACATGAAACATCATGTCCTCTATTGTTGGGCCAACTCTTATGGGAAGTGAAATTATGCCTTCAAAAGAACGCTCAACATGATCATAAGCTTTAATAGTAATTTTATTTGTTTGGTCTATACAATTCTTAGAGTATCCCAATGCTTTCACCAATTTTAGTGAGCAAAAAGTCAGACCTGATCCCCCATCTACTAGGACTCACTGAATCTTGCATTTGTTAACGTAGACTTCAATATGTATGGGGTCATTGTGATCAAATTTTGGTGTGGAAAATTCTTGCTCGGAGAACGTGACATGGTGTGGCATAGATAGGTATCCAACCATGGCCTGAAATGCATTGACATCTAGGTTGGTAGGGACAAAGGCTTCTTGTAATGCTTTTTCAAGGATAGCTCTATGTTGTGGGGATGTGCAAAGGAGCTCCAAGATAGAAATTTGTGTGGGGTTTTTTCCTAATTGATCCAAGAGATTATATTGACTTTTTGGCTGTGAATTAGATGGAAGTCCTGAAATAGTTATCTTGGTTCTGCGAGTGGCAACAACACAATATGAGTTTGGCTTGTTTATGGTAATGGTAGAAATGTGATCATCAAAGGGTCTTATGTTAAGAATAATGGTGTTGTAGTCATGTTTGACTACAACATAATTTGCATTGTTGTTGTTCCCTAAACTGGAGGCTTTCCCTTTATCATGGTCTTGCAAGGGAGTCTTGAATATGATATGATCAACATTAGTTTTACCTTGTGAATCTCCCATCAGTATGGTTCCATTTTCAATGAGGTCCTGAATAATGTTCTTGAGTGTCCAAAACCTAGCTGTTTTGTGTCCTTTTCCATAGTGGTATTCATAGTATCCATCTTCTTTCTACCAATCAGGTTTGATCAATGAAGGTTCATAGTTCTTGGTGTCTGGTAGTGTGATGATATTAGATTTCAAAATTTGTTTGAGGATTGATTTGATGGGTTCACCCAATTGAATGTATGTTCTTTTGGAATGGGGAGGTCCTCTTCATTCTTGATTATTTTGGACAACATTTAGCATTTGGTTTTGACCTTGGGCCCATGTGTTTGACGTATTTGGTGTATTTGATGAGGAGGGACCTTGAAGTTGAATGGTTGGACCTTTGGTTATCAATTTGGCATAAAAAAATCCACCATTTATGGCATTTTTTTATTTTGGGACTAGTATTTGCTCTTGTCATTGTTGGATTTCAAAATTTCTTTGTTTACCTTGACTATTCCTTTTGCAATAAGACCTTTCTCAATAAGGATGCCTTTCTCAAGGATCTCTTCAAAGGTTGTGCAACATTGGATTTGAATTCGACTCATCAGTTCTCTGTTAAGGTTTTCCACAAACATGGTGACCAATTATTTTTTAGGAATGTGACAAGGTAATTTGCTAACTAATCCTCACCATCTTTGGTAAAACAAGGTGAGTGATTCTCCTTCTTCTTGTTTGGTTGTGCTCAATGTTGCAAGGGTGACATCATTTTTAATGTTGAAGGAAAAATGATTGATGAATTTGTTGGCTAGTTCACCCCATGTTCTAATCCCTGGAGGAAGGTGTGCAAACCAATCTAAAGTTGGTCCTATAAGGCTTCATCGGAATAGTATCATCAAGTAAGTTGGGTCATATGAGACTTCCATGCATGATGTGTTGAATTCTCGAATGTGCTCTATTGGATCCCTTGTCCCTTTGTATTTAGGCAAAGGTAGTGTTATGAAATGAGGGGGAAAGGGGGGCGTGCAAAAATTTTGTCAAATGGAAAGGGGCACAATTCCTCCATGGAATAGGTCTTCTTGTTGGTCCCTAATTGCATGTTTTTCATTTGTTTTTGGAGGGTCTACACTTGTTTTATCAAAATTCCTGCAAGAGATGGTGTCGCATTATTTTGGTTTGGTGTCATGAGGTTGGTATTAAGGTCATATGTTGGGATTAAAATTAGTATTGATGCTTTGTGATGTGGGACCTTGGTTTCCATATTCATTTGTGTTGTTTTGATTCGGGATAAAATTGGTGTTTAGGTTTGTCCCAAAGGTCATGTTTGTATGTGGTATGGTGTTTTGGAGTTGAGGTGTAGACCCTTGATTTGTGCCTCGATTTTGGAAATTAGGTCCTTGATTGTAAATAAAGATGTAGGTCCTTGGTTGATGTTTTGACATGAAGGTGTAAGCCCTTGATTGATGTTTTGTGATGAAGGAATGGTCCCTTGATTAAAATTTTGACATGAAGGTGTAGGTCCTTGATTGGTATTTTGAAATGAAGGTGTAGGTCCTTGATTATAATTTTGGAATGATGGAAGGGACCCTTGATTAGTGTTTTCGAACGATGAATAGATCCTTGATTATTGTTTTATTTTGGGATGCTTTGTGAGACAATGTGAACCTTTCTAGGTTGACTTTATGAAGGTATGCTTTGAAATTGCAATAAGGATCCTTGATTTGTGTTTTGGAGTGTGGGAATAGAACCTTGGTTTGCATTTTGAATCAAAGGTGTAGGACCTTGTGATGTGGAACCTTGATTTATGTTTTGAAGTGTGGATACAAGACCTTTGTTTGCATTTTGAGTCAAAGGCGTAGAACCTTGTGAAGTGGAACCTTGATTTGTGTTTTGAAAGAGGAGATTTGTAAAGGTCTTACCCATGGAATTGGAGGAATTTCCAAGTGTAAGATTATGCCCTTATGTAGTGGTATGTTTTACCTTGTTTCCAATCGTTGGGATACTTGGGATATGTGTGGTAGTGGTACTCATGTGTGTAGTTGTCCCAAGGGGTATGTTTGGTGTTTGTTGTGATGAGGGCATGCCAAATGCAAATGGATTTTTAGTTTCCTCTTCTACAAGGATTGATACATCAAAGCCTTGAGGTAATTTGGCACCCTTTTTAGCTAGTGTGTAGAAAAAATTGTTAGGGTTAGCACTAACAAGTTGATCAACCATGCTTATAATTATTGGGTCTTGATAATATCTTTCAATTCCTCGAGGAGTCAATTGTTTGTTGAATTATTCTAGGCTTAGGTCTTCCCATGAGTTGGTTTTATCTCCTTGTGATGTGTTTCTTGTAGGTGTAGAATCATTTGAATCTATTTTGAGGGTAGTGTCATGAAAAGGGTCACTTGAAAAATACATGCCCTTTCTTTTGGCTTTTGACCTTGTTTCAACCATGTGAGACTTTTGCAAGTTGAGGGATAATGCAAGATGGTAATGAAACTAAACTATGTTTTTGGATTTTCTTGGATTTTAGGCTATGAGCATGCAAGGTGATTATGCAAGGACGATAAATGAAAAAGGAAGCTAAAGGTTGATTAATGATAAGCTGAATAAATGATGCTAAGGTTAAGATGAAGACAAGATATGCTAATGCAAAAGGATAATAAGTCAAATGGATGCAAAAGGATATGCCAAGTTAACTAATTTAAGGAAAAATGATATGACACTAAGACTATGGTGAAAATGAGCTATTTTTTTATATTTTTGGGATAAAAGTGCAAAGTGCAATCTAGGTTGAAGATGAAATTTTGGCAAGATGATGATAAAATCTATGATAATATGGATCTAAATGAGTTCAAACTAATGCAAAGGAGTCCTAAAATTTTAAGCAAAGGATGGCAATCAAGCTAATGTGAACCCAAGGTAACAATCCCAAATGTCATTGACCAAGAGGATAATTTTCACAAGGTTGAGTCCAAGCTAGGACACAAGCTTAAGACCCAAGTTTGATAAGGTGGCAAAAGTTGACAATAGGAAGGATAATGGTCAATGAAAAAAAGAATATGCAACCAAAGGTTTTTCAAAAGCTTAATGGTCTTCCAATGTTCAAAATTTGAAGGTCTAAATGCAACCTAAGGATCAAGGTTAAATTTATGCAATGCAAAGGATGCAAGAAGGTAACCTATAATGCAATGTTTCCCTAAATGGTAGTGCTAGAATGAGATGGTAAATCTTGCAAGTCTTTGGTTTATCAGTCAAATGTCACTATGAAAATGATTTGATCAGATTTTGGACAAAGGTTTTGAGAGTTTTTGTTTGGAAGACAATTATGGCTCTGTTTTCTACAAATGCGTCACATAGTTGCGGTTCAAGATATCAAACACGACTCCGTTTTTAGCAAATACATTTTAGGCAAACATTTGTGGTTTTCCAGTTCTTGATAGCAATTCGCAACATCATATGCGACTCTATTTTTATTAGTTGTAGTTTCCTAGAATGTTGTCTTGGAAGTTTTGATGTTTTTGAACTGGTTTCTGATATGGTTTTGAATGAATTTTGATTGATTTTGAAAAAAATTGATTCGAAAACACATAAGACAATCTCAAGCACTTGTTTCTGGTCTAGTTTGTTTGTGAAAATGTTTTGATTATTGCAATACAAGCACAAATCCTAGGCTGGGAAGGAAAATATTCGCTAGGTTGCCACTTGGATCTCTCCAACCATGCCTATTCAGAGTGGATGACCTAGGAACTTGGTAGCATTGGCTACCCTTCACAACACTCACTTATTGGGCATACCGGACCATGTTGGTGTTTCAATTAGAACCTCTGGAGTGCTTATTGGAAATGAACAACTATGCATAGTGCGTGATGACTGTTCTTCAAATTATGGAGGGGAAGCTCCCTCTTGTTTGATGATGTTTGCATAAAAGTAAAACAGACTAAGTGTTCCTATCTTTTTTACTTAGTGGGCAGGACACAAGGGTGCATAAACACAATTTGTTTCAACTAAGGTTTTCTCTGGTTTCTATAGATCTTAACTACAACTAGGCTAACTTTTAATCTATTGTATCTCCTCAAGATAAATAGAGCATGAGGGCATAGGAATGGGAATGGATTGGTTGGATCACTTGGATCGATTGTCTCTCAAAATTTGTTCGAGGCTTTGAATTCTTAGATCTATGTTGGGATAAGGTATTATGCAAGCAATCACTCTTTACGGTAAGATGAATCTCAAAATTTCCAAGGAGGAGGAACCCTTATCTGAGGTGTAGGTTGGGATGCAAATTACTAGAAAAAACAAAGTACGATGAACTGACTAACAGGATTCCCAAGGAGGTGACGACACTTGTCCAAAGTGTAGGCTAAAATACATATCATTACACAATATCAAACAAAAATCATTAACATCAAAATACCCAAGGAGGTGATGACACCTGTCCAAGGGGGAGATTGAAACAATAGATTGTAAGAACAAGACATTGATAGAACTTGAAACTTTTGATCAAATTGCATGTGCCTTTTGATTTATTTCTTCAAAATTTCTCAATAATTACAAAGATTTAGGACAAAAAAGATATGAAATCATACACAATTGTGATCAAACCAAATAACTCCCATCCAAGAGTGAACAAATATAGACTTGCAAGCTTGTTGGCACAATGGCATAGCAATTTTATGTAGTAAATAAAGGTTACAAAATAATGAGAAAAGGCTCTTATTTATAGAAGCTCAAAGGAGTAGGCAACCCTAAAAACTCCTTGAGTTAACACAGTTCTTGCCAACCTGCAAGATTTATTCCTATGTCTAAAGTAGGTGACCTAGCAGTTAACTAGAAAGCTGCTTCAATTAACTAAAACTAAACTAAAAGAGAACTCCAAATACAAAAGTGCCTCCAAAATAGAGATCCACAATTAGTGGGATTTGACATGCATGATCAGTGGGATAGTGAGTTAACTTGGAAAGAGGCATCAAGTTAACTCTCATTTGTTATTAATGCTAATTTGAAGGGTAGGATGTCTCAACTGGGTGTTCCACACCACATCACCACTAGTCAACAAGTTCTCTAACCAGTCGTTGACTTCTTCTACCTCTAGACAATAAATGCTCCGTAGGATGATGATGTGTTGCTTCAGCATCTCTTCACCACTTGTGATCTGCAACTGATAGTCAATGGTCTTTGCAGTTGTATTATCAAGTTTGGTCATCATGACAACAATCTTTCTCAACTCATTACCAACAAGATCACTGCAAAGACTGCTATGGATGAGGTCTTGGAACTATTTTTGTACTTCCACTAGCTCAATGTATGCACCTCCTTCATGATGATAATGGCAAGGTATGGATGTTACCAATGTTCTTATGAACTTGATATCACCTGCTATAATTTGTTGGTACTCAATTAGTTCCACAGAGTTGGTATCATAGGCTTTCACCTTGTATGCCATTTGTTCTTTCCAAACAAAAAAATGTCGCTTTTTCCTTACTATGGTAACAAAATTGTATGCCATTTCTAAGTCAGAGAAAGTGATCTCATCCCCAGTCCTCTTCTCTGATACATCTAGCTTAGATTTTTGATTCTCCACATAGAGGTCGTGGGTTCTGCATCTTAACTAATACCATTCTACAAGTATACACCTTCCTATGATGCAAAATTCTTCGACTTGATTTCTCAAGTGTTTTCCATATAAGATCAGTTGGTGATGATTTTGCTCTGTGAGGAGGTCTAGCATCTCTCAAGGCAAGGTAGAGATATTTGTTGTGCCATGTCTTAATCTAGATATGTATAACCTCAACTACTGGTTTTCAGCCTTTAAGGCTGCTTTATCTCTTCCATCCTTTTCCATTCTTTCTTGGACACAAACTGACACAACTCCAAGGAGATTTGCCTCCACTTGACGAGTGGTTTTAACGAGGTTGACCTTCAATAAGATAAATTCATCAACCTCTACCTCATGTGCATTCATGTCCTTAGGTGGCACAACTATCTCTATGAAAATTTTATTGTCAACGTTCTTTCCTACATGGACCTACTTCTTCAACTTCATTACTAGAATATCTTGAGGAACATGATCAAACTCTGTGAAGTCCAACTGGTGGGATGGTCTCTTTATCTTCATTCACAAGATATTCTCCATCCATGATGTATCTTGACTAAGCTCACTAGAAGGATGGATGATAAGACCTTGAATGCTTGATGAATGGGATTGCGTTGCAGTGTCATGCAGTGGAAAATCAAAGTCAATGGGGATCAGTGACTGCTATGATGGTGGCAAAGTAGGAGGTTTTTCTTCCACCTCTAGTACTACATTATTTGTGACTGCTTCAATGATGTGCTATGTCTCAGTTGTGATGGTCTCAATCATTGGCTGAAGTGTAGTTGTTTCCATGACCAGGTCAGGTATATTTGTGGCTATCTCCACATGTACCTCTCGCTGATTTGTATCAGAAATTTGTATTCTTCCCCTTGTATTCCTTGTCATCCTAGCTCCTCTAGGAGGGTTACTCCATTGCTTATGTTTGGGCTTCTTCCTTGTCATGGAAGGTAGTGAAGGATGAATCGATGGTGGCTCTGTGTGGGGAATTACTACCTTCCTTGTCTTCTTTCTATCCAAATAGAGTTGGCTATTTTTTACAACCCTACTTGTCCTTTCGTCTATCGACATACTTTCTTTAGCATACCAATCCTCTTTTCCAAGTGATTGTGAGTCAACCTGATCCACAAAGAATGTAGGGAGAATAACTTCCTCATCATCATTAGATAGGCCTTCCACGTCCTCTGAAATGAAGTAAACAATTTGTGGAAGTCTAAACTGGCTATAATTACGTCTGTGTACATCAAACTCATCTTCTTAGTTGACCCAGTAGTCCTCCATAGATGAATTGTGTGAAGAGTATTGCTCAAGGTGTGCTATATAATGACCCCAAGGATCATACAAGCATCTCTTGATGAAGTAATTAATATTAAGTCTCACCATTTCGTGGTCTATGGCCATGGCATCAGTAGTTGTCTTGCACTTGTATAGTCCCATATTAAAAGGAAAGTTCATGACCATTTTGTATTTGTAGCGCATATGAGAATGAACCTCGGACAATATTGCAAGAATTCCATGAAGACCACCATATCTGAAGGATAACAGGGTAACATGGCAGGATGACCATTGTATCCATATATGCGTATGTAGGTGTATGTGGGGAGTTGGATGAACCAATCCGCCCAACCCATCATTATCGCCTTGGTTGTTGGTGATATGCGTATATGCATCTCATGGTCGAGTTCTCTCATGGTGTGCATTATGAAGAAATCATTATTTCACTTGAAATTCCTTTTTGCTTGTGTGAATTCAAGTCACAGGAAATGCTCGTAGAACTTTTGCACACCTAAGGTTCCCACTCTATTTAATGCTCTGAATTATCCTTGGAAGGCAATCAGATACACAAGGTATGAGCACATGTGAAACATGTGAGCCTCTAAGAACTCGGTCATTTTCTTGTCGAGCGTATCACTGATGGGGGTGGGCTAGTCATAATATTCTCTATTGCTTATAATTTTGGTGATGACATAGTACATCCATGACTGAAATTTGTTTCCCTCTTCTTGACCAGTGATGCGGTTGAGTAGAGTGATCAATGCTACATACTCATCCCTGAACTCTCCACATCCTATATTCTTGGGCAAGTTGGCTTTTTTTGTGTTAAGCCATTTTTCGACCATTCTCATCTGACACTTGTCTTTTGATGTATCAAATGCCTTCTCACATTTTGTCACAAATATGACCATGTTTGTTGCACATGGTGAAATAGAAAAGCACCTTTCAATGTCCCTCGGCTTGAGGTTACATATTATCGCCCATCCACTGAATGAATCTCCCATGTGGTAGGATTGTAATGCTTAATACAAGCTATTACAAACTCTACACTTTGTGTTGTGATGGGGATTGATGCGGCCTCAAGCAATCTAGATTGCTTGATGTTTTGTAAAGTGCATTGGTCTATGCCTTCCAACTTTTCCCTATCAACCTTTGGGTATACCTGATGCAGACAATGTTGTTCAAGCAACTTTTTTCGTGATTGCTAAAAAGTAGCCCTGTCAGGACAACTTTTTATGAAAACTTTTGAGACATGGGTTTTGTTGAGAATGATTTTCTAAATAAACCTAGATCATCATAAATTGAAAAAAAAATAAAAATTCTATGGCATGCAAAAGCCCTTTGGTGGCAGAGACAACAATGCAACAGAAAATGATTATTCCTGAAAAATTCCAACACATGGGTTTTGTTCATGTTTAGACCTGGACAAACCCAGTTTGTCTGTTTTTCAAAATTATGATTTTTTTTGGAAACCCTAAAAAATAGGGGCAGTAGGGCTACCTTTTTTGGAAAAATATAACATGTCGGTTTTATTGAAAAATTTATGTTGATCATACCTAGAAGGTTAGATTTGTGATTATCCGTTGTTTTCTTGGACATGCAAGAAGATCTAAAACAAGAATAGAGGAAAAAGACAAGAAGAAGATTGGAAGTTATCAACTATCTTTCTAGAAAAATTGTGCCTTTTGATGCACTTTCTGATAAACTATCCCTCTATGTAACACATCTTCAAAAATATGAAGAATGATGGAAACTCCTCTGTCAGATCTTGAAAATAAATCTTGGAGAAGAAAATGTTTTTCTTGGCTTCAACCTATAATGAAAAATGTTGAATTATGATGCCTAGGCTTGATATATAGTGATTTATGTTGAAGGCATCAAGTTTGGGCACCAATTCATGATGGAGGAGTCTTTCTTCTTGATCTGGAGTTCACAAAAATGATCTCCACTCATTTTAGGACATTTTAGCCATGTAAAGGCTTTCAAAACAGCCAACTTCAATCAACTATGCCTTATTTTGACTCTAGGCATCCTTTTGGAGAGTTCAACACTTTTTATTATCATTTTTTTGTTGAAATGCCTCCATTTAATCCCTCATTTTGGATGCTCAGTTGATCTCAAAGTGTTGCTGACAGATCCACTATTAAGAGGAAACAACTTTGATGAAGTGTGTTTGGGAGTTACAAAGTTGAAAACGTAAGTCTGGTGCTTCTGATTCTTTGACGCCTTTTCCCAAGAAGGTGCATTTGCCACTAGACTTAGTCAATTTTCTTGAGTTTTCTTCAATTCCTCTAGTTTGACCATCTATTCTATTATATGAGATCACGACTGACTGATGAGTTTGACAATCTTGCTGAAACATAAGATGGATAACCAGTTCAGTCCTAGAAAGGATGATTGGCTTCATGAACCCTAAAAGTTGATTTAAGTGCCTCAAAAGCTTGGGCACCCCTAGCTTGCAAGGGCGCATATGGATTTTGACTTGTTATTTTTAGTTTGCAAACCTTCACGAATGGTCCCAATTTGATCTCTATTGTCAGACGTTTGATTTCTCTGTTCTCTTTGCTGACGGTGTCATTGTTGAGATTGATCAAAATGGAGAAGGCCATCTTGTAGGTCACTAAGCTTGTAGACTATATCTAATTTCCCAAAAATTTGGGTGCCTATTTCTAGGAAGATACATTTTACTTAACACTTAGCCAATTTTCTGTGTTCTTCATTTTGTCTTTGTCTTTGGTGTTTTATGTTCGATCTTTTTTTGTGAACACCTGATAGGTCTTGTGACCCTACAGCTGGATTGATTATGAAGCTGAGAGAGATTTGAAAAGATGCCTTGTAGGAAGTAGTTGTTGAAAGACTCAATAGGTGGCTCAAAATGATGAGCTCCCCTCCCTGCCTTTGCTTTGATTTGCACTGATTTTGCCACCATTTTGCATGCTCTAACGATCATCAGTTGCTATCATTTGACGTGTCTTACAGGCTTGCGACTGGTTCGTTGCAAAGATGGGCTGATGTCGAGAAGATCACCTGAAGATAGGCTTGCTCAACAACTGACATCTAGACCATTTAATTCAAGGGTACCCCTGGTCAGCAAGGGCACTTTTTCTCATGTTTGATTGTCATTTTGATAGCACTAGCATTGCAACATCTCCTGACTTTGCTTGCATTTGTCGTTGATCGATGAATCATATAAATTAGCATGATGATGTGTTGGAAATCCAATAGGAACATGAAGAAGATATTTGCCTTGGTGAAATTTGATGACTTCGTTTGACCTTTGGAATTCAAGGGCACCCCTGGCCAACAGGGGTGCTTTTAGCTGTGGTTTCATCATTTTCATTGAAAATATTCATCTCTTCACGTTCGACATGTAGCTTGATTGAGTTGAGCTTTGTTGTTGACGACACGTATGCATGAATCTTAGCAATCACCTTCATTGTGCTACATGTATGGTTGTTGGAAAAATGACTAAGGAATTCAATTGCACAACCTCGTTGGTAGCAAGGTGTGTATTTTCCATACTTTGTCAATTTTTATCATTTTTCACTTTTGAAAATCCCCTCCATCGCAAAACATTTTTTCAAGAATTTTCTCCATGGATTCCTCATTGAAGATTTTGAGGCTTAGATTTCGCCACCTGGTACTATCCATTCTGCCACTAATGGTTGTAGAGGTCCTAACTTTTTTTCGTGAAAAATGAAAATAGACCCACCAAAGTAAAATAATTTTTTTGGTGATTTTGACTTGATTAGTGTGATTGTGAAGTGAAATTATCCTATCAAAATCATTTTCGAACATTTCTGGAAGGGTCCTATTTTTTAGGGTTTTCCTAAAAAGAAACACTAATTTTCAAAATTTTCAAAATTTCACAAGTATCTTCCTCGACATAAATCCACAAAACCCCTACATTTGGTTTGACCTAAAACATACTTTTGACAACAATTTTGCATGATTTGGATTATTTTAAGCAAAATGCCTTATTGAAGATTTTTTTATTATGGGTACAACATTAGGCTCCGTCTGGTGACCATGTCGGATACTTATGGCATAGGAGAATTGAGAATCTCAAGTTTTGGTAGACCAGTACTCTTATCAGTTGGGCATGGAGTCAGGACTTATTTCCTAATTCACCTAACAATTGAAGTTACCTACTTATTCACCTAAAACAAGACCACCTAAGAAATCACCTAAAACACGATGATACTTTACAAAACAGGGAAATACATAACAACATAACGTTAAAGAAAAATAAATTTATTTACAAAGAACTCACCCCATCCTTGAAGGGATGAAATTTTTCAAGTATTTACCATGGTATGGCAGTGGGAAGAGCCTTCCATCTGAATGTGAGAGAATATAGGAATTTTCTCTTGCAACATCATGGATCTGGAATGGACCTAGCCAAAGGGAGTCTAATTTGTTGTGCATTCCCTTTGGCTTGTGTCTATTCTCTTCGATCTCAAAGTCTCGTTGCCAGGCCTTCTTGTTGAAGATCTTCTTCACTCGTTCTTAATGTTGAGCAATTTTATCAACAACTTCCACCCTTTCCTCTTGTAGTTTCATTAGGCACAAGATGCATTTTTCGATTAGATCTTTGAATTCTTCATCTTCTACTGTGGATGCCAATTGCAAAGCGAACAAATCCAAAGTGATGGGTAACATAGCTTCAGTTCCATATAAGATAGCGAAGGGGGAAGTGCCAATAACTCTCTTGGGTGTTATCCTATCATCCCAAAGAGTGTCATACAAATTTTTGTGTCAAGCCTATTGATTGGAATCAACCATCTTGTGCATGATCATGACAATGTTCTTGTTTGACGATTTGACTTGTCTGTTGCCTTGTGGATAGTAATCTAAAGAGTGTGACAATGTGATGCCATAGTCAAAACTGAATTCTACTAACTCCTTTGACGAGAAGCTTGTAGCATTGTCGATCATGACCTTTCTTGGTACCCCAAAATGTGTGATGATGTTTTCTTTAAGGAATTTGCACACAACTTCGGAATTAGCATGCTTCGTAGGAATTGCTTCAACCCATTTGGTGAAGTAGTCGATTTCTATAAGGATATAGAAATGCATCTTACTGGAGTGTGGATTGATTGGACCTATGAAGTCGATACCCCATTGTTGAAATGGAGCATCTATTACCACTAGCCTTAGTGGAATGGCTGCTAGCTTAAGCTTGCTAATGAATTTTTGGCATTGTTGACATCTACGCACCCAATCATATGCATTGCAGAGAAAAGTTGGCCAGAAGAACTGTGCCTGCAAAAATTTGAATGTTGTGACCCTTGATGAAAAGTGGCCACCGCATGCTTCACTATGAAATTCTTCCAATAACCACCATTGTTGGTCTTTATTGACGCAAAACAAGAACGTTCCATCAATCCCATGCTTGTATAGAACAATGCCTTGTAGCACATAGCTTTGTGCTCTTAACCTTAGGGTTATTTTTTGTTGTTTGTCCAAGTGGGTTGGACATTCTCTGTAAGTCAAATAGTACCAAATTTCTGAGTACCATTCTTCTGTAGAATAAACCAATAAGACCATGGGAAGGTCTTCTTCAATATTTGTTTCTAACTCGCCATCAAAAGCTTGGTTCTTTAGATCACCATCCTCTGCGATGAGCTGGAATAGACATCTTCCATGGAAAATTTTGGTCGGCTTGATCTCCAAGTCATATTCTTGGACCCTTGTGATCCAGTTGCCCCTTTTAGAGCCCATCTCCTGCTGAGTTAGGACACTCTTGACTGCAGGGTCAATGACATACATTGTTGTGTGGGAATTTAAGATATAGAATCTAAAATTTCTCATGGCCCTCACAAATGCATAGGAATTATTTTCGATCTAGGAGTATTGGGAATCATTGTTCTTGAAACTACTGTTCATGAAGGCAATCGATGATTCTGTCTCCTTGTTCAACTTCTATGTCAGTATGGCAGAGAGGATGTGTTCTGACATGTAACAATAAAGAATGAATTATTTATTGAAGTGAGATTAGACCAACACTGGTTCCTTACTGACGGCTTCCTTTATTTTGAAAAATGCCTCCTTTCCCTTTTTATTCCATTTGAAAGTGAACATTTTCTTCATCATTGATGATATATCCTTAGTCAGCTTTGAGAAGTCAGGTACAAATCTTCAGATGAAGTTCACCTTGCCGAAGAAGGAATGCACCTGAGTTGTGTTGGTTGGAAAAGATAGGTTTATGATTAAATAAACCCATTCAGGATCAATCCGATTTCTGTCTTTGGAGATGATATGGCCAAGTAGCTTGCCTTCCATCACCACAAAGATGGATTTATTGGGATTCAATGATATGTGGTGGTACCTGTATCTCTCAAACAGTTTCACTAAGTGTTGAAAATGGTCTTGCCGCTTCTTTGAAAAACTAGTAAGGTTGTCAAGGTAGACGATGATCATTTTATCCTTTAGGTCTCCAAATGCCAAGTCCATGGCTCGCTGAAAGATGGCATCAGCGTTGAAGAGGTGGAAGGGCATCCTCTCATAGGCGAAAATTCCCCACGGGGTGGTGAATGTTGTCTTGATTTGATCCTCCTTAGTCACTATAATCTGGTTGAATCTGGAAAATCTGTCAAGTAATGACAACATTTCCAATCTGGTTACCATCTGCAATGTGTGCTCCATGATGGATAAAGGATAATTATCCTTTAGCGATGATTGGTTGAGATTCTTGAAGTCTACGAAGATCTGGATCTCTCCATTATTTTTGTGCAAAATAATGATGATAGACACCTAGGTAGAATGATGGATGGGGATTATGATCTTTGGATCCACCATCTTCTGCACCTCTATGTAGATCGTATCTTGGACACGCGGGTTGTAGTGTCTATGCTTCTATTTAAAAGGGTTGATATCTGACTTGAGTGGAATTGTATGGGTCAATTCCTTAAATGTGAAGACTTTCAAATTTTCATAGATACAGGAAAATATGTCTGGGTACTATTTAAACAAGGAGATAAAGTTGTTGCTTTCCTTTGTAGTGTAACACTTTCCCAAGTTAACAAGTCAGGGCTTGTCTTTAGAGCCAATGTTGACTTGATAGTAATCAAAAGATGTTTTGTTCGCTGAATTTCTTTGGTCTTGTACATGCCTATCATGTCTATGAAATATGTCTTCCAAGGATGCTAGACCCTTGGGGATATTGTTGCCTCTTAAATGGATGATGCCTGATTTCGTTGCTTCAAAATATTTCGCTATGGATTCTTTGAAAGGAGAAGCACTGAAATCAAAGAATAACTCTTGATAATTATCCCTCATGGAGATGAACTCTTTGATTTCATCATCATCATCAAAGATCTACCAATTGTTGCAATTATCGGGGACAATTGGCCTCTACACGAGCACAATGGCGAAGGAATTCTGGTAGAAGTAAGAATGGGGAATGAATAGAGCAACAAATACCATGAGGGCATCTACTCTACTATTTTGCTTGAGAAAAATGTATGTGATGTTGAATGCCTTGAACCAATCGATAGCATTTGATACCCTTTTTTGATAAGACAAAAGGCAACTTTTTCTTACTTGGTAGCACTCTCAGATCTGTTGGACGATTAGCTCTGTGTCACCTTTGACTTGGAGGTATTTTATACCCAAATCCCTTGCATTCTTCAGGCCTGGTATGAGTGCCTCATATTCTGCAGTGTTATTTGTATTATCAAACTACAAGCGATAAACAAATGGGTATAAAGTAACTTCGAAAGAAGTGACGACAACTCCTACTCCTAAGCCTGTTGTTGATCAACTTCCATCAAATTACATTGTCCACATTTTTGAGCTTTCTTGTGATGTGCTTGGGGCAAATGCAACCTTCTTCTTTTATTTGGTTACTTTAGATAACATGGCATATGTTCTGGGACACATACTTTGATGTAGCACTTGTGCTCGGGGGTCCTGGGACTTCATCACCGTGAATCTAGACTTAGCCTCAAGTCCCAATTTGAAGTTACCTTTCTTTAAAGGGATTGTTGCGTATGAACAATCTAATTGAATCTCGCCTCCGAGATACTTAGAGAAGCTCCTTCTTAGTAGCATCCCATAACTGGTTGGAATGCCGACTATCAAGATGGTCATCATGATCTTTTTCTTTGGACTAGATGCCAATCTTACTTGAGCATCCTTCAGTTGGTTGACCAATGACACCGGTTTGGATTCAAGTGAGTAGCACTTGTCATGTGTTTTGATGTACAATAGTTCCAATGAGTTCATGATCTGCAAAGGCATGTCGTTGTCTGATGCTCTTAAGTCTATTATACAGTTGCTAAGTTTGTATGCTCCCATATAAAGAGATATGTAGAAAGGTTTTGGCTTTTCTTCCGCTAGTATGGTACACTCTAGCAATGTGCGCTAGATTACAACCTGCTTTTTGAATACCTTGAGAATTTAATCCAATTGGTCTCGATGGTGTAGACACATAAAAATGGCCTAGACCCACAAACCACATTTTTCTATATCATGCTTCATGTCAACATAATTAAAATATTTAATTATGTCCTATAGTCCAATGTCAACTATTAATTAAATAATTCTTAATTATTTAATTAATTCACATCTTTTATTCCTCCTAGCTATTTAAATAAATAAATTTCATTTATTATTTAAATACGTCGCTAATTTCTTATGTCACTTTATAATTAAATAAATTCCTAAATTTATTTATTTATTATTGGTCCATTACTTCCTCATGATTATTAAATAAATAGATCTTATTTATTTATTTAATATGTCATTAATTATTTGTCTACTCATAATTAAATAAATTCCTATTATTTATTTAATTATTATCCTCTCCAACTTTCTTTCTAATATTTATTTACATTCTAGATCTAATATCTATTTGCATTTAGTTTATATAAATCCTTCAAAGCATTGTTTAGGACTAGGAATATAGAATTTTATCATCAAATCTAAGGGCACATTCTTCATCACAACAAGCCAAGAAGGTGCAATGGAAATCAGCCATGGAGGAGAGAAATGGGTGAGATTGATCTAGTTTCATTCATTTTCTCGCATATTTCTCCTTTGCATTCGATTGTTTGTGGATTTTAATTTAATATGCATGTGTTATTAGCCTAGTTCCACCTTGCAGAAATCCATCATTACATTGGCGAACCCAACCCCTTAACACATTTTTTGCAGGTTTGTACGGATTTCAAATTATCATTTTTTTTGCAGGTACAGTCACGGAACGTCGAATTTGAGAGGTTGTGCAATGCAAATGCTCTGTTGCGCTGCATTTGACTTCTCTTGTGATGCATTTGCTCTGTCACGTCGCATCTTACAGTTCCCATGATGCATCTGACCTGTCACACTGCATTTGTCAGTTTTCGAACCGCAAATGCTGTACCGAGGCGCATCTGACCTGTTGCGACGCAACTGACTGGTAAAAGAAAAAGGGTTCTTGTTTTCTCTTTTTTTAGATTTTGTAAGATTTTTATGTCTAGATTAAACATTTTGGGTTACTAATCTATTTCTTGTAGCATGTGTCAAGCTGGAGTCTAACCTAATATGCTTGATTTGTTCTTTTATTTCATTTCACATCTTGCTTAATTGTTTCTGTCATTTCATCTCACAACTTGCATTGCACTCATGGGATAAAATGAACAAACATGAAAGTGCATAAGGTTAAAAAGAACACTACATCTTTATTTTCATGGGGTTTTGTTGGGTGAAAATAATGTAATCAACTTTTCAATAGATTACACCATCTAGATTTCAGCCACAACTATGTGAGATTACTCTCTCCTTTCGGAAAGGGGAGGTGCCCTTCTTACTGCTAATTAGAAGCCGTAGTAAACTTGAAGGAATACTTACAAAATGTACACTATACTCATGAAATGGGGGGGGGGGTGTGTTACATTCATACTTCTCTCTTTTTTCAGAGAAGATGTTTACAATGCTTCACTATGAAAAGCTTTTAGATCTAAATATCCTAAACTTAATCAACAACAGTAATGCCAATATTTCTATCTTGACAAAGCAAAGCTTAGAAATACCAGATGTGATTTATAATAACAAAAAAGGTAAAGAGAAAAGGGAAGGCTCACGAAGGCACAAAGTCATTCCGTAGCCTCTTCAATGTTGAATCCGGTGATGATATCGTTCATTGTATTAGAAGCACAAAGTCTTCTTAGACACAACGATTCCTCAAACAACAAGAATGATTACAAGCACAAAGTCTTGTAGATCCTTCATCAAAATCTTCAAACGTAAACAAATCCAAATGATAAATGTAACACAAAGTTTACATCAAACACTTGAAGCCCTTTCAATCTCATACAATAAATACTACTGATATAATCAACACACAAAACGATTGATTCCAACATAAACTCTGGCATGCAATCTTCTTCTTTATTGATTAGATCTGAATTCACAATATTGAACACAAAGTCTCAATGCTTGTTTCAAAATAGCAGCACTTCATTGCAAAATATCAAAAGGTGACTATTACAAAAGAAATCCCTCTTATTTATAGAAAAGGAGGGAAGAGCAAAATTAGGGAATCAGATGAGTAAAAATAGGAAACCCTAATCTAACTAAGAGTAATTTATTTCTATGTAATTGCACCTCATATTTTGGTGTAATTACATTTTACAAAAAGACACCTAAAGTGTCAAAAACTATTTACAATGTGCAAAGTAGGGGACACCAAAAATGGCGAACACCGGAGACGAAAAGAAGACTATTGTTCTTTGCTTTGGGCGCGGAAGTCTTCATATTTCTTTGCTGTCTCTCTCATGAACTTATCATCTGGTCCGACCGTAAAATCCACCAGCGTATGTTTTTTGGTAATCAACTTCTTTGCAGATGAAGAAACCTTTTTACATATTTCAAGATGAGTCTTGAAACAATCAAGTGATAGTCGTAGATGACATACAGTGTGCAAGGTATTTTTAGTAAAACCTTTGTCATCTACCAAGTTCATGAAGGCTTCCTTATATACTTGAATTATTTCGCTGAGGGGAAGGAAGGTGTGCTCGTCATTAAGGAGATCACCTGGCAACTCTTCCATTCCATTTACCAGAAGAACCCGGTAGCCTTCAACATCTTCTTGTGCCTGGTGAATGTCATCAATCAGAAACTTCAATACCTGGATTCTGTGCTTGAGATATTCTTTCACTTCAAAATATTTCTCCTTACCAGGTATTACTCCATTTTTTACCAATTGGCTGATCTTGGATTCTTTCATCTTCAGCCATGACGATAAAGTCCTTTCCATCTAGGATAGATCTCTCACAAGTGATCCTTCCTCTTTGTTAAGCTTAGTCTGCAACTAGGCTATTTGTATTTTCTTTTCACTTGCGGTAGTGATGACCCACGTTCCATGATCTATGATCTCTTCAATAAACTCATTTAAGACTTTACCCTTGGCTGCAAGCTTTTCTGCCTTTTGAACAACTGGTTCCTCGACATTTACCAAGGTCATAGATTGGGCATCACCCATTGAAGATCCCGCTATGTTTCTCAAGATATTTGCATAGCGTTCAACTTTCCCTTTGTATAGATTTTTGGCTTGCTCCATCTTGTCAAGCCTTCCTGCCAGAGCATCTAACACTACTTGGGCATCTACTTTTGCACTTTCATTTGTCACCTTCCCAAGTTATATTCTCTGTATGGTATAATCTTCCATATTCACATCTCCCTCTGGTTGTGGAGGAAAACCTACCTCAACAAACTTCTGACCAACTTAATCAACTTGGAGTCTTGACAATACCTTAGCCTTTTTCTTTTCCTTGTTCTTGGGGGCAGGTATTTCTTCCAGGTCCAGCTCATCGGGGGAGATCATCTGCTTTTTCCATTTAGGAACCTGCACCACCAACCAAGGGGGAAGGGAAGAAGTATACACATCACTTGTTACTGCTAATTCCTGAGCTGCAGAGGCTCTTTGAGAAATAGTTGAAACAGTAACTATGGGCACCATTGTTGTCATTATGGGCCCAGTTATTTGTACGCCAAGCTGATTTTGCAAAGATTCATTCATAAATCTATCAAAATTAGCCTCGAAGAAATGTCAAAAGATGGAGATGACAAACTAGGGAGAGAAACTGGCGAACTAGATAGGTCATTGATATTTTTCGATCGGCCAACTGTAGAAGAAACCAACACCGTTGACACTACTGATAGGGAAGAAACATCTTCTACCCCTGTAACCATGGTAGGAAGAGGAGAAGAAGGAATGGGTGGAACGGGAGATTTAGGATTTGAAGGAGTATGAGGAAGTGAAGAACTAGAACCTGTTCGGTTTCACCTTGAGGAGGTGACAAAACCTGCTCATCCTCTTGGTACTCCTCAACCTCTTGTGCTAAATGCTCTTCTTCTCCATTTGATTCAGTTTCTCCGGAGTTCTCTTCATCTGACTCTTTGGATTCAAACTCTGTATCTCCTCCTTCTTTGTCTGAAGACAAATCCTCAGAAACAAGCTCCCTCTCTTCTGCACGAGATGTGGTAGCCCTTGTTTCTTGTATTTCATTAGTTTGTGGAGTACTTTTCCCCATAGTGAACTTAATCCTTGGCCCTCTTCTTGACAAAGAAGGGATCGCGGCCTTTTTTTCTTTGGTGTGAGATTCTGGTGGTGGAATAGGATTCTCTTTAGGGAGCTCACCTTCATAATCTGTCTTGAAGGCTTTTATCTGAAAACCATGTTTGTGGAGCCATTCTGCCGTGTTGTGTAGGATAGGGGCCAACCTTTCTCTCATGTAAGTACATTCTTTTTTGGACCATTATACTGGAGGCAAAGGTTTCCCGGCAATGTTGTCCTCATCATAGGCAGAATTAAGGACGTCACCTGGATCCATGAAATCTTCAGGTAAATCAGCTATTTGGAGAGCCTTGATTTGATCAACTGTCAACCTGCAGAAATCCATTTTTCATACATCCTATTCATCTCTACACTCTGCCCATATGTCTTCAAAATGGTAGATATGGCTGTGACCTTTCTTAAGTTTCTTCTTGACGTCCCTGAAGTCAAAGTCACGCCTGTACCTGTAGGTCTTGATAGTATTGATGTGCATCTCAGCTGAAACATTTTTGGCCTTCTACACCGTTTTGATCGTGTACCCGCCAATGGTTAATGGAAACTTAAACCTTGTCTTATGATTCTTTTGTCATTCCTTGTGCACCGAAATTGATTGCTTGCACAACTCCATAAGAATCCATTTATCTGATGGGTATTTGGGAAGCATATAAGGGCATCCTGTGAAACAACCTACCCTTATGTAAGTGAAGGTTGGAAATTGTAGAAACACGCATCCCACCTTGCTGACCACCTTGTAAGCTTCATCTAAAATCCTTTTCTTCTCCAGAGTTGGATCAAAAGTAAATAGCAAAGGAGCAAAGAAGGCATCTGTGACTCTTCTAAAATGAGGGAAGCTTTCCCTCAGGTTCAATTGGTAATAGTAGTCATATAAACCTGGAAACTGTCTCATCACTGCTGCTGAGTACACCAAGAAGGAAGTCATAGAAAACTTTAAGGTGGTGGGCACCTTGATCAGCTGCTCATGGATTTCGTCACTGATCTGTGTTCCCCAATCAATGTGTAATTTCCTCCTTCGGATAATCCGGATGTATTCATACATCCAATCTTGGAAATAAGAAGAACCAGGCAAGCCCTTGACTCTGCTTAACAAGGTAATCATATCTCTTACATCTTCTTTGAAGTCACTCCTGGGGAGTCCCTTAGGCCACCTAGAAACAACATGCCGAGGGGTCTTCAACCACTGTGAGTTAATCAATGTTTTGGATTTGAATGGATGATTGTCAAATATTTCTTGAGCTCTCTGGATTGTAATAGGAGTGTATTGTTCCATTTGTGGCACTTTGAATACTATGTCAAAAAATTCACCGTCAAGCCTCATTACTACTTGACCTGCTGAATCCCTTATCGTTCTGTACTCTTCAATGTAGTGTGCAGCTACCTGAAGTACAAATTATGTGTGATGGGCTGAAGTTGGAAAAGTTGAAACCATATGAAGATTGCTATGCGCAATGGCTTTCAAGTTCTCATCCCACGACCTCTATTGAATCCTTTTCACGAAATCTGCCAGATCTTGATGGCCGATCTTAGTGTCTTTGATTTCATCTACCTTGGACAACACCACGGTTGGAGGGAAAATGCCCTGGTACTTATATTTCATCTTCTCCTTATCTTTAGGAGATGGTGATGGCATTTCAGCTGACATTTAGGAGAGCAGAGACTGTAATTCTTATCTCCGAAGATCCTCGATGGAACCTTAAAACAAACTGCAAGAATGGCAGATGCAATGATTTTCAGGAAAAATGTCACATGGGAAAGCATGAGATGATCAAGGCGATATGGAGTTACTGTGTTTTGGCCAAGTGGCACAGAAAATGGAGCATAAATGAGCATGGAGGCGAAAATGAAGAGGAAACACTATTTTAAGTGTAAGGTAAAAAGTGCAATTTTTGGTGCTCAGGCAGTGAAAATCACCGCTCAAGCATCAAAGTGATATGTCATCTTGGTGTCGAGGCGGTGAAAAACACCGCCCGAGCACCAAATTTTGACACTTAGGAAATTTCGGGGAGCTGTTCGATGTTGGTGTCGGGGCGGTGAAAATCACCACTCGAGCACCGACCTTGCAAGACAGTTTGGTGTCGTGGCGGTGATTTTCACCGCCTCGACACCTAGGGTAAATTTGTGGATGGGTGTCATGGCGGTGAAAATCACCGCCACGACACCAATGTAACTTGGAGCTTTCATGCAAAGGCGTTAAAAAAATTCTACCTGTACACCGAGAGGAAAAGGGGATTGACGCGTTTGGTAAATGGGAGGTCTTTACCACGAAGTGCAAAGGTTTTATCTTTAAGCAAAAGACACAAGAAAGACACGAAGGGAAAAAGAAAGACAAAGCGACATAAATAATGGGCAAAGAATACCAAAGATAAAAATAAATTAGAGGGTGTTAAAAACTTAAACAAAGAAAACTAATCAACTGAAACCAAAAAGGCGAACATACCTATGATAGCAATGGCAGAGGTGATAGACAAAAACTGTGCATTGGAGAGGAAACACCAAGGCTTGATCTCAAAGAAAGCAACTCGAAATAGCATGGGAGCATGCGAAGTGATGAGATGACAGGTGTTAAGAATGAAGAAAGAAGATAACTCAAGCTTTAAAAGATATTAAAAATCTAGACACGAACTCACGTTGCGAGCATTGAATGTGGCAGACAAGACTAACTCAAAGCAAAAATAGGTGCTCAGGCGGTGAAAATCACCGCTTGAGCACCGACTTTGCAAAATAAAGTTTTTGGTGCAACGACGGTGAAAATCACCGCCCGAGCACCAAAACTTTGCAAATGAAGTTAGGTGCAATGGCGGTGATTTTCACCGCCATTGCACCAAAAATAGTTAAAAAGAAAATCGTGCTACGACAGTAAAAAACACCGCCCGAGCACCAAAAACTGGGAAAAATAAACTAACTCCTAGGATGAAAAGGAGTCAAACTTTAAACTCGAACTCGAGCCTATCATCACCTACTCGGACTAGGTAGATTTAGAGACCTCGTAAAACAATTTTGTGCCTCGTTTTGCATGCTTGAAACACACGGTCCTAGGAAACGAACTAGTTTCCTAGGGGGGTTATCAGTGAATCGAGCGCTGCTAGATTATGTGATAACAGGTTTAAAATTAACTTCTAGATTAGAAAATACTACAAATGATTAAAATGAACCCCCTTGTCTGAAAAACACTACAAACAGATAAAATGAACTCCATGCATTTTTATGTTTGTCAACACATTTGATTTTGGGTTTTAAAATGAACACCATGCGAGTGTGAGTTAGCATATTCATGTGCTCTCTCTTTGTTTCTAAACAAAGATTAATTGAACTATGAATATGTTAGTTTGCTTTTGTTGAACTTTAGAAAATTGGGCCTACTTTGGTGGGAAAAATTACTCACCCCAAAGTGACTCAAACTGGAAATGAAGCTCTTTAGCTGAGCTACTCCCGATTGGTATACAAATGTGAATCCTAAGGGAAAGCCTAGGATTATGAGTGCAGATATGTCATACAGACCAAGTAGTACTCCCCAAAATCCTATTGAGCTTAACCTCTTCAAGCTGGAGTGCCTCCTTAATGGAGCTTAATCTTGTGCCCCACGTATGACCACTCGAACGGGTGCCTGAATTAAATCCTTTGTTTTAGAAAACCAAAAACCTTCTATTCTTTGGTGTAGCAACGGTCATTGCCAAGGCACCCATACCTGCGTAGTTCTTAGTAGAAATGATCAATCTACCATGGGAGTTTCATGGAGGTTGGAAGCTTGGTTGCCCTGAGAAGTGAGTGCACTATAAGGGGGAGCTCGTGGGGCCAAGCTTCTGAATTCATTCGCTAAGGATATGCGATTAGTGGGATCCAAAAGAATACTATCCTTGCAGCCATAAGATTATGTAAAATGACTTCTATGTGGTTGATTTTCATTTTCTACACAACCATGTGTTTGCCAACTATTTTTAGAAAAACTCAACACATGAACATCAAACTTGCCTAAATCTAAAACAAACTGGTCCAACTGCTGAAATTTATTCTGAGTCGCAATTGCTCTGTTGAGCTGTAATCGTCCTATCAAACCACAATTGCACATTTCTGAGTCGCAATCTCTCTGTTGAGCCGCATTCACAACTTTAAACACCACATTCATCATATTGCACTGCAATTGCCTATTCCTGAGTCGCATTTTCTCTGTTGATCCGCAATAGCCAGTTGAAATACCGCAATTTCCTATCATTCAACGCATTTGCTTTACTAAACATCGCAATTGTTGTCGCATCGTATTTGCAATCCTAAACGCCGCATTTTCCATTTTTCACAATACCTGCTAAAACCTGCAACGTATCTGCCATATTGCAATGCATTTTCTAGAATCTGAGATGCATCTGACTGCTCTACAATGCATTTGCCTTCCTGCAATGCAATTGCTTCTTGGAACAACGCATTTTCCTGTCAACTCAAAAAACATTATTACTGTCGGAACCCGAGGCCAAGCATTTGTAAACCTCTTTTGTTCCAACAGTCTTTGTCCAAAACCAAGAGAACACTTGTCTGAGTCATCCTTTTTTTTGCATTTTTAGTTTCCATTTAGCTTGCAATCCATCCATCATCGTCTTCAACATAGGCAATGTCTTAAGTCCTTAAATTTTGCACACCTTTGGGATAGGAAAACTTTCGTTCTTTTGTCAAACCTTTGTCTCAAAAATACATTGTTATTGGACCAAGTCAAAAGAAAATTGGTCCTTAGTCATTTTCCTCTTGTGAGCTATTTCCAACTCATAAGTCTAGTGTGGAAATCTCACCTTGTCATTTTGTCCTTCAAACCAGTCCTTTGACAATCCAAATCAAGACATTGGCCAAACTTTGAATGGTTAGAAAACCTTTCCTAAAAATCATTTGACATAAGGCACTCGTTACCACTTTGTATTTGACATTCCTTTTTGTCCTCATTATCACTTTACATAGTCTTGGTCTCATTCCATCCACCATCATGTCTTTAAGTCACTATGGCATAGTTGGTAGTCGAATTGAATGCCAATTCAGTAGTAATGGTCAAGCACAATTGGCTAGGGACTTCAAAACACTATACCTCTAATCCATGTCCAAATTTACAACCTCTAGCCCCCCATCCATCTATCCCTCTTACTAACAATCCATGAGTCCTAGTCCTCTATCCATCTACTATCAAGAGTCCCCTAACACCATCCATGACACTAAGTCACAAAAAAATTTCATTACCCACCCTAACCTTGACAATGGAAACCAACCATCCATCAATCCTAGTCCATCATACACATATCCTAATCCTCCATCCACATCATATCCTAGTATTCCATCCATATCATATCCTAATCCTCCATCCAAGTCATATCCTAATCCTCCATTCACGTCATATCCTATTCCTTTATCCAGGTCTTATTCTAGTCCTTCATGCACGTCTTATCCTAGTCCTTTACCCACTTCAAATCTTAGTCCTTCATACGCTAACCCTTTCCAAATATCCACATCCTATCCTAATCCATCATACACCAATCCATTCCAAGACACTCCAACTTAAAATACATTTGGTCATGAAAGCACATCTAGTCATAGTATCCAAAGTCCCATCCCATTTCATAAACTTGAGGATACATGTCAAGAGGAAGTCCAAAGCACGACATCATAACGTCACTATCGTGTCAAGATCAAAGTAGTCCATCCCATGACCCCATATTTACGTCCATTCAAGAAGTCCTCCTAGACAATTATGGCATACCAAAGACACCTATCCTTGGTCAAGAGTCCATCCACAACCATGTAATTAAAGATGACCCTATCCTTGGTCAAGATCCTATTTCCAATCATGACATTCAAAACAACCCCATCTTTGACCAAGACACTATCTTTGATCAAGAAGTCCAAAATGATCCACTCCTTGACCTATATGCCAATCATGATCAAATACTTGAAGATGAACCTATCCAAACTTTAGATATTGACACTTCCAAAAGTGAGACACTTGCCTCCATGGGACACATAGATGATCTACCACTAGAACAAGAGTCTCCTAGCATGAACATATTTGCAAATGATCAAGCTATAGCTGAATTCAGTGGGTTCTATGATAATGACCATGAAGACGGTTTTAACATCAACTTTGAAGAACCAACAGAATCATAGGAGTCCGACATGTCACCAAATGAGACTGAAGACATTAATCAAAAATCTATCCAACATATAAGTGATGCTACAACACCCTATCAATTAGGATCATCTATCTTTTTTAGAGCAGGCTTTCTTATAGAGGAGAAGATTTCAAGCATTAATTTCCACCATAAGGATGGGTTGGCATCTTGCTTCCAAAATAACAAGTACCCCATCGCAAAAAGAATTTGTCAGAACATGCATTATCAGGGAAAAGGATTAGGCCTACATGAGCAAGGAATCTTGGAACCCATACAAGTTCAAGTATATTACAGACATCAAGGTCTTGGCTACTCCTCAGTCAAAAAATCAAATGATGTTAGTGGTCCCTCTTCAATATTGGGGGAAACTTTATCTAATACAAATGTCAAAATGGGTGTCATGAGTAGTCCTTTTCATAAGATTGTTGCCAATACCCCTTCCCTCCACACCCAAAACCATCATTCCATCATGAATAAACCTTCCATTTGGAACCAACAAAAGTATTACAAATCCAAAATCCAAAACCAAATATCAAAGGCCATGGAATCATTCAAAAAGTCAAGTGGACAAATAAAGCTAAAATGGATCCCAAAACGAAATGGATCAAGCCAAGAAAAGAATGAATCAGGCAAAGAAAATAAGCCAAAAGTCAATCAAAATGTGAAGCCACAACACAAGAGGACTCCCACATATAATACATGTCCACCCTCGTCAAAATGGCCATCAAAAAAGAAATATAAAAATGTTGGTTCCAAACAACATCCTAACCCGACACCTAAAGTTTGGAGAATAAAAATCAATACATCCAAACATCCAACCAACTCGTCCACATCCACCATCATCTGTCATAATCCTACATCCTCCTTAAAGTCTAAACATCCCATGTCACAAATCCATCACATCTTGGCAACAACTCTCTATCATAAGGACTCTCATGGCACTCTATCACGATGTGCATATTCTGATAAGGCCAAATCTAGTATCAACAAGGATCACAGTGACATAAATCAACTATATGCAAGCGCTACTGACAAGGCAACTAATTTAGAAAGGTCACTATTGGCATGTCATGGCACTAGTCTCTACATCGTCACCATCAAAGGATTCAACAAAGTCAGTGGTCATCTAAAGCATAAAGGCTATTCAGCAAAATGCAAAAAAATACAAAAAAAAATAAAAATAGAAAAATCGTCCCTTGATGAAAACCTGGCAAATAGGCATCTTGGTGACACCAAAAAAAATACAGAAAAATAAAAAAATTTAAAAAATCGTCCCTTGATGAAAACTTGGCAAACATGCATTTGGTGACACAAAAAAAAAATCAAACAATATAAAAAATTAGTAAAGAGAAAAATTTCGTCCAATGGTGAAAACCTAGCAAACAGGTGCTTTGGATAAGTACCATGATGGAAACCTGGCAAACAAGCATCATGTGTAGAATAAATCATCTATGTGGACCATTACACTTGGGGGCAAGTCATCTCATCTCCCATGCCCTTCAAATGACATTTCCATCTATCCATCTAAACCCTATCACTTTCCGTTCATTTTCCCACCTATTTTGATCTTGACAAAGACTAAGGCACAAACACAAATCATGCTTTGGAAATTTTTTGACATGTCCATCCTTTGGTCATACACTAGTCACAAAATATTATGTCATTACCTTCATAGCCTCCTTTTCACTATGTGACATTGTCCTTGACAACTATATGATAATAGCCATCCATGTCTCCTATCTTTTACCAAAGCCATCCATTGTCCTTTTATACCTATCACCCATCTTGGTTTCCCTTGTCAATGGTCTAAAGATCCCTTATCATTCCATCTAGTCCCCACCAAGTTATTCCAAATGCAACAATATGGAAAACTTGGCACATTATCCAAAACATTCCTTGACTTTGTACCTGGCCTTGCTACAAAATTCTATCCTCTTGTCATATCATTTTCATCTTCACGTTGTTTCGAGATGTGTCCTTCCCATGTCAAACAACGTTGTCATTGTCATCATCACATGTCAATTGGTATTCAGCTTGACTAGCAGAAAAATCATGGTTGTCCTTGGATTCATGTGTGTCGGCATCATTCACATGCATTTTGTCACAATTTTTGCAAAACATCAAAAATCTAAAAATCGGAAAAGTCTTAAAAAACGTCCTAAAAATTGTATAAAGTCCTGAAAAAAGACCTAAAAATTTGAAAAATGTCCTGAGAAAATACAAAAACATCCAAATTAATGTTAAAATCCTAAAAACAAAGTCAAAGTATGTCCATGTCAGTACTGTCAATCACATCATTCAATCTTTATCCCAATCCGAATTACGTTGTCTCTGCGCACTTGCTACGTAGGCAAGATTCATCTTTGAATCCCCGAGACACTAGGTCAATCCTTTTAGGTTTGTCAAAACATGGTCGCGTCAGTAAAATATGTCAAACATAGTTGCACTTGACACAAGACAGTCATTCGAACGTCACCGTCAAAATCAAGTCCAAATTAGACAACATAAGCCAACCAATCATGCAGTCAAAATCAATCAACTTGCCAAAACATTAGTCAAAATATCAATCTCGTCACTTTTTGGCCCTCTCCAAGATGTGTCCTTCTTGGATTTGGACCTCATCAAAATGTCATTTTCCTTTTCAGGATGTGTCCTTCCTGACCTTAGGCACTATCAAACAGTGAAATCGTCAAAACTGTCAAACTATCAAACAATTAATCTTCGACAAACAAACATTGGCAATACAATCAAATGGCTATTAATTTTTGGCTATTTTGTCTTATCTTTTTATTGAATTGTCTTTTAATCATGTTACTAGCTACCTCGAGGATGTCCCATGAAGGATTTAGAGGTGCGATGACGTCTCATGACCTTTTATGTTTTTCTTCGACTGTTATTTGTGGATTGTCTTGACAAAAAGATTGGGGAAAATGGGCCTCTAGTATGAGTTTGGACATTCCTTGTCTGCGATTGTCTGTCTTGCAAGTAGATGACCTTGCACACCTTGGTCTATGCCATACCCTGGTGTTTTTTGTCTATTTGTGTCATTTTTACTGCCCAGTGATGATTCAAGCAACACCTATTAGTACCTTGGCAAATATTGAAGGATTCTAACATGCATTTCATTTTCCGCACTAACTTGCATTTCCTTCTATCCTAACATTCATCTTTTTCTCTCTAATATTTCTTCTAGTCCACATCATTATCATCCTTATTCATCTTTCCTATATACTTTTATCTTTCATCTTCTAGTCCTTTCATCCATTTCGAGAGCACACTCATGTCCTCTGAACCCAACTGTCCTCTCGAGGGGGCATACCGCAACCCTCCTCGTCATTCTTCCTCATCCTATTTTTCATTGGGGCATATTTTTGACTTGTTTTCTTTGCCACAATGCGACAAGCTGCATTATGACAAAGAGAGGCAAATATAGACACATAAAAATGGCCTAGACCCACAAACCACATTTTTCTATATCATGCTTCATCTCAACATAATTAAAATATTTAATTATGTCCTATAGTCCAATGTCAACTATTAATTAAATAATTCTTAATTATTTAATTAATTCACATCTTTTATTCCTCCTGGCTATTTAAATAAATAAATTATATTTATTATTTAAATACATTACTAATTTCTTATGTCACTCTATAATTAAATAAATTCCTAAATTTATTTAATTATTATTGGTCCATTACTTCCTCATGATTATTAAATAAATAGATCTTATTTATTTATTTAATATGTCATTAATTATTTATGTCTGCTCATAATTAAATAAATTCCTATTATTTATTTAATTATTATCCTCTCCAACTTTCTTTCTAATTTTAAATAAAATCATTTATTTAAAAATACCCACTTTCTAATTATACTACACAATTGAATAATTTTAATTATTAAATTGTCTTATTGATTTTCTTTCTAAATTTAAATAAAATCATTTTATTTAAATTGGCAACTTCCCTCTTTCCAAGTAAATAATTTTAAATTATTATTATTTACTGTCACATGAATTCACCATTTTGGAATTAATTTAAAATATTAATTTCAAAATAGCATTTCTCTCCACAAAGTAAGTTATTTCTAAAATAACTTGATCTCATCTTCTTGTTCAATCTTTACCTTTTGATTTTTACTAATTCTCATCTCACTGTCACATTTATTCTCATTCCTTGATTTAATTTCTTAAATTAAATCTTGTCCACTCTAATTGAATTTCATCCTAGAGTTGCCCTAACCCTAATTAAGGGATTGTTATTTTGAATCTTGACCACAGATTCTAGAGCACTTATCAATCTTTAATCTCATCCGTCCATACAAAATTTCATTTTTTATAAAATGCCAATTTTGTCTTCATTTCAAAATCTCTTAATATCGCTTAATCTCTTGAATCACTTCTTCTTCTTCTCTTCTTTCTTCTTTGGCTAACATTGTCTTTTGCAGATTTTTGGTAGTGCACTTAGAACTTAGATTTTTACTTGCACTCCATCCAAATTCCTTCAACACTTGCTAGGTCATGTCATAAACTTAATTTGCTCACACAAAATCTGAGGGCATCCATCATATTGTAGCAAATAGAGAAGGTGCAAGGAAGGTGATTCATGGAGGTTGAAAGCATTTGGTGAGATCTTTCCATTTGTTTTGTTGTTTCCTCCTTTGTTCTCTCTTGCTTACTTAGGTTTATTGTTTATGTATTTAATCATTGCTAACTTGATATTATCCTATGTTAAAGATGGTCCTGAAGATACTCCAGCACTGATATTTGTACCTTCATCTTCATCATATACATCATGATGTCAAAATTCATCAAGGTCAGATCTTGAGAATTTGACGCGGCGTTCTCCCGTGAAGACTTGGAATTAAAAGTGGAAGGCACTTCTTTTCCCTTTTCATTAGATTTATATCTTTCTTCCTATTCCTTATGTGTTTTGAAGTGTTGGGCATGTGTGAAAACAGGCGTAGGGATATTCTCATGGTTGACAGTAAGAGAATAATGATGGTACTCTTCTTCTTGATTTACGAGTTCGTTGTTGAAGTATCCAATTGCGGAGTCACCAATCAAGTTGTTCGTTTGTGGTGAGACAATGTTCACATTTTTTGAAGGTACAAAACTTGAGCTTGGTGCACCTTCAACATATCCCATTATCTAATTCATTCTTTGATTCTCAAGGCATGTGGATCTGGTGTGCTCATCTGTCTCATGGAAACAACATAACACATTAGATTTCTCGGCCTCTGCTTGTCTTGGTGGAGGTCCTAGATATCTGGACTTGTAGTTATTGAAAGGTTGGAAATTGTTCCTCTTTGGTTGATAAGACTATTGAGGTTGGTATTGTTGTTGTTGTTGATATGGTGGTGGTGTGGGCAGTGCTTGTTGCCCTTGATTAGGTGATTGTCTTTTAAGGATAGTCACCTCATTTGTTACCTTCCGTAGCAGTGGATCCGCTTGTACTTGGACTAGCAGTTTGATAGCATCATCTTTCATCTTCCAATATGTGATCATATTATCCTTGAGCTCAATAGCCCTTTCTTGTCGACTAGTAAGTCCACTTCATTGGTTCCTTTCAAGAAAAATGCTATCTCCAAGGGGAGGGCATTGATGAAGTAGCTCATTAGAATCTCATTTGATGGATTGAGCGTGTTAGAGAGGCATGTAACAAGGCGAGTAAACCTCGCTACAAACTCTCTCATTGGTTTTGTGGGTTCCATCTTTGAGTTTGATAAATGGGAAAACAACTGATGGCTATCTTTGGTCAACTTGAACCTTTCCAAGAACTTCTCACTCATGGCCGCCTAACTTGTGATAATACTTGGTTGTAAATGATTGGACCAGTCGAAAACATTTATCTCAATAGTTTCGACAAAGAGTTGAACGACGATATCTTCATGGGGTATAGACAAAATGAAGCAAGCCACTATGATTGCTGAGATATGCTCATTGGGGGTGTCAAGCGTTGTCACCCTAGAATCTCAAGAAATGCTTTCGTGATCCTTTGGGAAGTTCATGGTGTCCTTGTAGGGCCAATGGGCCTATGTCATAGCCCCATTGCAATGGGGTTGTACATCTTACATCTCTTGCATTATGGCCATTTTCATTGTTGTTGACATTTTCGTTGTTGTTGGAATTGTCGTTGTTGATACGATTGTCGGCTATTGATTGAGCTGGAGGTTCTTGTTGTTCTTCTAGAAAATTTTCTAAAACCTCTTTGAAGATTTTCTCTATGTTAGACACCTCTTCAAAGTCTTCTTCTTCTTGAAATAGAGGATTTTTCCTCCTCCTTATGTATACTCGGTGAGCTAGGATGTCTACTGCCATGTAGGAGGTGGTAACACTGGCCTCTCGGCTGCAAGATCAGACTTCCTTTCTTCCTTGTCCAGAGTAATAGTTGTGGCTCTCCACTAAGTTGGTGATGTATTTTCCTTGAAAATGAAAGTACGCAGGCTACTAATGATGTTCGATTGTTCTCCTTGAATGATTGTGAAATTTGATTGAAGAATCGATGGTGTGAGACACGGTTGTTCAACAGGAGCCCAAGGATGCTAGATGTGCATCCTATGACATAAAAGCATTAGCTTATCTTTGAAGTTTTATGCTTCGTTGCCCCACTGTGGGTGCCAGAAAACTATTGGCGTTTCAATTAGCACCTTTGGAGTGCTTGTTGGAAATAGATAGCTATTCATAGTGCATGATGATTGATCTTCAAATTATGGAGGGTAAGATCCTCTTGTTTGTTGATGTTTGCATAAAATTAAAATGAACTAAATGTTCCTATGTTTTTTACTCAGCGAGCATGACACAAGGGTGCATAAACACAATGCATTACAACTAAGGTTTTCTCTGGTTTTTGTAGATCTTAACTACAACTAGGCTAAATTTTAATCTATCCTATCTCCTCAAGATAAATAGAGCATGAAGGCATAGGAGCAAGAATGGATTGGTTGGATCACTTGGATTGACCATTGTATCCATATACGCGTATGTAGGTGTATGTGGCGAACTAGATGAACCAATATTCCCAATCCATAATTTCTGCCTTGGCTGCTACTGATATGCGTATATGCATCTCATGGTCAAGTTCTCTCACAGTGTGCATTAGGAAGAGATCATTTTTTTGCTTGAAATGCCTTTCTACTTATGTGAATTCAAGTCGCAAGAAATGCTCGTAGACCTTTTGCACACCTAAGGTTCCCACTGTGTTTAATGCTCTGAATTGGCCTTGGAAGGTGATCAGATACAAAAGGTATGAGCACATGTGAAACCTATGAGCCTCTAAGAACTCATTCATCTACTTGTGGAGTGTATCACTAATGAGGGTGGGCTAATCATAATGTTCTATGTTGCTTATAATTTTTGCAATGACATAGTACATCCATGGCTGAAATCTATTTCCCTCTTCTTGACTTGTGATGTGGTTGAGTAGAGTGATCAACATTGCATACTCATCCCTGAACTCTCCATGTCCTACATTCTTGGGCAATTCGGCCTTTTTTGTGTTAATCCATTTTTCAACCATTCTCATCTGACACTTATATTTTGACATATCAAATGCCTTCTCACATTTTGTCACAGATATGACCACATTTCTCGTACATGGTGGAATGACAAAGCACCTTTCAATGTCCCTCGACTTGAGGTTGCATATCACTCGCCCATTCACTTAACGAATCTCTTGTGTGGTAGGATTGTAATACTTAATGTGAGCTATTACAAACTCTACGCTTTGTGCTGTGATGGGGATTGATGCGGCCTCAACCAATTTGAATTGCTCGATGTTTTGTAAAGTGCATTGGTCTATGCCTTCCAACTTTTTCCTATCGACCTTCAGGTATACCTGATGTAGATTAGTGTCTATCATTTTTAGGAATTCATGAACCAAGACCGTTTTGGTCTTGTATTCAAATTGGGAGAACTGCAGCCTGAAAAAATTAGAGATTGATTGTGCACACGATGCTGTTCACACAAATTTTTCTATGATTGCTAAAAATAACCCTAATGAGGCAACTTTTTACGAAAAATTCTGAGACATGGGTTTTGTTGAGAATGATTTTCTAAACAAACCTAGATCGTTAGAAATTTTAAAAAACAAATTTTTCTATGGCATGCAAGAGCCCTTTGGTGGAAGATGCAGCGAGGCACAAGAAAATGATTTTTCTCAAAAAAATTCAACACATGGGTTTTGTCCATGCTTTAGAGCTGAACAAACCTAGTTTGTTTGTTTTCAAAATCATGATTTTTTTTAGAAACCCTAAAAAATAGGGGTAGCAAGGTTACTTTTTCTAGAAAAATCTAACATGTGGGTTTTGTTAAAAAGTTATGTTGATCATAGCCAAAAGGTCATATTTGTGATTATTCGTTGTTTTCTTGGACATGCAAGAAGATCTAAGACAAGAATAGAGGAAAAAGAAAAGAAGAAGATTGGAAGTTATCAATTGTCTTTCTAGAAAAATTGTGCCTTTTGATGCACCTTCTGATAAATTGTCCTTCTGTGTAATAGATCTTTGAAAATATGAAGAACGATGGAAACCCCTTTGTTAGATCTTGAAAAGACATCTTGGAGAAAAAAATGTTGTTCTTGGCTTCAACCTACAATGAAAAATATTGAATTATGATGCCTAGGCTTGATATATAGTGATTGATGTTGAAGGCAACAATGGGCGCCAACCCATGATGGAGGAGTCTTTCTGCCTGATCTGGAGTTCACAACACTAATATCCACTCATTTTAGGACATTTTAGCCATGTAAAGGCTTTCAAAACAGTCAAATTTGCATTATTTTGACTTTAGGCATCCTTTTGGAGAGTTGAACACTTTTTCTTATTTTTTTGTTTTGAAATGCCTTTGTTCGATCCTTGTTTCTGGTTGCTCAATTGATCCCAAAGTGTTGCTGATAGATCCATTACTGAGAGGAAACAAATTTGATGAAGTGTGTTTGGGAGCTGCAAGCTGAAAACCTGAGTCTGGTGCTTTTGTTTCTTGGGCACCTTCTCCCAAGAAGGTGCATTTTCCACTAGACTTAGTCAATTTTCTTTAGTGTTCTTCAATTCCTCTAGTTTGACCATCTGTGCTCTGATATGAGATCATCACTAACTGATGAGTCTGAAGATCTTGTTGAAACATGAGATGGATAACCAATTCAGTCCTAGAAAGGATGACTGGCTTCATGAACCTTGAAAGTTGATTTAGGTGCCTCATAAGTTTGGGCACCCCTGGCCTTAAGGGGTGCCTATGGATTTTTGACTTGTTATTTTCAGTTTACAAACCATCACAAATGGTCCCAATTTGATATCTGTCATCAAATGTTTGATTTGTCTGTTCTCTTCACTGATGGTGTCATTGTTGCGATTGATCAAAACATAGAAGGTCATCTTGGAGGTCACTAAGCTTGCAAACTACATCTGATTTCCAAATAAATTGGGTGCCTATTTCTAGGAAGATGCATTTTAATTAACTCTTAGCCAATTTTCTATGTTCTTCATTTTGTCTTCATCTTTGGTGTTTTCTATTTGATCTTCTTCTGTGAATTCCTGACAAGTCTTGTGACCCTACAATTTGATTGATTATGAAGCTGAGAGAGAGCTGAATAAATGCCTTGTAGGAAGCAACTGTTGAAAACCTAAATAGGTGGCTCAAAATGATGGGCGCCCCTGGCCTTCAAGGGCACCTTTGCTTTGATTTGCGCTAATTTTGCCTCCATTTTGCATGCTTTAATGATCATTAGTTGTTTTCATTTGATGTGTCTTAGAGGTTGGTGAACATGTTCGTCACAAAGCTGGCCTAATGCTGGGAAGATCACCTAAAGATAGGCTTGCTCAACAAATCACATATGGACCATTTAATTAAAGGGCACCCTTGATGAGCAAGGGTGATTTTTCTCATGTTTGATAGTTATTTTGATAGCACTTGCATTGTAGCATCTCCTGAATTCACTTGTATTTGTCGTTGATCGATGAATCAGATGACTTAGCTTGATGATGCATCGAAAAGCCAACAAGAACACGAAGAAGATGACTACCTTGGTGAAATTTGATGATTGCCTTTGACCTTTAGAATTCAAGGGCGCCCTTGGCCAACAGGGGAACTTTTAGCTGTGGTTTCATCATTTTCATTAAAAATCTTTATTTGTGCACGTTCGTTGTGTAGCTTGACTGAGTTGAGCTTTGTCATTGATGATTCGAATGTGTGCATCTTAACAATGAGTGTTGGAATGTAGAAGTTGTCAAAACCAACTTCAGACTCGAAGATCACCTGCATGCAAATGGATACCTGTCACAAGGAAGAGAATGGATGGAGAAAACAAACAAGGGTTTGAAGAAATATTCAACCACAAAGAAAGTATTGATTGATTGATAGATGGATAAATGGATAATTACAAAGAGTACATATGCCTGATTATATAGGCAAGTGCTAAACCTAGAATGAAAAAGATGTTGCCAAGTGTTCAAATCACACTGCATGTGACAACAAGAAACCCTAACCAACTACCTAGGGAATGATAACAAGATGGAGATAAGTTCTAGAAAAGACAACTCATCTTCTAGAAGGGAATCTTATCTCAACAACTTTATTAAATGATTAAATGCAACTTAGGACTAATATGATTAATTAAAACCTAAGTTAACTTATGCTAGTGTAATAATTAATTAATTACACTAACAGCTGAGAGAGAGCTGAATAAATGCCTTGTAGGAAGCAACTGTTGGAAACCTAAATAGGTGGCTCAAAATGATGGGCGCCCCTGGCCTTCAAGGGCACCTTTGCTTTGATCTGCGCTAATTTTGCCTCCATTTTGCATGCTTTAATGATCATCAGTTGTTTTCATTTGATGTGTCTCGGAGGTTGGCGAACATGTTCGTCACAAAGCTGGCCTAATGCTGGGAAGATCACCTAAAGATAGGCTTGCTCAACAAATCACATATGGACCATTTAATTAAAGGGCGCCCTTGATGAGCAAGGGTGATTTTTCTCATGTTTGATTGTTATTTTGATAGCACTTGCATTGTAGCATCTCCTAAATTCACTTGTATTTGTCGTTGATCGATGAATCAGATGACTTAGCTTGATGATGCATCGAAAATCCAACAAGAACACGAAGAAGATGACTGCCTTGGTGAAATTTGATGATTTCCTTTGACCTTTAGAATTCAAGGGCGCCCTTGGCCAACAGGGGAACTTTTAGCTGTGGTTTCATCATTTTCATTAAAAACCTTTATTTGTGCACGTTCGTTGTGTAGCTTGACTGAGTTGAGCTTTGTCATTGATGATTTGAACGTGTGCATCTTAACAATGAGTGTTGGAAAAATGACTAAGGCATTCAATTGCACAACCTCCTTGGTAGCAAGGAGTGTATTTTCCAGACTCAATCAATTTAAAAAAAAAAATCACTTTTGAAAATCCCCTCCATCGTAGAGCATCTTTTCGAGCATTTTTTCCATGGATTCCTTGTTGAAGCTTTTGAGGCTTAGATTTCACCATCTGGTACTGGCCATTCTTCCATTAATGGCTATGAAGGTCCAACTTTTTTTTTTTGAAAAATAAAAATAGACCCACTAGAGTAAAATATAATTTTTGGTGATTTTGACTTGACCAGTGTGATTGTGAAGTCAAATTATCCTATCAAAACAATTTTTGATCATTTCTAGAAAGTTCCTATTTTTTAGGGTTTTCCTAAAAACACAAGTTTGAAACCCTAATTTTCAAATTTTTAGAATTTTACAAGTATCTTCCTTGACATAAACCCACAAAAACCCTACATTTAGTTTGACCTAAAACATAAGTTTGACAACAATTTTGCATGATTTGGATTATTTTAAGAAAAATGCTTATTGAAGCAAAAATTTATTATGGGTAAACATTAGGCCTCATCTGGTGATCATGTCGAATACTTACAACATAGGAGAATCAAGAATCTCAAGTTTCATAAACCAATACTCTTATTAGTTGGGCATGGAGTAAGGACTTAATTCCTAATTCACCTAACAACTGGAGTTCCCTGACTTAATTCCTAATTCACCTAACAACTAGAGTTCCCTACTTATTCACCTAAAACAAGACTACCTAAGAAATCACCTAAAAAATGACGATACTTTACGGAATGGGGAAATTTATTTACAAAGAACTCACCCCATCCTCGAAGGGATGAAATGTTTCAAGTATTTCCCGTTGTATGGCAATGGGAAGAGCCTTTCATCTTAATGTGAAGGCAGACATTTTCTTCATCATTGCTGATATATCCTTAGTCAGCTCTAAGAAGTTAGGCAAATCTTTGGATGAAGTTCACATTGCCGAATAAGGAATGTACCTGAGTTGTGTTGGTTGGGAGAGGAAGGTTTCTAATTGAATCAACCCATTCAGGATCAATCTGAGTTCCCTCTTTGGAGATGATATGGCCAAGTAGGTTTCCTTCCATTATCGCAAAGATGGATTTATTGGGATTCAATGATATGTGGTGGTACTTGCATATCCTGAAAACTTTCACCAAGCATTGGAAATGGTCTTTCCACTTCTTTGAAAAAGTGATAAGGTCATCAAGCTAGACGATGATCAGTTTATCCATTAGGTCTCCAAACGCCAAGTCAATTGCTCACTAAAAGGTGGCACCGACATTGATGAGGTCGAAGGGCATCCTCTCATAAGCGAACATTTCCCATGGGGCGGTGAACACTATCTTGATTTGATCCTCCTTAGCCATCACAATATTGTTGTATATGGAAAAGCCGTCAAGTAATGACAACATTTCTGATTCGGTTATCATCTGCAATGTGTGCTCCATGATGGGTAAAGGATAATTATACTTTAGCGACGATTGGTTGAGATTACTGAAGTCTACGTAGATCTGAATCTCTCCATTCTTTTTGCACATAGGAACAATGTTAGACACCCATGTAGAATGATGGATGGGGAATATGGTCTTTGCGTCCACCATCTTCTGTACCTTCGTATAGATCGTATCTTGGACGCGTGGGTTGTAGTGTCTCTGCTTCTATTTAAAAGGCTTGATATCTAACTTGAGTGGAATTGTATGGGATAATTCCTTCGGTGTTTAGAATTTCAAATCTTCATAGGTCCAGGAAAATATGTCTCGATACTATTTGAACAAGGAGATAAAGTTGTTGCTTTCCTCTGTAGTGGAACACTTTACCAAGTTAATAAGTTGGGGCTTGTCTTCAGAGCCAATGTTGACTTGATAGTAACCGACAGATATTTTGTTGGCCAAATTTCTTTGATCTTGTACATGTTTGTCATGTCTATCAAATATGTCTTCAAAGGATACTAGACCCTTGGGAATATTATTGCCTCTTAATTGGATGATGCCTGATTTTGTTGCTTCAGAATATTCCTCTATGGATTCTTTGAAAGGAAAAGCATTTCCCTAAAAGAATAACTCTTGATAATTATCCCCAATGCAGAGGAACTCTTTGATGTCATCATCATCATCAAAGATCTCCCAATGATCGTAATTGTCAGGGACAACCAGCCTATACACGAGCTCAATGGAAAAAGCATTCTGATGGAAGTCAGAATTGGGCATGAATAGAGGAGAAAATACCACAAGGGCATCTACTCTGTTGTTGTGCTTGTGTGGAATGTATGTGATGTTGAATGACTCAAACCAACTGATTGCATTCAACACCCTTTGTCGATAAGATAGAAGGCGACTAGTTCTTACTTAGTAGTGCTCTCTAATCTGTTGGATGATCAAATCTACGCCACCTTCAACTTGGAGGTATTTGATACCCATATCCATTGCATTCTTAGGGCCTAGTATGCACACCTCATATTATACAGTGTTGTTTGTATTATCAAACTGCAAGCGATAAGCAAATGGGTATAAAGTACCTTCAAGAGAAGTGATGACAACTCCTACTCTCGAGCTTATTGTTGATCAACTTCCATCGAATTGCATTGTCCACATTTTTGAGCTTTCTTTTGATGTGCTTGTGGCAAATGCAACCTTCTTCTTTTCTTCGATTACTTTAGACATGGCATATGTTTCGAGACCCATACTTTGATGTAGCACTTGTTCTTGGGGGTCCTAGGACTTCACCATCATGAATCTTGACTTAGCCTTAGGTTCCAATTTGAGCCTACCTTTCTTTAATGGGATTTTCGCAAACAACCAATCCAATTGAATCTCGAATCTGAGATCCTTACAGAAGCTCCTACTCAGTAGCATTCCGTAGCTGGTTGGAAAGTTAGCTATCAAGATGGTCATCATGAGCTTTTTCTTTGGAGTGGATGCCAATCTTACTTTAGAATCCTTCAGTTGGCCGACCAATGACACCGGTTTGGATTCAAGTGAGTAGCACTTGTCATGGGTTTTGGTGCACGATAGTCCAACGAGTTCATGATCTACAAAGGTATGGCGTTGTCCAAGGCTCCTAGGTCTATTATATAGCCAGTAAGTTTGTACCCTCCCATATAAAGAGATATGTAGAAAGGTTTCAAATTTTCTTTTGCTGGTACGGAAGACTCTAGCAACATGTGCTGGATTACAACCTGCTTCTTCACTACCTTAAGAATTTGATTAAGTTGGTCTGGATGGTCCTAAATATACTCTAGTTCTGATATTTGTACCTTCATCTTCATCATAGATTTCATGATGTCAAAATTCATCGAGGAAGGATCTTGAGCATTTGGCGTGACATTCTCTTGTGAAGACTTGGAATTAGAAGTGGAAGGCACTTCTTTTCCCTTTTCATTAGATTTCCATCTTTCTTCCTCTTCCTTCTATGCTTTGAATTGTTGGGCATGTGTGAACATAGGCAAAGAGATATTATCATGGTTGACAACAAGAGAATATTGATGGTACTCTTCTACTTCTTGATTTATGGGTTTGTTGTTGAAATATCCCATTGTGGAGTCACCATCAAATTTGTCCATTTGTGGTGAGATAATGTTCACATTTGTTGAAGGTATGGAACTTGATCTTGGTGCATCTTCAACATATTGCATTATTTGATTCATTCTCTAATTATTATGGCATGTGGATTCGGTGAGCTTGTTTATCTCTTGGAAACAACAAAACACATTAGATTTCTCAGCCTCTGCTTATCTTGGTGGAGGTCCTAGATATATGGGCTTGTAGTTATTGAAAGGTTGGAAATTGTTCCTCTTTGGCTGATAAGGCTATTGAGGCTGGTAATGTTGTTGTTGTTGTTATGGTGGTGGTGTGGGAAGTGTTTATTGCCCTTGATTGGGTGACTGTCTTTTGAGGATAGTCACCTCATTTGCTACCTTCCATAGTAGTGGATCCACTTGTACTTGGATTAGTGGTCTCATATCATCATATTTCATCTTCCTAGATGTTAACATATTTTCCTCGAGCTCAATAGCCCTTTCTTGTGCAACTAGTAAGTCCACTTTGTTTGCTCCTTTCAAGAAAAATGCTATCTCTCAGGGGAGGGCATTGATGAAGTTGCTCATTAGAATCTTGTCTAATGGATTGAGCATGTGAGAGAGGCATGTAACGAGGTGATTAAACATCGCTATGAACTCTCTCATCGGTTTTGTGGGTTCCATCTTTGATTTTGATAAACGGGAAAACAACTTATGGCTATCTTCGATCGACTTGAACCTTACCAAGAAACTCTCACTCATGATCGCCCAACTTGTGATAATACCTAGTTGTAAATGATTGAACCAGTTGAAAAAAATTTCCTCAAGAGTTTTGACAAAGATTAGAACGACGATATCTTCATGGGGTATAGAAAAAACAGAGCAAGCCGCTATGAATTTTGAGATATGCTCATCGGGGTGTCGAGCCCCACCGCCATAAAATCTTGGGAAATGATTTCATGATCCTTTGGGAAGTTCATGGTGTCCTTTTAGGGCCAATCTGACTATGTCATTTCCTTGTGGTAATGGGGTTGGACATCTTACATCTCTTGTATTATGAAAATTTCCATTGTTGTTGACATTGTCGTTGTTGTTGGCATTGTCGTTGTTGATACGGTTGTCGACCATTTCTTGAGCTAGAGGTTCTTGTTGTTGTTCTTCTAGAAAATGCTCTAGAACCTCTTCAAAGATTTTCTCTATGTTATATGCCTCTTCAAGGTCTTCTTCTTCTTCTTGAAATAGAGGATTTGTCCTCCTCCTTATATATGCTCGATGAGCTAGGATGTCTACTACCACGTAGGAGGTGGTAACACTGGCCTCTCAACTGCAAGATCCACCTTCCTTTCTTCCTCATCCAGAGTAATAGATGTGGCTCTCCATTGAGTTGGTGATGTATTTTCCTTAAAAATGAAAGTATGCAGGCTACTAATGATGTCTTGTTGTTCTCCTTCAATGATTGTGAAATTTTGCTGAAGAATCAGAGGTGTGAAACCTTATTATTCAATAAGAGCCCAAGGACACCAAATTCCCATCCCGTGACATAAAAGCATTATCTTTCATTTGAAGCTTTATGCCTCATTGCCCCAAGATGAGTGCTAGAAAATTGTTTGTGTTTCAATTAGCACCTCTAGAGTGCTTATTGGAAACAAACAACTATGCACAGTGTGTGATGACTGCTCTTAAAATTATGGAGGGGAATCTCCCTCTTGTTTTTTGATGTTTGTGTGAAAGTAAAATGGACTAAATGTTCCTATCTTTTTTACTCAGCGGGCAAGAGACAAGGGTGCATCAACATAATGCATTGCAGCTAAGGTTTTCTTTGGTTTATGTAGATCTTAACTACAACTAGGCTAAATTTTAATCTATCCTATCTCCTCAAGATAAACAAAGCACGAGGGCATAGGAGCGAGAATGGATTGGTTGGATCACTTGGATCGACCGTCTCTTAGAATGCATTGGAGGCTCTGAACTCTCAGATCTATGCTGGGATAAGGTATTATTCAAGCAATCACTCTTTACGGTATGCTAAATCTCAAGATTTCCAAGGAGGAGGAACCCTTATCTGAGGTGTAGGCTGGGATGCAACTTACTAGAAATAAAATAGTATGATGAATTGGGTAACAGGATTCCCAAGGAGGTGACGACACCTGTCCCAAGTGTAGGCTAAAATACAGATCATTACACAACATCAAACAAAAATCATTAAGGTCAAAATACCCAAGGACTTAACAACACCAATCCAACGGGGAGATTGAAACAATAGATTGTAAGAACAAAACGTTGATAGAACTTGAAACTTTTGATCAAATTGCATGTGCCTTTTTATTCAATTCTTCAAACTTTCTCAACAAATTACAAAGACTTGGGACAACAAAGGTATGAAATCATACACAATTGTAATCAAACCAAATAACTCTCATCCAAGAGTGAACAAATATAGACTTGCAAGCTTGTTGGCACAATGGCACAACAATTTTGTGTAGTAAATAAAGGTTACAAATTAATGAGAAAAGACTCTTATTTATAGAAGCTCAAAGGAGTAGGCAACCCTAAAATCTCCTTGAGTTAACACTTAGTTCTTTCCAATCTGCAATATTTATTCCATGTCTAAAATTAGGTGACCTAGCAGTTAACTAGAAAGCTACTTTAGTTAACTGAAACTAAACTAAAAGAGAACTCCAAGTACAAAAGTGCCTCCAAAATAGAGATCCACAATTAGTGGGATTTTACATGCATGATTAGTGGGATAGTGAGTTAACTTGGAAAGAGCCATCAAGTTAACTCTCATTTGTCATTAATGCTACTTTGGAGGGTAGGATGTCCCAACTGGGTGTTTCACACCACATCACCACTAGTCAACAGGTTCTCTAATGAGTTGTTGACTTCTTCTGCCTCTAGACAACAAATGCTTCATAGGATGATGACGTGTCACTTTAGCATCTCTTCACCACTTGCGATCTTCTTCTGATACTCAATGGTCTTGGAAGTTGCATCATCTAGCTTGGTCATCATGGCTACAATATTTCTCAATTCGTGACCAGCATGATCACTGTAGAGACTACTATGAATGAGGTCTTGGAACTATTTTTGTACTTTCGCTAGCTCAATGCATACAACTCCTTCATGTTGATAATGACAAGGGATGGATGTTACAAATGTTCTTATGAACTTGATAGAACCTACTAAAATATGTTGGTACTTAATTAATTCCACATAGTTGGTATCATAGGCTTTCACCTTGTATGCCATATGATCATTCCAAGTGAAAATATGTTTGTTCTCTACTGTGGTAACTAAATTGTATGCCATTTTTAAGTAAGAGAAAGTGATCTCATCCCCAAGCCTCTTCTCTACTACCTCTAGCTTAGATTGTTGAATCTCCACGTGGATATCATGGGCTTTGCATCTTAACTAATATAGTTCTGCAAGTATGCACCTTCCTTTGATGCAAAATTCTTCTACTTGATTTCTCAAGAATTTCGACTAGTGATAATTTTGCTCCTCGAGGAGGTCTAGCATCTCTCGAGGAAAGGCATAGATATTTGGTGTGCCATGTATCAAGCTAGATATGTATAATGTCAGTTGTTGGTTTTCAACCTTTAAGGTTGCTTTATCTCTTCCATCGTTTTCCATTCTTTCTTGGACACTTACTGATGCAACTCCAAGGAGATCTACCTTCACCTGACCAATGCTTTTACCAAGGTTGAACTTCAATAAAGTGAAGTCATTAGCCTCTACCTCATGTGCATTCCTGTCCTCGGGTGGCACCACTGTCTCTATGACAATTTCATTGTCAACATTCTTTCCTATGTGGACTTTCTTCTTCAACTTCTTTACTAGCGTGTCTTGAGGGACATGATCAAACTCTGTGAAGTCCAATTGGTAGGATGGTCTCTTTCTCTTCCTTCCCAGAAGATTCACAATCCATTATGTATCTTGACTGATCACACTAGAAGGATGGATGATAGGACCCTGAATGCTTGAAAAATTGGATTGTGTTGCAGTGTAATGTGGTGGCAAATCCAAGTCAATTGGGATTAGTGACTGTGGTGATGGTGGCGAAGTGGGAGTTTTTTCTTCCACCTCTGGTATTGTATCGACTGTGATTACCTCCATGATGTGCCCTATCTCAGCTATGATGGTTTCAATAACTAGCTCAATTGTAGTTGTTTCCATGACTGGGTTAGGTATATTTGTGGTTGTCTCCACATATACCTCTTACTAATTTGTATCAACAATTTGTATTCTTCCCCTTGTATGCCCTGTCATGGTAGCTCCTCTAGGAGTGTTATTTCATTGCTTCTATCTAGGCTTCTTCCTTGACGTGGAAGGGAGTGAAGGATGAACTGGCGGCTGATCTATGTAGGGAATTACTACCTTCCTTGTCTTCTTGTTGTCCAAATAGAGTTGGCTATTTTTGACAACCCTACTTGTCCTTTCCTCTATCGGAGTACTTTCCTTATTATACCAATCCAATTTTCCAGGTGGTTGTGAGTCAACCTGATCCATGAAGAATGTAGGGAGAATAAATTCCCCGTCATCATTGGATAGGCCTTCCACATCCTCTGACATGAAGTTAGAAATTTATGGAAGTCTAAACCGGCTGTAATTGCTTCTTTGTACATCAAACTCATCTTCACAGTTGACCAGGTATTCCTCCGTAGATGACTCGTGTGAAGAGTGTTGCTCAAGGTGTGTTGCATAGTGACCCCGAGGATCATATGACTACCTCTTGATGAGGTACTTAAGATTAAGTCTCACCATTTCATGGTCTATGGCCTTGGCATCAACCGATGTCTTGCACCTATACAGTCCCATCTCAAAAGGAAAGTTCGCAACCATTTTGCATTTGTAGTGCAAATGAGAATGAACCTCAGACAACTACCACAAGAATTCCATGAAGACCACCCTATTTGAAGGATAGTGGGGTAACATGGTAGGATGACCATTGTATCCATATACACATATGTAGGTGTATGTGGGCAACTAGATGAACCAATCCTCCCAATGCATCATTGAGGCCTTGGTTGCTGGTCATATGCATAAATGCATCTCATGGCTGAGTTCTCTCACAGTGTGCATTAGGAAGAGATCATTTTTCCACTTGAAATGCCTTTCTGCTCATGTGACTTCAAGTTGTGAGAAATGATCGTAGACCTTTTGCACACCTAAGGTTTTCATTGTGTTTAATGCTCTGAGTTGGCCTTTGAAGGCGATTAGATACACAAGGTATGAGAACATGTGAAACATATGAGCCTCTAGGAACTCGATCATCTGCTTGTGGAGCGTATCATTGATGAGGGTGGGCCAATCATAATGTTCTTTGTTGCTTATAATTTTGGCGATGTTATAATACATCCATGACTTAAATTTGTTTCCCTCTTTTGGACTAGTGATGCAGTTGAGCAGAGTGATCAACATTGCATACTCATCCTTGAACTCTCGACATCCTACATTCTTGGGCAAGTTGGCCTTTTTTGTTTTAAGCCATTTTTTGGTCATTTTCGTCTAACACTTTTCTTTTGATGTATCAAATTCCTTCTCGCATTTTGCCATAGATATGACCATATCTTCCGCACATGGTGGAATGGAAAAGTACCTTTCAATGTCCCTTGGCTTGAGGCTGCATATCACTCACCCATCCACTGAATGAATCTCCCATGTGGTAGGATTGCAATGCTTAATGCAAGCTATTACAAACTCTACGCTTTGTGCTGTGATGGGGATTGATGCAACCTCAAGCAATCCAGATTGCTCAATGTTCTGTAAAGTGCATTGGTCTATGCCTTCCAACTTTTCTCGATCGACCTCTAGGTGTACCTGATGCTAATCGATATCTATCATTTTTAGGAAGTCATGAATCAAGACCATTTTGGTCTTGTATTCAACTTGGGAGAACTACATCATGAAAAACTTAAAGATTGATTGTGCACACAATGCTATTCAAGCAACGTTTTCTATGACTACTAAAAATAGCCCTGTCGGGGCAACTTTTTACGATTTTTTTTGAGATGTGGGTTTTGTTGAGAATGATTTTCTAAACAAACCTAGATCGTCAGAAATTCAAAAAAATGAATTTTTCTATGGCGTGCAAGAGCCCTTTGGTGGCAGAGGCAGGAGGCACCAAAAAATGATTTTTCTTGAAAAAATCGCACACATGGGTTTTGTTCGTGCTTCAGAACTGAAAAAACCCAATTTGTCTATTTTTTAAAATTATGACTTTTCTTGAAAACCCTAAAAAATAGGGACCACAGGCCTACTTTTTCTGGAAAAATATAACATGTGGGTTTTGTTGAAAAAGTTGTGTTGATCACACCCAGAAGGTCAGATCTGTAATTATCCGTTGTTTTCTTGGACATGCAAGAAGATCTAAGACACGCATAGAGGAAAAAGACAAGAAGAATATTGGAGGTTATCAACTGTCTTTCTAGAAAAATTGTGCCTTTTGATGCACCTTCTAATAAATTGTCCATCTGTGTAATAGATCTTTAAAAATATGAAGAACGATGGAAACCCCTTTGTCATATCTTGAAAAGACATCTTGGAGAAAAAAATGTTGTTGTTTAATGTGTCTTGTAGGCTGTTGAACAGTTTCATTGCAAAGCTAGGCTAATGTCGGGAAGATCACTTGAAGACAGGCTTGCTAAACAACTGATATCTGAAACATTTAATTCAAGGGTGCCCCTGGTCAACAAGGGTGCTTTTTGTCATGTTTGAATGTCATTTTGATAACACTTGCATTGCAACATCTCCTGACTTCGCTTGTGTTCATCGTTGATTGATGAATCAAATGACTTAGCTTAATGATGCATCAGAAAGCCAACAAGAACATGAAGAAGATGATTGCCTTGGTGAAATTTGATGATTGCCTTTGACCTTTGGAATTCAAGGGCTTTTAGCTATTGTCTCATCATTTTCATTGAAAATCTTCATCTCTTCACGTTCACTATGTAGCTTGGCTGAGTTGAGCTTTGTCATTAATGACGCAGATGCGTACATCTTATCAATCACCTTCATCTTGTTGTAGGTATGGGTGTCGGAAAAATGACTAAGGCATTCGATTGCACAACCTCCTTGGTAGCAAGGCGTGTATTTTCTAGATAGTCAATTTCAACATTTTTCACTTTTGAAAATCCCCTCCATCGCAGAGCATCTTTTCGAGCATTTTTTCCATGGATTCCTTGTTGAAGCTTTTCAGGCTTAGATTTCACCACCTGGTACTGGCCATTCTACCATTAATGGTTGTGGAGGTCCTAACTTTTTTCCCTAAAAAATGAAAATAGACCCACCAGAGTAAAATAAACTTTATGGTGATTTTGACTTGACCAGTGTGATCTTCGAGTCAAATTATCCTATCAAAATCATTTTCGATCATTTCTAGAAAGGTCCTATTTTTTAGGGTTTTCCTAAAAATAGGGGTTTGAAACCTTAATTTTCATTTTTAATTTTTTTTTGCAAGTATCTTCCTTGACATAAACCCACAAAAACCCTATGTTTGGTTTGACCTAAACCATAATTTTGACAACAATTTTGTATGATTTGGATTATTTTAAGAAAAATGCCTTATTGAAGCAAAAATTTATTATGGGTACAACATTAGGCTCCGTCTGGTGACCATGTCGGATACTTACGACATAGGAGAATCAAGAATCTCAAGTTTCATAGACCAGTACTCTTATCATTTGGGCATGGAGTTAGGACTTATTTCCTAATTCACCTAACAATTGGAGTTCCCTACTTATTCACCTAAAATAAGATCACCTAAGAAATCACCTAAAACACGAAAATACTTTACAGAACGAGGAAATACATAACAACATAATGTTAAAGCAAAATAAATTTATTTACAAAGAACTCACCCCATCCCCGAAGGGATGAAATGTTTCAAGTATTGCCCATTGTATGGCAATGGGAAGAGCCTTCCATTTGAATGTGAGAGAATATAGGAATTTTCTCTTGCAACATCATGGATCTGGAATGGACCTAGTCAAAGCAAGTCAAATTTGTTGTGCATTCCCTTTGGCTCGTCTCTATTGTCCCATAGCAGGACCTTGTCTCTGATCTCAAATTATCGTTGTCGAGCCTTGTTGTCAAAGAACTTCTTCACTCGGTCTTGGTGTTGAGTGATTTTATCAATAACTTCCACCCTTTCCTCTTATAGTTTCATTAGGCACAAGATGCATTTTTCGATTGGATATTTTAATTCATCTTCTATTGTGGATGCCAAATGCAAAGCGCATAACTCCAGAGTGATGGGTAACATAGCTTCAATTGCATATAAGATAACAAAGGGGGAAGTGTCAATAAATCTCTTGGGCATGATCCTATATGCCCAAAGAGCGTCGTACAACTTTTTGTGCCAAGGTCGTTGATTGGAATCAACCATCTTATGCATGATCATGACAATTTTCTTGTTTGATGATTCAACTTGTTTGTTGCCTTGTGGATAGTAATATGAGAGTGGGACAATGTGATGTCGTAGTCAAAACAAAATTCTACTAACTCCTCTAACGAGAAGATTGTAGTATTATTGGTCACGATCTTTCTTGGTACCCTAAAACACGTGATGATGTTTTCTTTAAGGAATTTGCACAAGACTTCGAAAGTAGCATGCTTCGTAGGAATTTATTCAACTCATTTGGTGAAGTATTCCACTACTGTAAGGACATAGACATTCCCCTTACTAGAATGTGGGTTGATTGGACCTATGAATTCGATACCCCATTATTGAAATGGAGAATCTGTTACCAACGGTCTTAGTGGAATGGCTACCAACTTGAGCCTGCCAATGAATTGTTGGCACTATTGACATCTGCGCACGCAATCATATGCATCGTGGAGAAAAGTCACCCAAAAGAACTGTGCCTGCAAAATTTTGAATGTTTCAACCCTTGATGAAAAGTGGCCACCACATGCTTCACTATGAAATGCTTCCAACAATCATCGTTGTTGGTCTCTACTAATGCAAAGAAAGAAAGTACCTTGAGAAGAAGTGACGACAACTCCTGCTCCCAACCTACTATTGAGCAACTTCCATTGAATTGCATTGTCCACATTTTTGAGCTTTCTTTTGATGTGCTTGTGGCAAATGCAACTTTCTTCTTTTCTTTGATTACTTCAGACAACATGGAATATGTGTCAGGACCCATACTTTGATGTAGCACTTGTGCTTGGGGGTCCTGGGACTTCACCACCGTGAATCTATACTTAGCCTCAGGTTCCAATTTGAAGTTACCTTTCTTTAACGGGATTGTTGCATATGACAAATCCAATTGAATCTCTCTCTGTCGATCTATACAAAAGCTCGTGATCAGTAGCATCCCGTAGCTGGTATGAATGTCAGCTATCAAGATGCTCATCATGATATTTTTCTCTAGACTGGATGGTAATCTTACTTGAGCATCCTTCAGTTGGCCAACCAATGGCACTGGTTTAGATTCAAGTGAGTAGCACTTGTAATGGGTTTTGGTGCACGATAGTCCCAATGAGTTCATGATCTACAAAGGCATGGTGTTGTCTGATGCTCCTTCATCTATTATATAGTTGTTGATTTGTAGAAAGGTTTTGAGTTTTCTTCCATTAGTACGCAAGACTCTAGCAATGTGGGATGGATTACAACTTGCTTCCTCACTACCTTGAGAATCCCATCCAATTGGTCTGGATGGTCCTGAAGATACTCTAGCTGTGATATTTGTAACTTCATCTTCATTATAGACATCACGATGTCAAAATTCGTCAAGGATGGATCTTGAGCATTTGCCATGGTGTTCTCTTGCGAAGACTTGGAATTAGAAGTGGAAGGCACTTCTTTTCCCTTTCCCTTTTCATTAGATTTTTGTCTTTCTTCCTCTTCCTTCTATGATTTGAAGTGTTGGGCACATGTGAACACAGGCGTAGAGATATTCTCATGGTTGATAGCAAGAGAATATTGGCGGTACTCTTCTTCTTCTTGATTTACAGGTTTGTTGTTGAAGTATCTTATTGCGAAGTCGCCATCAAAGTTATTTGTTTGTGGTGAGACAACGTTCACATTTATTGAAGGTACAAAACTTGAGCGTGGTGTAGCTTCAATATATCCCATTATCTAATTCATTCTTTGATTCTCAGGGCATGTGGATCCAGTGTGCTTGTCTGTCTTAGGGAAACAACAAAACACATTAGATTTCTCGACCTCTACTTTTCCTGAAGGAGGTCCTAGATATCTGGGTTTATATTTATTGAAAGGTTGGAAATTTTTCCTCTTTGGCTGATAAGGCTATTGAGGTTGGTATTGTTGTTGTTGTTGATACGGTGGTGGTGTGCGTAGTGTTAGCTGCCCTTGATTGGTTGACTGTCTCTTGAGGATAGTCACCTCATTTGCTACCTTATGTATTAGTGGATCCACTTGTACTTGGAATAGTGGTCTGATAGCGCCATCTTTCATCTTCCTAGATGTGATCATATTGTCCTTGATCTGAATAGCTCTTTCTTGTGTGACTAGTAAGTCCACTTCATGGGATCCTTTCAAGAAAAATGTTATGTCCGAGGGGAGGGAATTGATGAAGCTTCTCATTAAAATCTCGTCTGATGAATTGAACGTGTGAGAGAGGTGATTAAACCTTGCTATGGACTCTCTCATCAGTTCTATGGGTTCCATCTTTGAGTTTGATAAACAGGAAAACAACTGATGGCTATCTTCAGTCGACTTGAACCTTGTCAAGAAATTCTCACTCATGACCGCCCAGCTTGTGATAATATCTGGTTGTAAGTGATCGAACCAATTAGCAACATTTTCCTCAAGAGTTTCGACAAAGAGTCAAACGATAATATCTTCATGGGGTGTAGACAAAACAAAGCAAGCCACTATGAATGTTGAGATATGATCATCGGGGTGTCGAGCCCTGTCACCATAGAATCTTGAGAAATTCTTTCACAATACTTTGGGAAGTTCATGGTGTCCTTGTAGGTCCATTGGGCCTATGCCATTACCCAATGGCAATCGGGTCGAACATCTTACATCTATTGCATTACGACCATTGTTGTTGTTGTTGTTGTTGACATTGTCATTATTGTTGGCATTGTCATTGTTGATACAGTTGTTGACGATTGCTTGAGTTGGAGGTGCTATTATTCTTCTATAAAATGCTTCAGAACCTCTTCAAATATTTTTTCTATGTTAGACACCTCTTCAAAGTGTTCTTATTCTTGAATTGAGGATTTTTCCTCCTCCTTATGTATACTCGGTGAGACAAGATGTCTTTTGCCATGTAGGAGGTGGTAACACTAGCCTCTCAGGTGCAAGATCAACCTTCCTTTCTTCCTTGTCCAGAGAAATAGATACGACTCTCCATTGAGTTGGTGATGTAATTTACTTGAAAATGAAAGTACGTAGGCTACTAATGATGTTTGATTGTTCTCCTTCAATGACTGTGAAATCTGGCTAAAGAATCGGGGGTGTGAGACCCGGTTGTTCAATAGGAGCCCAAGGACACCATATGCCCATCCTGTGATATAAAAGCATTAGATTTTCTTTGAAACAATCATTGACATAAAAATACCCAAGGAGGTGATGACACCTGTCCAAGGGGGAGATTGAAACAATAGATTGTAAGAACAAGATGTTGATAGAAATTAAAACTTTTGATCAAATTGCATGTGCCTTTTGATTATGTCTTCAAACTTTCTAAACAAATTACAATTATTTGGGACAACAAAGGTACAAAATCCTACACAATTGCTATTAAACCAAATAAATCTCATCCAAGAGTGAACAAATATAGACATGCAAGCTTGTTGGCACAATGGTGCAATAATTTTGTGTAGTAAATAAAGATTATAAAATAATGAGAAAAGACTCTTATTTATAGAAGCTCAAAGGAGTAGGCAACTAGGTGACCTAGAAGTTAACTAGAGAGCTACTTCAGTTAACTGAAATTAAAATAAAAGAGAACTCCAAATACAACAGTGCCTCCAAAATATAAATCCACAATTAGTGGGACTTGACATGCATGATGAGTGGGATAGTGAGTTAACTTGGAAAGAGGCATCAAGTTAACTCTCGTTTGTCATTAATGCTACTTTGGAGGGTAGGATGTCCCAACTGGGTGTTTCACACCACATCACCACTAGTCAACAAGTTCTTTAACCAGTCGTCTACCTCTGTACAATAAATGCTTTGTAGGATGATGACATGTCGCTTCAACATCTCTTCACCACTTACGATTTTCTATTGATACTCAATGGTATTGGTAGTTGCATCATCTAGCTTGGTCATCATGGCTGCAATCTTTCTCAACTCATGAACAGTAGGATCACTGCAGAGACTGCTATGGATGAGGTCTTGGAACTATTTTTATACTTCTTCTAGCTCAATGTGTGCACCTCCTTCATGTTGATAATGATAAGGGATGGATGTTACCAATGTTCTTACAAAATTGATAACACCTGCTACAATATGTTGGTACTCAATTAGTTCCATAGAGTTGTTATCATAGGCTTTCACCTTGTATGCAATCTATTATCTATTGTGGTAACTAAATTGTATGTCATTTCTAAGTCAAAGAAAGTGATCTCATCCCTAGGCGTCTTCTCTGCTACCTCTAGCTCAAAATTATAAATTTACACGCGAAGGTCATGGGCTCTGCATCTTAACTGATAAAGTTCTGCAAGTATACACCTTCCTTTGATGCAAAATTCTTCCACTTGATTTCTCAAGTGTTTTCCATATAAGATCAGTTGGTGATGATTTTGCTTTGTGGGGAGGTCTAGCATCTCTTGAGGCAAGGTAGAGATATTTGGTGAGCCATGTATTAAGCTAGATATGTATAATGTTAGCTATTGGTTTTTAGCCTTTAAGGCTGCTTTATATCTTGCATCCTTTGCCATTCTTTCTTGGACACTTACTGATGCAACTCCAAGGAGATCTGCCTCCACCTAATGAGTGGTTTTACCAAGGTTGACCTTCAATAAGGTGAATTCATAAACCTCTACCTCATGTGCATTCCTGTCCTCAGGTGGTACCGCTTTCTCTATGATAATCTCATTGTTAGAATTCTTTCCTACGTGGACCTGCTTCTTCAGCTTCTTTACTGGCATGTCTTGAGGGACATGATCAAACTCTATGAAGTTCAACTAGTAAGATGGTATCCTTCTCTTCCTTCCCAAGAGGTTCTCAATTCATGATGTATCTTGAATAACCGCACTAGAAGGATGGATGATAGGACCCTGAATGCTTGGCGAGTGGGATTGTGTTGCAGTGTCATGTGGTAGTGAATCCAAGTTAATGAGGATCAGTGACTGATGTGATGGTGGAAAAGTGGGAGGTTTTACTTCCACTTCTGGTACTGTATCAACTGTGACTGCTTCCATGATGTGCTCTGTATTAGTTGTGATGGTCTCAATCATTGGCTCAACTGTAGCTATTTCCATGATTGGCTCAAGAATATTTGTGGTTGTCTCCACATGTACCTCTTATTGATTTGTATCAACAATCTATATTCTTCCCCTCGTATGCGCTATCATCCTAGCTCCCTTAGGGGGGTTATTCCATTGCTTCTATTTGGGCTTCTTCCTTGATGTGGAAGGTAGTGAAGGATGAATTAGTGGCGACTTTGTGCAGGGAATTACTACCTTCCTTGTATTCTTGTTATTTAAATAGAGTTGGCTATTTCTGACAACCCTATTTGTCCTTTCCTTTATTAATGTGTTGGAAAAACAAGGATAGACAATTGAGAGGGGGGTGAATCAGTTGTTGCAGAATTTAAAACTTTACTTAACCTTATCAATATTTAATCATAGATCTGATAATTAATAGTGAAAGCAAGAATCATCAACACATCAGAAACACAACACCAAGATTTTTGCATGGAAACCTTGTCAGGGGAAAAACCACGATGGAGGGTTAATCCATAATTATACCTTGTTAAAAGTATAATAGAAAATGAATAAAGAATGCACATGCATTCAGACACACTACCTAGAGCAAACTACTCAAAGGGAAGGCTCATTGCCTTACATAAAACAATCAGATTAAATCCATCTGATAAGATTGAACTGAGAAATTAGCTTCTTCATAAGCTTGATGACAGTTCTGATTAAGCACAAAAATACTTCTTCACTCTTCGCTCAAAATTCTTCACACTCTGATATGTATTCAGATGATCTAATATTTATTAGCACATATCTTACACACACTTTGCATACATTCATCGAGCATACTTCAAAATGAGGAAACAATCGCTCTTATATATCCTCTACATGAATTTACATCAACAACTCTGTCGGCCAAGAATAAGGAGTAAATGAATTACAAATTGTCGGCCCAATACATGAATAAATATCAATGCGTACCAACCTAAGTCGGTCACAAAATAATGAAGACCTAAATCAACATCCTCGAACATGCGAAGAGTTCAAAAATTAATCCACAAGGATCCGCAACATGCTACCACCATCATGTCAGCCAAGAACATGAAAACTTGAACACACAAAGGAAAAATCTTCAATCACGAGCACACCGATCAATGCAGATGTACCACAATGATAGAGAATGATCTAGAAACATCACTGAACATATCAGGAGCATACACAATAATTGAATTTACCAGAATTGCATTCTCTTCTTCTAGAAACACTTGCTATAGTAACAAAATAACTGTAGGAACATAGAACTTCATAACTTTCTCAATTCTTGATGCACACCTCTGAAACTTCTAGAAAACATACTAGATAAGCTTAGCAACAAACCCATTAATGTGCGCTTTCTAAATACCAACATACAAAACTTTCCATCACTCTGGTCTTCACAGCTTCAGAGGTTGTCTGTAACATATTTATTACAATTTTCTCAATATCCTCAACATATACAACCTTCAGAATCATCAATGCTAATAGTGTTGACATCAATGACAACCAAATATAAACAACACAGCCACAACATCCAACAATCTCCCCTTTTGGCATTGATGGCAACACATGATGTGAAAAATACCATAAAGCACAACTAGCTCTTGTCCAACAGTCTTCTTCTTCTCATACTATTCTTCTCCTCCTTACATTACTCTTCTCTCATGGCTGTTCTCCCCTTTTCTTCCTGAAGGGTTTTTCACATTACTCTTCTCCCCCTTTGACATCAATGGAAAAGGTACACATGCTCTAAACCATATATCTGAATCTTCTGACTACTCCCCCTGAGTAGCAGCCACCATAACATCAATTTGAAACAAGATCTGACTGTAAGTACACAGATTGATGTAAAGACTTGCATCTTAGTTCAAATTAGAAGGGGGAATCACCCCTAACTTCCATCCGAGATACTCAAAAATATCTTTAGGCAACAGATTAGTAAAGATGTCTGCAATTTGTTCCTTAGTGGGCACATACTCTAGTCTGACTTCTTTATCACTCACTTTGTCTCTCAAAAAGTGATACTTGATAGATATATGCTTTGTCTTTGAATGTAGCACCAGATTCTTGGAAAAATTTATGGCACTTGAATTTTCACAGAATATAGCAATAGGCTCATCATACTCAACTCTGATATCTCTCAAAATCTACTTCATCCATAACACTTGAGTATAATTGTTTGCAGCAGCAATATATTCTGCCTCAGCAGTAGATAAGGAAATGGAATTTTGCTTTTTACTTAGCCAAGACACCAACTTTTTCCCCAAGAAGAATGCACCACCAATTGTACTTTTCCTGTTATCCATATCTCCTGCCCAATCTGCATCTATAAAGGCATTCAAAGTAAGATCATCATCCTTAGGATACCATAGCCCAAAATCAACTGTTCCTTCCAAGTATCTTAAAATTCTCTTTACTGTAGTCACATGTGATTCCTTCGGATCAAATTGATATCTAGCAACCATGCATACAACATTCATGATGTCTAGTCTGGTCTGAGTCAAGTATAGCAATCCACCAATCATTGACCTGTATCTTATTTGATTAGCCTTAGGAGAATCATCATTTTGTGTTAACTTACATCCTGTTACCATGGGTGTACCTACAGGCTTTGAGTCTTCCATGCCAAACTTTTTCATTAACTCTTTCATATACCTGGACTGAGATATGAAGATTCCATCATCTAATTGAGTAATTTGCAATCCTAGAAAGAATTTTAGCTCTCCAATAATTGACATTTCAAACTCACTTTTCATTTGATCAACAAACTTCATACATAAGTCATCATCTCCTTCAAAAATACTGTTATCAACAAAGACTTCAATTATCAACTCTTTATCCCGTTCCATCTTGAAATACAGATTGTTGTCAGCAATACCTCTATTGAATCCAAGCTTCAACAAGTATTTATCCATTCTAGCATACCAAGCTCTAGGGGCTTGTTTGAGTCCATACATAGCTTTCTTCAATCAACATACTATGTCTTTTTCATCAGTCAATTGAGATCCATCTGGTTACTCAATATACCCTTGTTCTTCTAATTCACCATTTAGAAATGCTGACTTTACATCCATTTGATAGACTTTTTAGTTCTTGAAAGTAGCATAAGAAAGAAATAATCTTACAGCTTCAATTCTAGCAACAAGGGTAAAGGTTTCTTAAAAATAAATACCTTCCATCTATGAGTACCCTTTACATACCAGTCTTGCTTTCATTTCTAATTACTTCACCTTGTTCATTCAGCTTATTCTAAAAGACCCATTTTGTTCCAATCACATTCTTATCCCGAGGTCTGGGAATAAGAATCCATGTATCTTTTTTCTCTATTTGCATCAGTTCTTCCTTCATTGCTTCCATCCAATATTCATCTTTACATGCTTCATTGACATTGCTAGGTCCAGTCTTGGAAATCAGGCAAATACTCTTCTGCAATTCTTCTTCTAGTCTACACACCTTTGTTCTTGTCTCCTATAATCTGATTTTCAAAATGATTTAGCTTTACATACCTTGGGACTTTAGGATTCTCTCTAACTTCTAGTTCTTCTGTTCTCTCTTCTGCACTTCCACTAGCTTCACCTTCTGAACTTTCTTGATTCACCAGATCAATTTGAACTTGATTATGTGTCTGAGAATTCCTTCCTTTATCAACACTTTCATGTTGATCATCTAAATCATATCCATAGTACCTAGATAATCTGTCAGTATCCTCATCAACTCTGACATTTGCACTTTCAACCATCTTCTTCAATCTTCTATAGTAGCACCGGTAGGCTTTGCTCTTAGTACAGTAGCCCAGAAAGATTCATTCATCACTTTAGCATGAAACTTACCAATATCTTCATCTCTCTTGATATAACATCTACTTCCAAATATTTTGAAATATTTCATAGTAGGCTTATAACCAAACCACAGCTCAAAAGGAGGCTTACTAGAATTACCATTGATATTTACCCGGTTGATAGTGTATACAGCAGTGCTTACAGCTTCTCTCCAGTAGATATGAGAAACATTACCTTCCAACATCATAGTTCTGGCATCATCTAGAATTGTTCCGTTCTTTCTCTCAACAACTCCATTCTGTTAAGGAGTTCGGGGAACAAATGACTGTCTTCTAATTCCGTGTTCTTCACATAATGAGTTGAACTCCCAGGAAGTGAATTCACCGCCTCTATCTGATCTCAAGAATTTGATCTTCCAAACTGTCTCATTCTCTGTCATAGCTTCAAAACTTTTGAACTTCTCTAATGCCTCATGTTTTTCTCTTAAGAAAGCAACCCATATCATTCTAGAATAATCTTCAATAAGCAACATAAAGTACCTTTCTCCTTGCAGACTTCTAATTTTGGATGGACCACATAGATCAGTATGTACCAAATCCAATACTCCATTAGAATGATGTTGTTTGCTGCGAAAAGAAATTCATGTCTGCTTTCCCATCTGACATTCCTTGCATATGGTGTTAGTAGGCTTCACTAACTTAGGTAGATCTCTGACTGCTTGTGTGGAGCTTACTTTGACAATGTTATCAAAATTCACATGACATAATATCCTATGCCATAACCAACTTACATCAACTTGAGCAATTAAACAACTTTCACTAGGAACAATTTAGTGAAAAAATTTCCCTCTTGTCTTTGTACTTGAAGCAATTACATTTCCTAAACTTCCCAAAATTCTACATTTTCCATCTTTGAACTGAATATTGTATCCCTTGTCAACCATTTTTCCAACACTCAACAAATTGTGCATCAATCCTTCCACATAAAGGACATCATCAGTATTGTATTTACCACTAAGAGAAATAGTGCCTATGCCACAAATCACACCAACATTGTTATCTCCAAACCTTACAACACCACCATCATATGTTTTCAGGCTTATGAACTTGCTTTCGTCACCATTCATATGATGTGAGCATCTGATGTGAACTAACCACTCATCCTTTTCATCAAATCTGGCTACAAGAGATTTCTCAATATTGTTATTACTAGTAGATTCAGTGGACACCATACCATTTTCCTTGATAGAAATGAACACCCATCCTTCTTCATTTCTAGTTTCTTCATCAAATTCATCATCAGTAATACCTTCTTCAGAATAATAACATTTCTTTTAAAATCTAGACTTGTCAGGTTTGTACTTAGAAACTCTTTCAAGACATCTTGATGAAAAATGACCTATCTTACTGCAAGATAAACATTTAATAGGAAACTTTCCTTTGTACTTACCTTTTCTCCTGGCTTCTCTTTTCAAAATCAATGCTTCTAGCTCTTCTAACTCTCTTTCTTCATCTTCAATCAGTTTCATTTCATCTTCATACTTTAATGTCTTCCTTGAACTTTCTCCTAGATCATATCTCTGTTGGCTTTTTCCGAATACAATAGCTTTGAATACATATTTTTTTTGTAAGAGTAGACTCCCCAAATTCACTCAACTCAAAGGCAACAAGCTTACCAATCAACATATCTCTTGTCATATTAGTTATTGTCCTGATTTTTTCGATAGCATGAGCTCTTGTTTTATAAGAAGCAGGCACAAATCTGAGTATCTTAGCCACAATCTAATCTTCTTCCAAGGTTCCACCGACACATCTAATACCCATCACTAGTTCATTTACTTTTTTCATGAAAGAAAAGATGTTTTCATCTTCACTCATCTTCATGTTCTCCCACTTGCCTTTCAAACTTTGTAGCTTAGAAACTTTCACTTGTGCATCTCCTTCATACAATATTTCCAACTTCTTCCAAATCTCATGTACTTTCTTCAGACCTATCACATTTGTCATCTCTGAATCTGTCAAAGCACTCAATAATGCTTCTATAGCCCTGATATTAATTTCAGCTTCTTTGATCTCATCAGGAGTAGAGGGACCATTTCGAGGAATAACATATTTGTCCTTTGTAATCTTCCAGAAAGGTTCACCAATGCACTTCAAATGACACTCCATTTTGATTTTCCACAGAGAGTAATTTGTACCATCGAATCTGGGACTATCCTTCTTGTATGATGCTAGCTCAGATCACCTCAAGTTGTTAGACTTCTTCAAAGGAACCTTCTTTGATACCAATTGTTGGAAAAACAAGGATAAACAACTGAGAGGGGGGTGAATTAGTTGTTGCAAAATTTAAAAATTTACTTAACCTTATCAACCTTTAATCACAGATCTGATAATTAACAGTAAAAGCAAGAATCATCAACACATCAAAAACACACAACACCAAGATTTTTGCGTTGAAACCCTGTTAGGGGAAAAACCACGGTGGAGGTTAATCCACAATTATACCTTGTTCAAAGTATAATAGAAAATGAATAAAGAATGCACATGCATTCAGGCACACTGCCTAGAGCTCACTGCTCAAAGGGAAGGCTCACTTCCTTACATAAAACAATAAGATAAAATCCATCTGATAAGGTTGAACTGAGAAATAAGCTTCTTCATAAGCCTGATGATAGTTCCAATTAGGCACATAAATACTTCTTCACTCTTTGCTCAAACTTCTTCACACTTTGCTTTGCATTCAGATGATTTGATCTTTATTCACACATATCTTGTAAACACTTCGTATACATTCACCGAGCATACTTCAAAATGAGGAAACAATCTCTCTTATATATCCGCTACATGCATTTACATCAACAACTCTATCAACCAAGAATAAGGAGTAAATGAATTACAAATTATCGGCCCAATACATGAACAAATCTCAATGTGTACCAACCTAAGTCAGTCACAACATAATGAAGACCTAAATCAACATCCTTGAACATGCCAAGCATTCAAAAATTAATCCACAAGGATTTGCAACACGCTACCACCATCATGTTGGCCAAGAACATGAAAACTCGAACACACAAAGGAAAAATCTTCGTTCACAAGCACACAGATCAACGTGGACATACCACAATGATAGAGCACGATCTAGAAACATCACCGAACATCTCAGGAGCATACACAACAATTCAATTTACCATAATTTCATTCTCTTCTTCCAGAAACACTTGCTACAGTAACATAATAACTGTAGGAACACCGGACTTGATAACTTTCTCATTTCTTGATGTGCACCTCTGAAACTTTTGGATAACATACTAGATAGGCTCAACAAAAACCCCATTAATGTGAGCCTTCTGAATACCAATGTACATAAATTTCCATCACTCTGGTCTTCATAGACTGTGTGTAACATATTTATTACAATTTTCTCAATATCCTTGACATATATAGCCTTCATAATCATCAATGACAACCACATATATGCAACACAACCACAACATCCAACACAATGTACTTTCCTTTGCATACCAATCCACTTTTCCAAGTGGTTCTGAATCAACCTGATGCACAAAGAATGTAGGGAGAATAACTTCCCTGTCATCATTAGATAGGCCTTCCACGTCCTCTGACATGAAGTCAACAATTTGTGGAAGTCTAAATCGGCTGTAATTGCATCTTCGTACATGAAACTCATCTTCATAGTTGACCCATTAGTCCTCCATAGATGACTCGTGTGAAGCGTGTTGCTCAAGGTGTATTGCATAGTGACCCCAAGGATAATACAACCATCTCCCGATGAGGTACTTAAGATTAATTCTCACCATTTTGTGGTCAATGGCCTTGGCATTAGCCATTTTCTTGCACCTGTACAGTCCCATCTCAAAAGGAAAGTTCATGATCATTTTGCATTTGTAGCGTAGATGAGAATGAACCTCAGACAAATTCCACAAGAATTCCATGAAGACCACCTTATCTGAAGAATAGTGGGGTAGCATGGCAGGATAACCATTGTATTCGTATGTAGGTGTATGTGGGGAACTAGATGAGCCAATCCACATAATCCATCATTGTCACCTTGGCTACTGATGATATGCGTATATACATCTCATGGTTGAGTTCTCTCATAATGTGCATTAGGAGGAGATAATTTTACCGGTTGAAATACCTTTCTACTTGTGTGAATTCAAGTCGCGGGAAATGCTCGTAGACTTTTTACACACCTAAGGTTCCCATTGTGTTTAATGCTTTGAATTGGCCTTGGAAGGCGATCAAATACACAAGGTATGAGCACATGTGAAACTTGTGAGCCTCTAAGAACTCAGTCATCTGCTTATGAAGTGTACACTGATGAGGGTGGGCCAATCATAATGTTCTCTGTTGCTTATAATTTTGGCGGTGACATAGTACATTCATGACTAAAATCTGTTTCCCTCTTCTTGACTAGTGATGCAGTTGAGTAGAGTGATCAATGTTGAATACTAATCCCTGAACCCTCCACATCCTACATTCTTGGGCAAGTTGGACTTTTTTGTTTTAATCCATTTTTTGGCCATTCTCATTTGACACTTGTCTTTTGACATATCAAATGCCTTCTAAAATTCTGTCACAAATATGACCAAATTTTCCACACATGGTGGAATGGAAAATCACCTTTCAATGTCCCTCACCTTGAGGGTGCATATCACTTGCCCATCCATTGAACGAATCTACCGTGTAGTAGGATTATAGTGCTTAATGCAAGCTATTACAAACTCTACGCTTTGTGTTGTGATGGGGATTGATGTGGCCTCAAGAAATTAAGATTGCTTGGTGTTCTGTAAAGTGCAATGGTCTTATGCCTTCCAACATTTCCCTGTTGACCTCTGGGTGTATATGATGCAAACTAGTATTTATTATTTTTAGGAAGTCATGAACCAAGACTATTATGGTCTTATATTTGACTTAGGAGAACTGCATCCTGAAAAACTTAAAGATTGACTATGCACATGATGCTGTTTACGCAACTTTTTCTATGACTGCTAAAAATAGCCCTATTGCGGCAAATTTTTATAAAAAAAATTGAGATGTGGGTTTTTTTGAGAGTGATTTTATAAACAAACCTAGATCATTAGAAATTCAAAAAAACAAATATTTCTATGGCATGCAAGAGCTCTTTGGTGGCAGAGGTAGGAGGCACTAGCAAATGTTTTTTCCTAGAAAAATCACACACATGGGTTTTGTTCGTGCTTCAGAGCCGAACAAACCCAATTTGTCTATTTTTCAAAATTACGACTTTTTCTAGAAACCCTAAAAGATAGGGGCAATAGAGCTATTTTTTTTGGAAAAATCTAACATGTGGGTTTCGTTGAAAAAGCTATGTTGATCATACCTAGAAGGTCAAATATGTGATTATCCGTTGTTTTCTTGGACATGCAAGAATATCTAATACAAGAATAGAGAAAAAAGACAAGAAGAAGATTAGAAGTTATCAACTATCTTTTCTGTAAAAATTGTGCCTTTTGATGCACCTTCTGATAAATTGTCCCTTTGTGTAATAGATCTTTAAAAATATGAAGAATAATGGAAACCCCTCTATCAGATCTTGAAAATATGTCATGGAGAATAAAATATTGTTCTTGGCTTCAACCTGCAATGAAAAATATTGAATTATGACATCTATGCTTGATATACAGTGATTGATGTTGAAGGCATCAAATTTGGGTGCCAACTCATGATGGAGGAGTCTTTCTACTTGATCTGGAGTTCACAACATTGATCTCCACTCATTTTGGAATGTTTTAGCCATGTAAAGGCTTTCAAAATAATCAACTTCAGTCAACTATACCTTATTTGACTTTAGGCATCCTTTTATAGAGTTGAACACTTTTTCTTATTATTTTGTGGTGAAATGCCTTCGTTCAATCCTTGGTTCTAGTTGCTTAGTTGATCCCAAAGTGTTGCTGATAGATCCACTACTAACATGAAACAACTTTGATGAAGTGTGTTTGGGAGCTGCAAAGCTGAAAACCTGAGTCTGGTGCTTTTGATTCTTCGGTGCCTTTTCCCAAGAAGGTGCAGTTTCCACTATACTTAGTCAATTTTCTTGAGTGTTCTTTAATTCCTCTAGTTTGACCATTCATGCTCTAATATGAGATCATCGATGACTGATTAGTTTGATGATCTTGCTGAAACATGCGATGGATAACTAGTTTAGTCCTGGAAAGGATGACTGGCTTCACAAACCTTGAAAGTTGATTTAGGTGACTCAAAAGCTTGGGCGCCCCTTTCCTGTAGGGGCACTTATGGCTTTTTGACTTGTTATTTTTAGTTTGCAAACCTTCATGAATGAAGGTAGTTTGATCTTTTTCATCGGATGTTTGATTTGTCTATTCTCTTCGTTGACGAGGTCATTTTTGAGATTGATCAAAATGGAGGTCATCTTGGAGGTCGTGGAGCTTGCAAATTACATCTGATTTCCCAAAAAGTTGGGCACCTATTTCTAGGAAGATTCATTTTCCTTAACACTTAGCCAATTTTTCGTGTTCTTCAGTTTGTCTTCATTTTTGGTGTTTTTTTATTTGATCTTCTTTTGTGAATGCCTGGCAGGTCTTGTGACCCTACAGTTGGATAGATTATGAAGATAAGACAGGTTTGAACAAATGCCTTGTAGGAAGTAGCTGTTGGAAACCTCAATAGGTGGCTCAAAATGATAGGCGCCCCTGGCCTGCAAGGGTGCCTTTGCTTTGACTTGCACTAATTTTGCTTCCATTTTGCATGCTCTAACAATCATGAGTTACTGTCGTTTGATGTGTCTCACAGGCTGGCGAATAGGTTTGTTGCAAAGCTGGGCCGATGTTAGGAAGATCACCTAAAGATAGGATTTCTCAACAACTGACATCTGGACCATTTAATTCAAGGGTGCCCCTTGTTAGCAAGGGCACTAAATCTTATGTTTGATTGTCATTTTGATAACACATGCATTGCACCATCTCCTGTATTTGCTTGCGTTCATCATTAATCGATGAATCAGATGACTTATCTTGATGATGCGTGGGAAAGCCAACAAGAACACGAAGAAAATGATTACCTTGGTGAAATTTGATGACTAGCTTTGAAATTTGGAATTCAAGGGTGCCCCTAGCTAGCAGGGGTGCTTTTAGCTGTGCTTTCAACATTTTGATTGAAAATCTTCATCTCTTCATGTTCACCGTGTAGCTTGACTGAGTTGAGCTTTGTTGTTGACGACACAAACGCGTGCATCTTAGCAATCAAATTCATCGTGCTATAGGTATGGGTGTTGGAAAAATGAATAAGGTATTCAATTGCACAACCTCCTTAGTAGCAAGGCGTGTACTTTCCAAACTTAGTCAATTTTTAGCATTTTTCACTTTTGAAAATCCCCTGTCGCAGAGCATATTTTCAAGCATTTTCACCATGGATTCCTTGTTGAATCTTTTGAGGCTTAGATTTCACCACCTGGTACTGACCATTCTACCATTAATGGCTGCAGAGGTCCTAACGTTTTTTCCTAAAAAATTAAAATAGACCCACCAGAGTAAAATAAACTTTTTGGTGATTTTGACTTGATAAGTGTGATTGTGAAGTCAAATTATCCTATCAAAATCATTTTTGATCATTTTTGGAAAGGTCCTATTTTTTAGGGTTATCTTAAAATAGGGGTTTGAAACCCTAATTTTCAAATTTTCAGAATTTTGAAAGTATCTTCCTTGACATAAACCCTTAAAACCGTACGTTTGGTTTGACGTAAAACATAATTTTGACAACAATTTTGCATGATTTGGATTATTTTAAGCAAAATTCCTTCTTGAAGGAAAAATTTATTATGAGTACAACATACCACAAGGATCTCAAGAAATTTTCCATCTCTACAATGAACTGCAAAAGTGTGGGATGGCTTTAGAGGTCTGACCTCCAGCATTAGCAAATAGAAGGATTTTGGATTTTTACACAAAGGTTTCTAGTAAGGGCATCTGGTTCGGGTGATACTATGATAAACTCCCTCAAAAGGTCTCCCAACCCTTAGAACAAGGGATTTTTGCATAAAAAAGATACAGGGGGAGAGCTATCATGCAACACTTCTCGTTGATCACAAGTTTCATTACAACCACACATTTTTATAGCAATTTGGAAGGAACCGGATTTAGCCCGTTATCGCTTGGGTCATTACCACCTTTCGAAGTGGGGTGGCAGGCTCTTCTAAGGGATTAAAATCATAAAGAGATGGGTCTGGCTTCTGATCACCGAGTTTGCACAAGGTGAGAGCATACACCTACCATCTTACAAGCACAAAAACAATGGTTTATTAACCCCCTAATTAAATCTATGTGAAGAAAAGATAGTTGTTTTTTTTAAGCACCAATTGAAATGTGATCTACTCTAAAGAAAAGAAGATTTTGTAGTTTCAAAATAAAGCCTTGGACACACGAAAACCTGCAAAACCACACATTAGTAGTTTCTAAAAGATGTCTTGAACAACCAATTTTATATCGAGCAGACAAATGCGTTGTTTCTTTTAGCAATTCCATCGCACCAGAGCGATTATGTCACGATTTTGAATTTGAATTTTTCCACCTACGTAGGTCCTTAACAAATGTGTTGTTTCTCATCAAATGCATCACTGATTGATTAGTTGCATCATTTCTTGGCAAATGCATCACAACTTTGATCAGTTGCATTGTTTCGTACCTAAAATATGCAAAAATAAGCAAAAATTGTACGAAATCTTGCAAAATCTATTGTTCACATCAGGTTCACCAATGTAAGAAGGGGTTAAATCACTTCTAGTCTAGATAAAGTGATATCCAACACCTCTAAACTAAAAACCCAATCTCAAAAAGAGGAGTACAAATAATGAGAAATAAACTAAAAATATTCAAATGAAACACTCCCCATTTTAGTTGATTTTTTCCCTTGTCTCTCCTATTTCTCCTTTTGCAATCTTTGCCCTCATATTTTATTGGCATAACAATTAGCACCTTTGGAGTGTGAGTTGGTACAGACGACTATGCACAATACGTAATGACTGCTTTTCAAATTAGGAGGGGAAGCTCCCTCTTTTGCTGATATGCATAAAAGTAAAGTATTCCAAAATCCTATCTTTTTCACTCAGCTGGAAGAGGCACAAGGTTAAGGAAACCAAGAACATTATAGCTAAGGGTTTTCTTTGGTTTTGCAGATCTTAACTACAACTAAATAAATGCTTTAATGTATCCTATTCCCTCAAGAAAAATAGAGCATGAGGAATTAGGAGCAGGAATGTGATATATGATAAACTTTACAACAATATTTCCAAGGAGGAGAAACCCCTATCTGAGGCGTAGGCTAATATGAAGTTTATTAGGCACAACATCAAATGATAAACTCAATTACTAAATTTCCAAGGAGGAGGGACCCTTATCCAAGGCGTAGATATGCAACAAGCTAATTGGAAACAACACTTAAATGATAATTTTTCTTTCCAAGATTCCAAGGAGGAGGGACCCCTATCCGAGGCATAGATTGAAAGAACAACTATTAATCACAACATAAGATAGAAAACTAGGACAATAAATTGCATTGTCGAGACACACATAGAATAAATGATCAAATTAGAAACTGTATTTAACTAAGATGAACAAGTACCATAATGATAACATTCAGGCAAGGTGACACAACTATTTATTATCACAGTAAAAGCTTGTGAACAAATACATAACAACAATATTTTAGGCAAGGTGGCGCAACATATATTACTATCACGTGCAATAGTTAATTACAAATGAGCAAAGAGCTCTTATTTATAGACATCAAAGGTGTAGGGAACCCTAAAATCACCTTGAGTCAACTATAGTCTCACAAGCATGAGATACTTTATTGCTAAACCTAATTGTATGCAACTATACAATTAACTGGAAAGCTACCATAAACTAACTAGAACAAAATAAATGAAATGGGTGTGTGCAACACGCAAGTCCTTATTGATACTCATTTAAACTGATAACTAACATTAGTTAATAAAACATGAGAACTAAATGAAAACTCCATTTGTACATAGGAAATTCCAAAATAGACGTGCATGAGATGTAGAACAATGAGTTAACTTAGAAAGAGGCATTGAGTTAACTGTTGCATATGATGTCTATCCTAGAAAGGTGGGATGTCTTGATTTGGAGTTCATGAGATGTGATATCGAGCAAGTAACCCCTCCACAAGGTTATTGACTACATCACCATCTGGGGCATTGATACTTCTCTGCAACACACTGTTTTCGTAGCATCTCCTCACCACCCGTGATTTGACTCTGAAGTTCTCCTTTACTCTTAATCACCTCATCAAATAATGTTGACATGAATGTAAGTTGATCTAACTTACAATCAATAGAATCTCCACTGAAAATACCATGGATGAGTACTTGCAACTCTGATTGAACGTCAGTGAGCTCGATGTACTCACCACCCTCATACTAATATTGGCAAAAAATTCAGGATATGAAAGTTCTCATGTACCAAAGTGCACTAGTCACGTGTTCTCTACTCTTGACCAAATCTGAAGCCATTGTCTCTTGTATTTTTGCCTTGAAGATTAATTGTGTTCTCCAAGTAAAAATAGCTTCCTTATCTTCTTCATTGGTGATTGAGTCATATGTCATCCTCAAATGAGAGAACATAAATTCATCTCTTGGTTTGTCAACCACCAGTTCTCGTTCTGATTCCTAAATCTGTAGACGGAGTTTTTGGGCATTATACTCAACTGATACAATTCTGTAAGCACAAAGCGACGCCTTGTGACAAAATCCTCCTCCCAATATTTCAGACACTTCCCATATATAACTAGCTAATTAAGCTAATTCTACTCTGTTGGTAGCTCTAACATCTGCGAGCGCAAGGTGGTGACGTTCTCAGTGTTATGTATAAGGTTAGAGATATACTAACGAAGTTGTTGGATTTCAACCTTGAGGGTTTCTTTGTATTCTTTGTCCTTCATGAATATATCCTTAATGCTATCTGTTGCAACGTAAAGGAAATCAACCTCCGTTTGGCATGTATTTTTACCAAGGTTGACCTTTATCACATCGAAGTCTTCAACTTCTACCTCATTCAAGTTCTTGTCCTCTGAGGGTGCAACGGTCTCTATTATGATCTCCTTGTCAGCGTTCCTCTCTACATGAACTTGATTCTTTATTCTCTTATATGGCGTGTTTTGGTAGACATGATCAAAATCTGAGAAGTCTAGTTTGTAGGATGGTTGCCTCCTCTTCCTACCCAATTGACTCTCAAGCTAAGATGAGTCTCGACTAATCTCATTGGAAGGGTTGATGCTAGTCATAGGAAAACCTGATGAGTGGGAATGTGTAGAGGTATTGCTACGTGGAGGCGAGTCTAGTTCCGAGTCAATGTGAATTGAAATTGGAGGCTGCTGTGGTGTTGGCGATGGAAAAGGAGGTTGTAACTTTCGCTCTGGCATGCTTCAAACTGTATTTGTGGCTATCTCCACATGTGTTTCTATAACAAGTGCCTTTCCTTTTGAATTATCAAACACTTTGTTTCCTTTAGGAGGGTTGTCCTTTTCTTTTGTTTTGGTTTTGACAAGGATGGTAGTGAAGATTCCAATGGTGGTGGCTCTATACTTGGCATGAATGCCATCCTTGTCTTCTTGCTATCCAAGTAGAGTATACTATTATGAATAACTCTGCTTGATCTCTCTTGGATAGATGAGTATTCCTTGGCAAACCAATCAGCAACTGGAAGTGGCCACTTATCAACCTGTTGTCTGAAGAATTGAGAAAATGTATCCCCATCATCATCTGACAATCCTCCCACATCCTTTGACATGAAGACAAATATCTATGAGAGGGTGAACCTGCTATAACTGTGTTAGTGCACCTTGAACTCATCCTCGTAATTGACCCAGTAATCCTCCATAGAAGGCTTGTGGTAAGAACAACCACCAAGGCGTGCTAAGTAATAACCCCAAGGGTCATTAGAGTGTGTGTCAACAAGGTACTTAAGATTAAGTCTCACTAACTCATGGCCCATAGCCTTGGCATCAACTACTGTCTTGCACCTGTATATTCCCATTTTTAATGGAAATTGGCAGCTGGCTTGCGCTTGTGGCGTAAATGTGAATGAACATTGTGTAATTATCTTAGAAATTCCATGAAAACCATCTTATCCAAAGGATACCGAGGTAGCATGGTTGGACTTCCAGCATATCCGTAGACACGAATGTAGGTATAGGTAGGGAACTAAATGAACCAATCCGCCCATTCTACCATTGCTTATCTGGCAACTGCTAAGATACAAACATGCAATTCTCGGTTTAGGTTCCTCACTATGTGCATCGAGAACGCTTCCTGTACACGATTGAAATGTCGCTCGAACTTTGTGAACTCAAGCTGGTCATAATATTGATAAACTTCCTTTACACTGAGAATCCCTGTTGTTTTCAACCTTCTAAACTAACCTTGGTAAGCAGTCGGGTATACGAGATACAAACACATGTGAAACTTGTGCGCAGCCAGAAAATCATTGATCTTCTTGTGGAGAACATCGTTGATCAAAGAGTCCCAGTCGTAATGCTCTCACTTGGAAATAATCTGAGATCCAAGGCTTAAATTTGTGAGCATCTACATGATCGGAAACACGATTAAGAATAGTGATCAAAATCGCATATTAATCCTTGAATTCTCCGTGACCCACATTGTTTGGCAATTTACCTTTCTTCTATTTTAGCCACCTTTCTGCCATTTTTCTTTGACACATGTTCTTATCAACATTGAATGCATTTTCACACTGATCCATAGTAATGAGCAAACTATTTGGATGCTGAGGAATACCAAAACACCTCTTAATGTCCTGGGGCTTAAGATTGCAAATCACCCATCCATTTGCTGACTGAATTTCTCGGGCACTAGAATTGTGATGCTTTACACAAGACACCATGAATTCTATGCAATGAACTGAAATAGGGAGTGAAGATGCCTCTAGCAACCCAGATTCTTTGATGCTTTGAAGTATATGTGAACTTATTTTTGACCCTTTGAAGTCAACTTCTAGATTTACCTTATGCAAATCCATGTTAGCCGTTCCGATGAAATCATGAATCAAGACCGACTTGGTCTTGAATTCAGTCTGTGTGTACTGCATTATGAAAAACTCACCTGTTGACTATAAACATGACTATGTTCTGACGACTTTCTCTGGAAAGCCGAAAACACTCCTAATGAGGCTAAAAATAGCCTATCGGAGGGCGATTTTCATGATTTTTTTGAGACATGGGTTTTGTGCAGAAAATAATTCTAAGCAAACCCACAACGTCAGAAATCCAAAAAAATGTCTTTTAGCTTGACATGCAAAGACCTTTCCGGAAAAAAGCAACTTGGGGCAGCAGAAGCTGCGAGGGCAGATTTTTCCAAAAAAAATTGGAACATGGGTTTTGTGCAAAAGATGATTCTAAGCAAACCTAGATCCTCCATTTTGAAAAATAATGACTTTTACTCCACCATGCAAAGGAATTTCTGAAAATAAAGTAGAGCTTCGTGAAATGAAGGTACGAGACAATTTTTCCTAAAAAATTCTAACATATTGGTTTTGTAGAGAAAGTCGTGCACAATAAACCTAGATGATCACAATTGTCAAAAATCACCAAATTCTTGGACATGCGAGAGAATACCTAAGACAAAAAATAGAGGAATTTAAGACAAAAGATAGAAGTTTATGTTTCTGCTTCTGAAAAAGTTTTCCATAATCTTGATTGAAGTCTGCTGATTAATTTGGACCTGTATCTGCAAGGGAATTTTGGAATAAATAATACTTGTAGCGCCTTCAAATACTACTTGCACAAGAGAAAACTTGTTTGCACTCAACTTGTTGTGAGAGAAATGGACGCCTCTTTGAAATAAATAAAGAATTTTGAGGGTTAAGGCGCGAACTGCAAGTAAAAACTCTGATTTGGAAATAAATTATCTAATTGGACCTCACTTTGTTTAACAAAAAATGAGTTAGAGTTATAAATAGGCACCACCTTTTTATAGTTCAGTTTAAGTCAACATGCAAAACTAACATTGAGTCTCAAAATAGGCGCCACCTTTAAAATATTAAAGAAATACGACTTGGTGAAACTGAAGATATTAATATTATTTAATTGAGTTAATTGAAATCCACCTTTCTGGGTTGGCTTATAATTGCATGTTGATTCCAAATATTCAAAGTTTGACTTTCTAGGCGTCCTCCTCCAAAATTTGAGATTGTTAGCTAAGCTCCTATTTTGTAGCTCGTTGAAAATGTCACCACAACGATTGTTTAACTTTGATTTCTAAGTGCTCAGTTGATCCTGGAGCTGAGCTAACACATCCAATACGTAGCCAAAACAAATTTGATGAAATGTCTACTAGGAGCCACGTGTGATAAAAACTAAGTCTGGTACCTCAAAAACAAGGGCACCTTTCTCAAAAAGAGTGCACATGACACTGAACAACCAATTTTCCATTTTGCTATTTCGTGCTTCAATCTACTACTGCTAGTGAATGATGACTCCTGTCGATTGGATGTTAGATCCATCACGTAGCTAGAAGAATTCCACAAATAATGACTATATGTAGAGAATCTGAAATTTGGTTTAAGGCCCTCAAATGCAAGGGCGCCCTTGGCCTACAAAGGCGTAATTACAATCTTGAGAATGATTTTGCAAATTGTAACTTTCAACTAAAATTGTACTTTGATCGTCACCACTGAGAGATGGATTGCTCTAATGCACGTGTCATTGATCTCATCACGAAGCTGGAACAACCTAAAAGGGATGTTCCTGGAAGTGACAAAGTGAGAAAATTGCTTCTAAGACCTCTAGTAGAAGGTGACCTTTTCCAATGGAGTATGTAAATTCCATACTTAGCCATTTTTCTGCTTGTTTTCATTTTTTAGTATTTTCTGCTTATTCTTCACTCATAGGCGTTTGACAAACCCTAAGGGCTGATAGTTGGATTCACTGAATAGCTAGAAGGATTCTACATAGGTCTCGTGAAGACAATAGCTACTAAAAACCTTACCTAGTTGGCCAAAAGGCTAGGTGCCCTTGGCCTGTAGAGGTACAGTTTGATATTTCTACTTTTATTTTCCCTATATTTTATGTGCTCGCTGGAACAACTGTCATGTTCACTCGACACATCTAATGATCTTGCGATCAGATGCATCGCAGAGCTTGGCTGAATCAAAAGACTGAGTTGATCACGTAGAAGCATTACTGTTGTCGATGTGTGTGTGTGATTGTATTTCACCATTTTCACATGTATGAACATTGCAAAGTTGATTTGCACGTTGATTGCGCAAGCATCTCCCACGTTACAAAGTGAAAGTGTTTCCAGACATAATATTTTTTCCACTTTTCACCATTTGAAAATGCCCTCTATCGTGAAACATATTTTATAGCATCTTTTTCCATAGTATCTTCTACTTTGAGTTTTAGGCTTATATTTTCACACATGATACTAGCCAACTGCCATTGATGACCTCGGGGGTCCTAACTTTTCTCCTGAAAAAGTGAAAACTACCCACTAGGCTTAAACTAATTTTTAATGTAAACTAATTTCACCATTGTGATCGTGAAGCAAATTAGCCAATCAAAATTAATTTCAACCAATTTTGACAAGTTTCTATTTTTAGGGTTTTTGACCTAAAAATAGGGGTCCGAAAACCCTAATTTTCAAAAAATTCAAATTTTGCTAGTACCTTCCTAACATCACACTGACCAAAAATCCATACTTTATTTGCCCAAAAACTGAGTTTTTGACATCAGTTTTCCAAGGTTTAGACCATTCTAAGAAAAATGCCTTAATGAAGCAAAAAAATTGGTTTAGTTACAACAGATTTGAATTTATACTTTTGCAATAACCTGCAAATTGTAAGTAGAAAGTTGGAGATAAATATATGTTAAGGTCAAAATGGAGGAGAATGGCCTCTTTTATAGACAACCATTCGAATGGATGAGTGAGATTGATCTTTTAGAAAGATTCTAAGATCAATAGATGAGGATTCATGAGAGGGAGGTTACGAAACGAATGACCAAGATCGAGTTCGTAGAAAGATGCCAAGATCAACGGTGGAGAATCGATGCACCAAAAAGAAGTGGGCAATTGATTGTTATGACGCTGACAACTATGACACAGACAATTATGACAGAGACGACTATGATAGAGATTAATGAGCAAGGCATCTTTGACCAAAAGGGAGGCATAAATAATTTATTCAAATAATTTATTTGAGAAAAAGGGAAAATGGACAAGTGGATTTTCAATTGAAATAATTTGCATAATTATTTTAATTAAATGAGAGGAAATGTGAAAAGGGGAATTAAATAATTAAATTGACTTAATTATTTAATACAAGAGACACGTATACAATTAAATAATTTTGGCACTTATTTAATAATAGATGAATTAAGAGAGGAAGCGAATAGTTAAATAATTAATATTAATTATTTAACCATAGATGAAATATGTCAAGAAAATAATTAAATAAAGATTAATTTATTTAATTATCGAAGAAGGGTGGATATTAATGATGCAATTAATTTATTTAATTGGTCAGGATAGGATAAAGATTAAAGAGTAAATTATTTAAATAATTAAAATTATTTAATTAATAAAGGAATACGGTTAGGGATAATCAAATAATTAAAATTATTCAATTATCAGAGGACAACGACCAAGAAAAATGGTGCTTGCAAACTTAGGACATTTTTCAGTGTCTACAGGAACAGTTACTAGAGGTGACACCCATCGACTGTCAGAGATAGGATAGATAAAGCTTGCAACAAGCAATTTTTTTAATTATGATTTAACTGTCTCTGACTATAGGGTTCATTCTCCTTTGGGATTGCATTATGGGTTTAAAACCATCATTGATATAAATCCTATGCATGCACAAGTTAGGGTCTATCCCATTCATGTCATGATAATCCCATGTAAAGGCTGTTATGTGTGCTTGTAACATGTTCATCAGTGAAATCTGCTATGTATCAGTCAGTTGACTATTAACATTCAATGATTTACCTGATATTATCTCTAAAGTCTTGGATGTTGTTTGAATTGATGATATGTCAAGTGTTGCTATGTTTGGGGCACATTGGTGTGGTAACAAGGTATGGAATATTTAAGAAATTGACTCAGATGAGATGACAAGAATCACATTTTGTAGACGATCATGTAGACATGTTAAATAGTCTTGATGTTGTGGGTCCCTACCATAGTTATTTTACATGACGTTTACTATCAAGTCATCTTCATCTTGGTTTTATAACAAAGGATTGCATTCAATAGTCATTAGAGTTTGCAAGGAATACCAATCCTCCTCATTTAGGGTAGGCCAAAAGGTTTGTTTTAGGTCTGCATGTAGTTGGGCTGGTGGATAAAGGACCACTTTCTTAGTCACATTTCTATTAGAGATAATCATATTCCCAACATGCAACCTATAAAGGCATCTGTTGTTTCCAACCAAGGTCTTCCTAAAATGAGGGGGTATCTTGGAAGATTAGCTTTAGGGTAAATTTAGCAGGGTACTCCCATGAATCTAGTGTTATTACCAAGTCTTCAATGATACCCTTAGGTTTAACTATGGACCTATCTATCAGCTGTAGAATAGTAGGTGTAGGTACAATTTCTATTAGTTGTGACAACTTCATGTTCTCTTTGATCATTACATTAATAGCTGCTCCCAATTCAATTAAGGTGTTCTTAGTGAGAGTTCCATTTATCTTTACATCCACTATAGGACTCCCAAGGTTTGCATACTTGGGGACAGTTATGTTTCCCAACAAAATATTTGCAAGTTGTCCTAGGACATGTATAGTCTGTCTTTTTGCCTCCTTCTTGGCTTTTTAAGGCATAATTCTCTCATTGTTTTAGTATAGATAGGAACCTCCTCGACTTGGATAAGGGGTATCTTGATGCAAACATCCTTAAGTTATCTCAATAGGTCAGTTTCAACTTGTGTTTGATGCCTTTGAACTGTTAATCTTTGAGGGAATGGAGGCTTTGGACTTTGATTGGTTTAGTTAACCTGATTTGAATCGAGCTCCTTAGGTTGGTTGTCTAAGGTCTTTTCTAGGGGTTCCTCATCAACTAATTCAATGATTTGAGGGAATGAAGGCCCAACCAACATTTTCCCTGATATGAGGTGGACATCACTCACCTCTACTCCATAAGTAGGGTATTGAACAACTTCAGTAGCATAATCTTGTTGAACAGACGTGTTATTGGGGTTAGGTACAGGTTTGACTGGTAGCTAAGGTGCTCTAGGTGGTTGTGGTTCTGGATTTTTTGGGTTCAACATGATGGCCTATAATTGTGGTTGCAAGGGCTGCTGTGGTTGTTGATAATTCATGTTTTGATTTTGCCTCTGCTAACCTCTTTACCACTAAGGTTGTCATTTATTTTGTTGAGCTAGCCATGGGAATTATAGCTAGATTCTTGGTAATTTTATGGTGGCCACATGTTTTACTACTGTTGATTCCAATTGGTTTCAGGCATTGACCATTGTTGGTTTTGCACATTGGCCCAAGATTGAGGGTTCCAACTAGGAAGATTTGCATTGTTACTAGGAAATGACATGTTATAATTCAAAGCATCTTGAGGCATACCTTGTCTTGGCTACCATGGCTTCCTTTGAGCTATGTAGAATACTTGTCCATCTTCACCTTCCAATGTAAGAAATTTTGATGTACCTTTCTTATTTTTAGAGATACTTGCCACTTTCTTGTATTTGTTGCTAGTTCTCCTCTGTCTAAAATGTGGACAATATTTTGTAAGAGTTGCTTCTTCCTCTTCTTGCTTCTTTTTGATATGGAGGGTGTCTAACTATGTACCAAGATGGCTGATAATATCCTCCTTCATATTTGATAGAAGATTACTCAATTCAACCCTTGAGACTCCATTGGATGGTTTGTTGATGGAAGATGTACTATCTTCTCTAACCTTCTTAGTGAAAGACCTTGAGCAGTTCCTGCATGATTTGAAAATTTCCCCAAATGGTACCTGAGAAATATCTCCTGCCCTAATAAGGTTAAGTGTATACATGTAATCCTCATTAATTCCCCTCAAGAATATCAATTTTAAAGACTCGTCAAAGAGTCTCTTCTAGTGAGATTTCTTAAGGAAAAACTGAAACCTTTCATATAGTCTTCCAAAGATTCATCTTCCTTTTATGAAATCCTCAAGATGTCATCCCTCTTTTTGTCTATGCCTCTATAAAAATCCTGGTACTTTTCTAGGAACTTTGTCATCATGGAATTCCAATTTGGAACAATATCTCTTTCTAAACCCATAAACCATCTTAGAGCAACATCTTTCGATGTTGATAGGAATAGTTTGACCCTATGTGCATCTATGGTATAATCATTTCTACATATCACATCAAACTAAAAAAGGAAGGTATTTAGATCCTCTGTGACCAACCCATTGAAGACAGTTAATGCTGATGGTGGTATTTTCTTTAGGGTAGTTACTCTCTCCTATTTGGCAATGGGGAGCTCGAAATTCACATGCTTTGGAGGGTCTTCCACTGTAGCATCACCCATGGTGATGATTTGTGTATGGTAATTATCCTTTGTATTTGATGTAAATATTGGTGTTAAGGATGATTCTTCTTCAAGAATACCCTTGCTCTGTTCACTTCGATCACTGGTATCCTCTAAAGCTTCATGTGTTGAGGGGAGAAATCTTCCTAGAGCGTCTTGTCGCCTTTGCATACAATAGTTGTAACTCTTTGGATCATATGCTCTTGCACATTGTCAGTAGATTTTTTTCTTGTTGATGGATTAAAACCTAATTATCCTAATGCTAAAATCAAAACATTTAAACTATGAAAGCTTGAAATTACACAAGATAACCTTGAATGTAGCACCATCCCCGAAAATGATGTAAAAAATGTAAGTCCTTTCTAATGCTTAGTCAACTTGGTGCTAGACACACAATTAAAAGGAGGAGTTCATAGCTAAAAGCTCACTAAACCCTCATAAAGACTTCATTAAATTATCTACTAAGGTTTCATAAGCTTTTGATGATGTTGGCATTGTATGTGCATTCACGAACTCTACATGGCCTATATTAGTGAGTATAGGTGGTTTACACACGTACAAGAAAATAATAAAGGTTGGAAAAATAAATAAAGTGTTAACTTACAAAATAGGAGAAATAACTTAATTTGCTATTGATGTTATGGGTACCTTCAACTTAACACTATAACTGTTAATTACTAAACTTGAACTCTACAATTGACTAACACAAGTGACTCTTACTTCTAACTTCTTTACCTCTCTGGAGAACAACTTAAGGAAACATCACATAACATAATTCACAATACAAGATATGATTCATGCACATGTAATTAAGAATCTACTTGAAATGAATACAACAATGTAATCTTCTAAACTAATACATAAATTAAGGTGGGTAAACAATACTTCGAGTGGCCCTTGCTCAAGTTTTTGTACCCACATGACAAATCAAATATGCGCTACTTGAATTAACTAAGATCATAACAGTAAATTGGAACATGTTTATTGCATATAACCAAATTCTCACAACATGACAAGAATCTTCACAAATCTCTCATTCATGAGTACATATCCATTACAACTTAATAATAGAAAACTAATTATGTATTGTCTGTGAAACAAAACTAGAACTATCCAAACATATCCTCTAACTAGAATTGCTCCTCAACCATCGATCCAAATATATAGGCTCGGGAGGAGTTTTATTTACATGAGACTAAAAACAAAAAACTAAATGCATGTCCACTCTCATTTAAAATAGGGAGAGGACTTAGTCTTTGTAATTCAAACTATAATTGAAAAAGACAAAAGAAGAGATAGAATTGAAACTCTACCCTAACGATTTGACAAAGACGTGCTTTGTGAAAATAGTCATGTTGGATTCCTTATCAATACAATCTTCTTCCTCTTGTCATCTTATTGGATGATCTGGTGACTCACGATCGACCAATTTAATGATCACTTCCATCATTTCTTGTAACTATCACGTTCTTAGTGTTCTAGACTCTCTCTTGCAATCTGCTTGGAATCCTTTGGCTATGGGCTGGTCAACCTAGTTGCTGCGGGTTACAATAATTCTACCTATAAGAGATTAGTTTTATCTAAAGTATACACACTATTAACAATCATGAATTAAACATAGAATCATATTGAATTTCATAAACATCCACACATTTATCCATGCAAACATCATCATATCATAATTATATTTCAACATGGTAAAGTCTGGTTTAGGATGCATAAAAGACAAAAGATATATAAGGTTCATGATTGTTTGTGAGATAAGCAACTTGGAATGTTAAAATACATAAACCAAAAGGAAGAAAAATAACTATTTCCTAGGCCCATCAACAGGTACATTTACTTTATTCCAAAGGAAGGAAGATTTAATCCTTCAATTTCATGGTTATATTTGAAAGTCAAAGATTATATTTTATGTGAACCCTAAAAGTAAATATAATTATATTCCAATAGAATCAAGCAAGAAGCTACAAGTACAAGTAAAGTACATCAATAATAGTCAAATAAAAATAATATATATATATTTTTGAATATTTAAAGCTCTCTATGTATAAATATTTTTTGTATTTAAAACTTCATGCTTTAGATATGGATGGGTTGGATATTGTCCTTGGTTATCCTTAGTTAGAATCTGTGGGAATGATAAACATCAACATGCAAAAGAAGTTCATGAAGCATTGATATAGGAGGAAAAAAGTTACATTATAGGATATTACACATAATGAAGTCCAAAGGAAAGTCAAGGAAGATCACATTTAGGAATCTACTAAAGATCACACTAATGAATCAATGGACAAACGAGAGAAGTGATATATAGAGGAAAAGAGAAGACAAGTAGTTCTCTTCATGATCCGAAAAATAAGAGAGAAAAATGGTGAAGAATTAGAGAAGGTTACAATAATAATAAAGAGAAATATATAACATCCACATCATTGCGAGGGGAAAGTATCATGGAGGAAACCATCATCGATGTATAAGTCTAGGGAATCAACAAGCCAATCACTATGGATCTACATGGAATCAAAGGAACAACTACAACAATCAATGAAATCATAGGAATAATGAATATTCCTAGAAGAAAAGGAGGAATTACTATGATAAGGAATGAACTCAAATGGGTGTTGTTGGTATTGAATTTTATTGAGTCTCATATTGTGTTGTTTTGGCTTTGCTGGTTGATTTTTTCCTTTGATTTCTCATCATTGATAATTGATTGAAGATACCTTAATTAGTCATTGTGTTTTAATACTTTTGGTTGGGGTCCTGTTTCCTTCTACTTTAGCTAGTCACCAAAGTCAAAATCCAAAAAGTGGTTAAGTTAACAAGGTGGTTGGAGGTTCCATAAGAACAAGGAATATCTGAAAGGTTCAAACTCCCCTCATGAGCTCTGATGATAGAGGTAAAGAAGGCAAAGCAACAAATAGCATAAAGTATGTGCCAGGATTAAGGCCCAAGATTCAATTGAGGGTAGAGTGTGGTGGGATCAAAAATGTATTAATGTTTTGTTCTTTAGGCACATGGAAGATGTAAATCCTAATCCCCAATAGAATGTAATGAGTGACTAAGTTTGAGAATGAAAAAGCACACAAGAAAGCTACAATAAACCCTAAAATATGCTATCTTTTTTACCTACGAGTTTCATTTTTGTGATGCTTTATGGGAGATTTTAAATGCCATTTGGTGTGGACTCAAGAAAAAAAAAGGTGTCCATGTCTGATATATTATCTACAAAACCTTTTTTGTCATGCAACACGTCCAAGACACAACTTCAATGGATTTCATGGGTGATTTCTCCTATTTCTTACACTCAAACCCATGGCATGGGTCAAGGGAATGTTCCTCCATGCTTTATGTCAATCAAATCATATTTGCAAAGGACACTTGTCAGTTGTGCATTGGTGGTGGTCATTGCTAGGGTTTCCTATGTGGCACAACTTTTTGACATTTTGTAGACCCTCTTGCTGTGGATATATCTACATTGTTTGCCATATTTTTAAGGGAGGATACTATTTTTTATAGAGAGGTGCAATTATAGAGCCAACAAAAGAGATATATTCACAAGAAACCTTAGGGTTTTGACAAGTCTAATTCTAGTTATGACTATTTTTTCATTGTAATGATCTGGGTTCGTCCCAAAATTTGTAATAATACTTGTAACATTTATAGATTGATTTATTAATGGAAGAATCAACCTTCATTAAGTGCCTCCATATCTATGGTGTGCATTTATAGATTGTTTAGTAGGCCAATCGGATGATTGTAAAATCCTTACAAAGCCTTTTATAAGGTATGTTTCTAGCATAATAAAATAAATGTTTGGGCATGCTTTTGGATTACTAAGCAAACTCACTTAATTTTCTACAACTATCTATGATTTTTATGAATGTATGTGTAGATCCTAGTTTACTTATTCATTTTAAAAGACTTAGTCTTGTGTGATACCTTGATTAAGGTGTTACCTTGGTTTTAGTTGTTACATGTTTTGTGTGAACAAAAAAATGTTGCTCAACTAGATAAAGGCACCAATCTATCACAAGATTTCTCTCCCACCATACTCAACACATTCTAAAACACATTAACTCAAAATATTTTAAGTTTTACTAGCTTGTGTGCTTTACTGCCATGTCTGATTGAACATAGCAACATAAGGGGATATTGTAAAATACATTCCAGACACTCATATGGAAGATCATCTATTATAATATAAGGTATTTAACCTTGAGTCTCCCACCAACATATAGGCACAAAGTGACAATTGAAGTTTGGGTGAACTATACAATGGGTATAGTTTGTGTTAGGGTGAATATTGTGTTCTTGTACTAAAATATATTATAGTAACTTAGGGAAATCCCCCTTGGTCTTGCATAGCTAGAAGTGAAGGTCTTACCCACCTCAACAATTGGTCCCAAGTTTCCCAATTTGAAGATTGATTTGTGGTAATCTTCCCAGGTTTGACACCCTTGACACTTGGGAGATTATCAAACCTTAGGGATTTGGGGTCTATAACTCATATCACCAACAAGTGCAACAAAATATGGATCAAGGATGAAATCAAGGTATTATTAAGATAAAACCACTATGAGAATCAACTATGAATGATTGGTCATGGTGTCATATTTGTAATGACTTGCCACAATCATATACTATTTGGTATCTCCTCATGTTTTGAGGAAAAAACATGTCAATGAGGGATGAAATATTATGTATCTAGAGATATAATATTATAATATATTTAGGTAGATGGGGATGCCAACATGTGACATACGCCCCTTAGTTAAATTGGGTCATATGAAACAATTATTTAATTAATTATATTAGATGGTGAGTAGGCCTTCATTGGGATTACCATTCTATTATCTTATTAGGAGGAAGTCTATAAAAAGTAGGTGATTACCATTGTAATGATAACTATTGAATGCAATATTATGTTTGGGATCTCTTAGAGATATCACATGGATTGGCTTCTTCCATAAGGATTATTGTATGGTGCTACCATACCTTAAGGGTTTATTCTATTTTTACATATATTGGATATTAGGACATCTTGGCCCAAAAACATATCTTGTGTTGTGTGAGATCTATTTTCTATATTGTCTTATTGTTAATATATATGTGGAACTTATCATAGTTGATTTTATTTTTAGATGAGATCTTGCCTAATCAATCTTTATTTCCACCTTTTACTTCACTAATGATGCCTTAGGTGTTGATTTTAATGTGTCATCTTTTAATGAGTTTGTTTACAAAATCACTAAGATAAAGAAAATATGATATATATAGGGTCACTTAACACCAAGTCTTTAAAGTCCCATGTTTTGATTACAAACCATCCATAGAAAGGTTATAGAGCAATTTAGATAAGAAGATAGATGAAAGGAAGCAAATACATGGAAACACTTCCTACACTAATCTATGGGAGGAGAAATATGTAGAACAAACTTAACTTTATCCTTACAAGGAAAATACCTCAAAAATTAATATAATCATAACAAAATGATGTACATGGTGAAAACCCTTTCAGAAGAAAAACCACCCACTTTTAAAAAGCATGAACCAAGTATATTATCAAGAACCATAGTTACAATATAATAACTAGGAATGTGTCCTTATAGGAGTATCAACAACATGTAGATTTGGAGTAATTTTGATAGTATAGTTCAATGCTTACAAAAATACATTATGCATACTCCATCCCAAGCATCCAATAAATGGATGAAGCATAAATAGGAAACTATCCTATGGTTTTACCATCCCTAATAAGTATGAAAACCAAACGTCCGTGGTACAAATTCCAATTTCCCCTTAGTTTTAGTCTTCAAACTATTTTTGGATTATTCTTTGCACCTTTTAATAGTTGTCATAACTTGTCATAGCTGACCACCCAACTTAGGCACCCAAATTTGTCTCTATTATCCATTCAAAGACGGTCTATGATATGTTTCATAAATTATCATATGATTCAAATCCACAATTGTAGAAATGATACAGATTAATTTTGAACTCTAAGATTTGAACCAAGTTGATGAATGCCTAAATGTGGAGATCAAATCTGAATCCTAGGGATGCATAATGATAAAGATATGCCAAAATAAAGTTATTTGCCAACTTCCACATAAATACACTATCTTACACGCTAGTAGATGCATACCTAAATGTGAAGATCAAATTTGAAGCCCAACGATGAGTAATGATAACAATAGGCTAGGATAAAGTGATTGGCCATCTTCCACATAAATACGATATCTTACACATTAGTAGATGCATAAAAGATAACTTAGTCATCATGGGCCCAAATGATAAGGAAAAAGGGCACGTGTATGCGATTTTTAACATCATGAATATGTAGATGTGTAAATGAATGTAAAGATAGATATTTTAATAACATCTACGAGAACAAAATACTCTATGAGAAATATACAATAAAAATCACAACCAAAGTGAGATGCTACTAAAGAAATAAGATTCGTGCAACTATAGATTTTGAACCTGTGCATTCTCCTACTATGGATTTTGATCAAAAGTTCCTCACATTTTTGAATATTTTCTTCTTCAAATATAGTAGAGACAGACATCCTGTGTACACTTTCCAAGTAGCTAGCTCAAATATCATATGATATATAGAGCATTTCATGATATTATGTCATTTTGTCTTTACCATACTTGATGTATAGAAAATATTTATTCTCCCTTCTGACCTTTCTTTTGAGATTCTAATTACCCATCTCTCATCTAAATTAATGTAATCCAACCTTTAATTAAACTATGAACATCTTCATTTTCTATGTAAATTTTATTTTATGCTTTTTTTATGTATGAAATAACTCCCCCACATTGTCACCTTACATTTCAAAATTAGGACAAACTTAAACAACACACTCTAAGCTATGATTTTATTAGGTATCTCATTTGAAATCACACTAACTTCTCTAATAAAATCCTCTTATTAATATAATTTCAAAAAACAACTAAACAAATCAAAATTTAATGTGTGCTATTTAAATGAAAACTCAAAATTCCGTTGTCCACAATTTAAACTTTCCGTCACATACATGGAGGTGGAAGAAACGGTTGTTACGGGCACTCATCCAAGCACGCCCCGGGAGCTAGTGGACATTATCGATTTGATATTTAGAGAAACCACTCATCTGTTTCGACGTTATCAGTTGTTTATGTTTGATTATTCGAGGCAATTGAAGTGCAAACATGAGAATAAGTCCTTGGCTTTCCAAATTCAAATTGAGTGTGAAATGCAGCGATGTTGAAGGAGGCGGCAGCGGCAGGGTGAGCGCCGGTTCGTTGGCGGAAGCGCGGGTTTTATTTTGTACAGCTCCCGCATTGGGCCACAACCATTATCAGGCAACATCTTTTATTGCCGTTTCTTTCTCTATACTCTACTGGTTATATTTACTATTGTATCTCTGGGCTCTTTTGAGACTTATTCAACACAGATAGGTATTCAAAATATCGTATCTTAAGGAGATGATTGATATTGTATGAATTTTTATCTCATGTTAGGTCGAGGCTGCAAGATGCATAAATGACACCTCTCTTCCTGAGGTACACGTTGAGCAGCCAAAAGCGATCTCACAAGATACCTCACATTGGCCATCAATTCAAACAACACAATATTAAATTCTTCAGGTGTCTACATCGAGTGGTATTGTGAATGTTCTCTGGATTGATTGCAGCCATTTTGTTTACTTGACATTTGAGTCAGATTTCTTTGTCCCTTATCAGTAAGATGATGCGACCAAAGGGGCTAAAAGTCTCTCCAGTTCTATACCGAAACATAAATTTTAAGCAGTTGAGCCTAGAAGACTCCCATATTTTATTACTTTGTGCGAAATCACTCAAAGAAATAACCAAAATACTGACCAAAGCCATTTTTTTTTATAGATAAAAGTGACCCTTGGGGGATCATGTCCTTATATTATTAATCCAAAAAACCAATTACAAGTTCCCAAGATGCTCAAACATGAATCTTAGGAGACATGGAAAACCAACTAGAAATTAAACTGAAAAGCATATAACCAGATCACCATTAAAAGGACATACAAAAGTCGCCACATCAGAAACAAAAACAAGAAAGGATGACCGAAACAATACCATCCACCAACCAGCACAAAGAGAAAATCAACGATCACCATCAAAAGAAGTGATTGGCTGTGGTTAAGTCCTAGCGTTTTAGTTGAAAATGCATCAAATATATCAACTCGGTAGTGTTCGGAGGCTGTATGCAATAGGAAACATCCTAACTCACTCTTAGATTTTCTAAATGTTTGGAACAGTTGTAAACAAAACTTAAATTAAAAGGTCATTAAACTAGAAAGCGTAAAGTTGTCTAAGTTAGAAAGCATGAAATGATTAAATTAGAAAGCATATAAATTATCTAGAAGAAATGTTTGCAATAAAACTGTAAAGTTTAAATGATAACAACTATCAACTAACATCTAATTGTTAATAGAAAACAAAATTAACAACTTACAACCGATAACCAGAGTGGGAGCTCCGGAATTTCAGATAAACAAAACTAAAGATTATAAACTCAAACTACAACCTGCAGGAATAACTTAACAGAGCTCGACACATACAAATCACATTCATTCACATTTATCATGTATAGAATAAAAATAACAAAATTGAAAACAAAGATACTTATCTATCCTACGAAATTCCCCTCGAGTGGCCAGCGCTTGGGTATGTCTACGCTTTTAACTCATATCACATGAACTTTTGTATTCTTCAAAATTAATCCATCCAAGATAATTCCATTGCATAGAACTAGTAACTCAAAATAATACCGGCAAAGCTTAGTTTATTCATATCAGAAAAAGTGTAACATAGAGACATAGTTCAAAAGCACATTATGACAGTATAACGATATTCAGTCCGCATTGTTTCTAGTGGTTATATATATATAACTTGCTAACAAAATCCTATATTTCAGGTGGTGAAAGATCACCACTGAAAAAGTCTTCTAACAAAATTCAACTAACTACCGGATTGAGGTCCATAACATAAACACATTAAAGGCTCGGAGTGAGCCATAAAGTTTTTAAACAGAAAGTAAAGAAAAAGCATTTAAAAGACTCGTTCCACTACGCACTCCTGAAATTCCGGCGCCTAGACTTCCAGAGCTTTATCTTCAACTATTTGAAATTTGCTTTAAGTCCACTCAGTCGTGCATAATGACCTGTACAAAACTAAAAACTATACTGTTATGTTAACGCTGGTCAGTTTATTTCAATCGATTTCAAGAAATAAAGATTATACATCTTTTTACAAAAAGTAAGCAATTATTAATCCTAAAGATAAACAATTGGCAAGGTAAAAGTGATTGGGAGAAATAAGGAAGGGTATTTGGTTTATTATTTTCATGAGGTTATTTATATCTCATTAAGAGGCACATTAATTATTTGTCACTAGAGCTTTTGATGTCAATCACCACCCATTGTGCCCAGTAAATTGCTCTGGCATGATACTTGTTAGTCACATTTCTTAGTATGAAGAAAATAGTATGCGTAATTGAATGTGCTTTGCCAAGGATGAAACAATAGGCATCCTTTTGTAATGTCCCCTTCCTAATGCAGTTTAGTATGGTGGATAGTTAGCCTATTTAGTAGATTCTCGTAGGCTAATGTGTTAGGGTTAAAGAATCCTTGGAGTTAATTTGGTTCCACAGGATGACATTATCAGATGATTGTTTGTTTATTGGAGATTATGTTGGCGAAATGTCACTTTCTAGAGTGGATTTGGGTGTTTTCTCCAATACTTACTATTTTTAGTAAGTCACTTTTAGGCACCGACTGAGCCAATTGTCAGTTTTGCTATTTTTAGTTTGGTCAGCGGTTCCAACATTGAATATTATTTCCCTATTTAATATAGCCTAGTGGTTTTAAATTAAATAATAGTAAGTTATTAATTAATAAAGTTAAATTGAAGATTTAACTTCATTGTTATTTTAATTTATTTATTGAAGGACTATATGGCACCCGACTTTAAGTGGAAATGCTTTAAAATTAAATGAATAGGGCCTTTTTGGTTTTAGATGCCACATTGCGGAAATGAAAAGGTATTTTAAAATTAAAACAAAAGGAAAAGGCCAAAAAGGGGGCTTGGATTTTGGAGGCATATTAAAGTGCTTTTTGAAGAATTCATTTTTCTCATGTTGATTTTGGGGATATTGTGGAGAAAACATTGTTGGTTGAACTTGTTCATCCTGTGGCTTTCTGAGGATGTCAACTCTTGCAAGGAACATCTTCTACGTTGGTGAAAGATCCAATCTGGAATATTTAATGGTGATTGCCAGTCAGGGATCACAGGTGAGCTTTATCATGGTTTGATAGTTTCAGTTTTATAAAGCATTTTTAGTGCAATTTTGAAGGGGTTTTTCAAGCATTAAATAACAACAGAGTGAAGGCTTTAAAACTTAGAGAGTTTCCTTTCCGAAGCAAGCCGTACCATTCCTAGGTAGGCCGTAGAGTTGCAGGGAGGGGCGTGTGGATACTAAGGCTGTTGTTGGGTTTTGAGGATGCAAAATGGAGGGATTGGTGGCACCTTGGGCTGAGGAACACTCAACAAATTTTTAAGGATTGAAAACAAGAATTTTGGAAGAGTTATTTGCATCATTTTGTACCTCCAGTTTGCTGGTTGCAACTACAACACTTTGTCAAAGTCTTCAAATTTTTCTGGGTATGTTGGATTTAGATATGTCATTTATGATCTAAGTCACCTTTGTAATTGAAAAAAAATCCAATTTTTGATTAGAATATAAATTTGGAATTTTTTGCTCTTTGTAATTCTGAAAATTGTAAATTTCTAAGTTGTTTTCATTGCTGCAATCTATTTTACTTCTGCTCATTATTGTTAAGAAATATTATCTGCATATGACCATCTTCTCTCAAAAACATTAAAAAAAAAAACAAGGGCAGATTGAGGGTGTATGTTACACCTTTTCATGGGTGACCAAGGGCATAGTGAAATCATTCAAATAATCTTTCACAAGCCCCATACTAGCCTTCTAAAGCACACAGGTCACCACCTTCGAGTCAGCGAACACCCTAATAGGAAAGATGTCACCCACATCCTAGGGATGGAATTTGCAGTTTGTAATGCCCCTTTCCAAATAATCACTCTAGGAGGACTTATTAGCGCATTTAATTCTTGTAGGCTATAGTTGGGACTAAGTGAATAATTAATTAAATTGTTTGATATTGCTTGGCAAAAGGTACACTTAAAAAGGTAATATTAAATAGTTAAATTAAAGTAATGTTATAAAGTGACATTAAGGAAATTTAAAAGATACTTTATAAAGTCACTTTATAAAAAGGAGCTGAATGTTTAATTGAGCGGGAAATATTAAGTGGGGTTTCAAGAAGTTTCTTTCGAGAAGTGATAAAAGTGAAAAGTGGGCTCATTTGTGCATTATGCATAATATTATTCTACTCGGTTTTTTAGGAGCTTTAAGAGTTCTAAACCCTAGGATGGACTCCCTAAGGGTGGTTGGTTTTGATAGTGCAACTAATCTATCCTAGCTGGTCAGGTTGGAGAAATTATCCTGGTTTCTCAAAGTGAGCATTACTATTGGAGTTATAGAGGAAATTTGTGAAGTCTCCTTTGGAGACAAATTTCAGAGACAACCAATGGAGTATTTACAGAGGGAGTTTCAAGTGAATTCTATTTAATATCTGCAAGTATACAGTCAGTATTATATTTTATTATTACCATTTCAGACCAATATATATTTAATATTGGCCATACTTATTCCTAAAAGGAGGCAGATGACTCAAATTTTAGTATATTTTATGAGGACCATGGTTTAAGTTTATTGCTGCACCTTTACTAGAGCCGTCACTTCTCATATAATATTAATCACAGCTTTCAAAGTCAATCACATTGCTTGGAATAGTGCTGGCATAGATAGCTACTGAGTTGGGGGATTACTTGGAAGTCTTGGCTAGTCAAAGCAGTCGACCACCCTTTTGAGTGTTGGGGGCCACTTCGGACTACCGTATTAATTATTCCTGGCCGCCATATTAATACAAGAGTATCGCAACATCTTTGGGGAAGGATTAATTAATGGGAGTAGACGTTGGAAGGTGCTACGCATTGGCAGGAGTCTCTCAGGTCAGCGAATGAAGCTATTAATATTCACGAATAATTTATGTTGTGTAATTCCTGTGTAATTTTTGTGTCAAATGTATTCATTTACAACATTATGCCAGACATATTAATTGATATAGAGTACTCTATATGTTAGCAACTTGCAATCTTTTTATTATTCTAAAGTATAAACCTATGGGAAAGACTTGGTTTGAAATCTATTGCACAAACAAATTGTCATCTGTGGACACATCTCAAAAATAGGTTTAGTATAGAATTCTAGCAATTGTTTGACAAAATGCCTGCATTGTCAAATTGGAAAAAATTGTAAAAAATTCGATGCGTCTTGGGTGGGGAACTTTACACAATCATATTTAGCCAAAGTTGAGTCCAATTTCTCCTTGGGGATTAGGCTTTTGCTAGAAATTTTACCATGTCAACTTCCCACAGAAGGTCCATAACATTGGAGAACAAACAAAGACTATATCATTGAAAAAATTTTATTGCAAAAACTCCATTAAGATGTCATGACCAACAATCTTTCGTATAGCCCTGTCAACTAGAGGAGACTTAATAATGAAGGCCTTCCGAAGTTTATCTAATTCACTTTTTTCTATATTTTGAACTTCCCAATCGCATGACAAAAGAAAAACTTTATGATTTATATTTTGACTCATCCTGAAAGCACATTGAGTAGAGCTCCAAGATGTGACAAGGCATGTAAAAGAGGCAAGAACAAAGCTTATAATATGCATGATTCACATAGCCATATCTAGACATAACAACTCTACATCAAAAGAAGTGACGAAAGACCCATGCAAGTAATCACTAGGGATTTTCAACATTCACTATATATCAATCATCATAATACCAAAAACACCTTCAATTAAATGCTTTGCACCAGAGATTAAGATCAAATCGTAAAGTAACCCAAAAATAGATCACCTAGAAATCATGTCAATAAACCCCCTAGTACAGGCACCAATAAATTTGAATCACAAAAAGTAGTTAGAGAGAAAACCCGTCCTTAGAGCTTGTGTGGATAGTCTTGTAAACCTTTAGGGAAAGGATGACATAAGGCCCATCATTGCAAACATGTCTGAAGCTAGCTACCAATGAATATAGGAAAACCCCCAATGGAAACCATAGAGTAAGAGTCCAGGTTCCCTATGTTGTGATGAAATTGGTAGTTGTCATCAAGTAGTAATTTTGTTTCCGCTATGACGGGTTTCCTTTCTACCACACTAGTTTCATAACTACCTCCTATTGTAAAATGGCTATTTCGGCATGTGAACTAAACTAAGCATTTTTTTGGAGTTTATTGACTTTTAAACTACATTCATTTGATGAATATGTTTAACTATTTGGATCCATCTAGATCATGGAGTTACCCCTCAAATCTTAGATATGATTTGGACTCTAGAATTGACTTTTTGTGAGTGTTTTAATTTGTCTCTTTCGAGACAACACAAAAAATAACAGCACATATGGTAAAACTATTCTTCAAATTGTAAGGGTGTTGGCGTTACAATTAGCACCTTTGGAGTGCGAGTTGGTACGAATAGCTATGCACAGTGCGTAATGACTGCTCTTCAAATTAGGAGGGGAAGCTCCCTCTTTTGCTGATATGCGTTCTAAAAGTAAACTATTCTAAGTCCTATCTTTTTGACTTAACTGGAAGAGGCACAAGGTTAAGAAAACCAAGGACGTTGCAGCTAAGGATTTTCTCTGGTTTCGCAGGTCTTTAACTACAAGTAAATACTAAAAGCTTTAAACTATCCAATCTCCTCAAGAAAACAGAGCATGAGGAAATGGAGCAGGAATGTGTTGCACGATAAACTTCAGGTACAAATTCACAACGTGAAGGCAAGGTGGGCTCAACTATTTGCTTGGCTGGGAAGAAGTTTATTAAAACAAACAAATATATGGTAAACCGGGTACAACTTCACAACAGAAGGCAAGGTAGGCTCAACTATCTGCTTGGCTGAATAGGTTTACTACTACACACATCAAACGATAAGCTTTGAGTATAGATTTGTAACGTGAAGGCAAGGTGGGCTCAACTATTTACTTTTCTGAATAGGCTTATTATAAACAAACAAAAAGGTAAGCAACTAGGACAACAAATTGTATTAACGAAACACGCATACAACAAACGATCAAACTAGCAACCCCACTTAACTACGATTCAAACAAACACCATAATAATAACATGAAGGCAAGGTGGGCTCATCTATTTATTACTATAGTAATCACTCATGAATAGATACATAATAACAATATTACAGGCAAGGTAGGCTCAACATATATTGCTATCATGTCCAAAAGTTATTTACAAATGAGCTGAATGCTCTTATTTATAAACATCAAAGGTGTAGGCAACCCTAAAATTACCTTGAGTCAACTACAGTCTTGCAGCATGCGAGATTTTATTCATCTAAGTCTAATAAAAGAAACTATATAGTTAACTGGAAAGCTACCATCAGTTAACCGATACAAACAAGACTAATTGGACATGTGCAACATGCACGTCCTTATTGAAAAGAAAGCTAACTGATAACTAACATCAGTCAACTGAAATTAACTAAAAGTCCATCCTCCTGCGAAGATATCTCCAAGAATGAGATAGGCATGCCTGATATCAACAAGGAAAACTCAAGAACTGACGTTGAGTTAACTGCTGCTTCTGACTCATCCTCATAAACAACTACAGGATCCAATTGGGCGTCTACTCCAAGCCCTCTCTATTTATTAGGAATTTATCAATTGTGTCATCATCTGGCACTCTGATGCCGTCCATGATGATTAACTGCCTGTCTAATTCCTTATCTCCATCCTGGATCGCCCTTTGATTGTCTCTCACCTCTGTAGTCACCCTCTTGAAACTGATAGTCAACATTGAGAACTCCTCCAACTTAGACGCCTCAGGATCTCCACCTAGGTTATCACGAATCAGCTCTTCGAACTCAGTCTGAATTGCCTCCAACTCAACATATGTACCATCTTCACGCTGATAATGGCATGGGATTTGGGTGATGAACTCGCTGATAAATCGAAGAGCTGAAGCAACCTTCTCCTGAATTACGCTCATCTTAGCAGAAACTTTGTCATACATTTCCACTTTGCAAAGATACAATTCTCTCCAAGTGAAAACCTTCTTTTTATCTTCTTCTGCTTCAATGGCGTCATAGGCAACTGCAAGCTGTGATATGAGAATCAGATCCTTTGGCCTACGCTTTGCTATGAATATCTCGAGCTCCTGAATCCTCTGTCGAAGACTATGTGCGTCAACCCTCAACTGATACAACTCTGTAAGGAGATGTCGACCAGCAACGATGAAGTCCTCAATCTAGGTATCTAAAAGCTTTCCTCGATTAATCGAGTAGCGAATCCTTTGTTGATTTGCTACTGCCTCTCGAAGCTGCGGGAGTAAAGGTGCTTGCCCTACGTTCCCATGAATCGAGATATATTGTCGGAGTTGCTTGACTTCAGCCTTGAGGGCTGCCTTATCTTCACCGTCCTTCATGACATGCTCCTCCATATTACTCGCGACGACCTTGAATAGGCTCACGTCAGTGTGTCGAGTACTCTTTCCTAGATTTGCTTTGACGAAGGTAAAGTCACCAACATCAACTTCATCTAGGTTCTTGCCTTCTGGAGGTGTAGCAACTTCTATGATGAGCTCTGCTTTAGGATTCTTCTCAATGTTGACCTGCTTCTTGGCCCTCTTATTCAACCTAACCTGATAAGGATCATCGAACTCGGACAAGTCAAGCTCATATGAAGGCATACGCCTTTCTCTACCCAACGACCTCTCAAGCCAAGATGAATGATTCATGCCGTTCTCCTGCTGTGTCAACCACTAGCGGATCAACTGGCATGAAGGTCTCGTGTACTGGAGACTCAGGCTCCGAATCAATGTCGATAGGAGATGATGAAGGCGAAAAAAGTGGACCTGGAGATGATGAATCAGCCTCAGTTTGTACTACTGGTTCTGCTGGAACTACTGGCTCTCTCTCAACCTGTTTCCGTTTAGTGATGCTCTTCCCTTTTGAATTCACCCCAATCTTGACTCCTTCAGGTGGCTTCAAGATAACTTTGAATCGAGGCTTCGCCCTAGAAGTAGAAGGCAATAAAGAAATCACTCCTGGCAGCTCTGTGGCTGGAATTACCCTTCGCTTCCGTTTGCTCTCAAGGAAGTACATGCTCATTTTAATAATTGATTTGGACAAATCCTTTACTGAAGTATTCATTGGAACATACCAATCAGGTTGGCGAAGTGGTTGGCGAGCGACTTGGTCTTTAATGAACGAATTGAGGAGCACTTCTCCATCATCATCAGACAAACCCTCCACATCTTCTGACAGGAAATCAGCAATCTGTGGGAGAGTAAGCCTACAGTAATGACCTCGACACACCTCAAAATCATCCTCGTAGTTGACCCAGAAGTCCTCAAGCATTGCCGTATGTGAATTGCTTTGCTCCAATCGTGCTGAATAATGACCCAACAGATCATAGGTACGCCTTTGAGGAAAACACTCGGGCCGGAGTTTCTCTAACTCGTTCACGATTAGCTTGCAATCAACAGCTGTCTTACACTTGTAAATACCCAATCCGAAAGGAAAGGTGAAAGCTGGCTTGTGTCGATTACGAAGGAAAGTGTGAGCCTCGTGTGCTTGTCTCATAAACTCCATGAAAAGAACTTTGTTCGACGGATACCTTGGAAGCATCATAGGCTCTTTTGTGTAACCATACACACGGATATATGTGAAAGTAGGGAATTGGATGAACCAATCCGCCCAACTCTGCATTGCTGACTTGGCCTCTGGGGAAATTCTAACATGCATCTCGTTGTCTAAATCCCTGATTGTTCTCATAAGAAAGTGATCATTCACCGCCTTAAAGTCCTATTCAGCTTTTGAAAACTCTAACTGAGAGTAGTATTCGTGCACTTGTTGAACACCCAAAACTCCATGGGTCTTTAATAGTCTAAAGCTGCCTTGAAACGCAACCAAGTAAACTAGAAAAGTCACCATATGAAATTCATGCTTTCTCAAGAACTCTGTAATCTGCTGGTGAAGACATTCACTGATAAACATTGCCCAGCCAAAGGTTTCTTTCTTGTCAATAGCTCGAGAGATGAGGTAGAACATCCATGGTCGGAAAACACTTGCATCCTCCTGACCTGATACCCGGTTGAGTAAAGTTATTAATATGGCAATCTCATCCTTGAACTCACAACGCCCAATTTTCTTCGGCATGTTGGTTTTCTGAACTTTTAACCATCGTTGAGCTACTTTCTTCTGTGATCTGTCCTTGTACTCTTCCCATATCCTATCACAATTTGGAATGGATACTGTAAAGTGATCTGAACACGAAGGGATAGAAAAGCATTTCTCTATGTCCCTCGGTTTAAGGCTACAAACGATCCTTCCATCAACTGACTTGATTTGTCTGGTAGACGAGTCATAATGCTTGATGCAAGCGATTACAAACTCGAGATCGAAGACCGAGATGGGAATGGATGCTGCTGCAAGTAACCCTGAACGCTCAAGATTCCCGACTGTAGTGCTGCTAGTACCCTCCAATGTACTCAAATTGATGATGGGATAAACATGATCCAAGTTAGTATCGGTAGTTTTCAGAAAATCATGAACAAAAACCTATTTGGCCTTGTAATCTATGGGATTGTACTGCATTTTGAAAAACTAGATTATTGACTGTAAAGTTGGCTATGTTCGGACAACTTTAGAAAACGCTGAAAAAGCTCAGGGATAGGCTAAAAATAGCAAGTGGAAGTGAGTTTTTTCGGAAAAATTACGAGATATGGGTTTTGTGTAGAATCGAATTCTAAGACAACCCAAATTGACAGAATTGCGAAACAACGAGATTTAGGCTTGCATGCAAAAGGTTTTCGGTTGAGATTTGAACTGGAAGTTAGGGGCACTGGGGGCAATTTTTCCCGCAAAAATCTGGAGCATGGGTTTTGTGTAGAACTCAATTCTAAGACAACCCAGATTGATAGATTTGCGAAAAATGTGTTTTAGGCCCACATGCAAAGAAAATTCTGGATAAAAGCACAGTGTTCTAGAATAGAGGTAGCGGGGCAATTTTCACAAAATAATCTAAGAAATGGGTATTGTCGTTGATGTTGAAATACACGAACCCAGATGATGCGTTTCTAAAGATTTTGCCGTTTTCTTTGACATGCGAAGAATACCTAAGACGAGAATAGAGGAAATAAGACAGAAGATAGAAGATAGAAGTTTTGTGTTTTGTTTTAAATCTTCTTTTGTAGAAATTCACCTACGCTTGAAATAGATTTGATGAAACCTGCATGCAAATGGAAAACAAAGTCTAAAATATTCTTCCTTTGAACATTCTGAATCTGTAGCTACGAAGAACACTGAATTCTGACACCTGTAGCACCTTTAGATCATTTTTATGCTCAAGAAAAGACGTTTTTAATCAACTCATAATGAGAAATAATGGACGCCATATGCAAAATATATAAAAATTTATCTTCAAAGGCGTGTCAAATGCATGCACAGCCTTGGAAAGTGCGCTTAAACTCTAACTGGACCCTTAAAACCCACGCATGGCCTATAATTGGCTTTAAAATCAGTTAACTGAAAGAAGAATATGCCCTAATTAGGGCGCCACCTTCAAAAGTTCAGTCAATTGGCGCATGCAAGTTGATCTCGCTCAGTTACAGACTAAAAATAGGCTTAGAAGAAGTCGACTTGAAAAAGAGTTGAACTAAAGAGCTAATTTTAGTTAACTGAATCCACCTCTCATGAGCTTGTAATTGGCTCTTAAAACAATTAACTAAATGAAAAATATGCCCTAATTAGGGTGCCACCTTTAACAGTCCAGTTTACTAGCACATGCAAAGACAACTCGCCTAGTTACAAACTAAAAATAGGCCCAGAAGAAGTCGACTTTGAAAAGAGTTAACTAGAGAGTTATTTTAGTTAATTGAATCCACCTTACATGGGCGCCACTTCTCTTGAGTTCAAAAAGTCAAACCTTTGACTTTAGGTGCCTCTTTCCAGACAACCATTTTTCTAAAAATTTGAATTTGAAAACCTCACCGAAGCTCACATTTGACCACTAATTGCGATTGACTGACATGTCGGATTGACTAGATGATAGTTTCATTGAAGAGCAGGATCAAATTTGACAAAAGACTCCTTGAGGTGACAAACCCTAATTCATCCATCTGAGGCCTCAAAATGTAGGGCGCGCCTGGCCTTCTGGGGCGCTTTTGACCTCAGACTTAGAAAATTCTCAATGCATTTTCACAGTGATTCTGATCTTACTTCACTTTGCGTTTCTCGATGTTCAGCAAAACCTCAGAACTAGCTGACTGGCTCACTGCGGAGCTGGCTAGATTCTGAACAATAGCTCTTGGAGAGAATTTCTCGTAAAAACATCGTTTGACATCCTAAAAACATGGGCGCCCCTGGCCTCCAGGGGCGCTTTTCCTCCCAGGCTTAGCCATTTTCAAAACTGGCTAAAATCCACTAAACCTCCGGCTTTAGGCTGTTGAGAAGTCATTTGACTCGGTTGAGATATGCAAGGGAAAGCTGGAACCAAAACGGATAGAATGAGCACTTGAAATCATCAAACAAACTGAATTCAAGGCTCCAAAACCTTGGGCCCCCTTGGCCTCTAGGGGCGCTTTTGCCATTTCTGGACATTTTTGATCATGGCTAAAACCTCAAGTTTGACCTCTTATCACGGAAACTCAGCAACTCTGATTCACCCTCTGATGGATGCGTTGCAAAGCCGGATCAAAATTGAAACAAACCTCCTAGGTGTCACTTGATCAGAAAACTTCATTTGAAGCTCCAAAAAGATGGGCGCCCTTGGCTGAGAGGCGCGCTTTTCACTCCAGACTGTCTATTTGAATTTCCCTCGTTTTGTGTTCAATCTCCAGTTTCAGGTGATAGATAGATCCGTTGGACTGGCTGGCTGGCTCATCGCGGAGCTAACAGTATTCCGGAGAAGTCCCTCTGAAAGTGACATGCTTAAAAAAGTTGATCTTGGCCTCTAGAATCAAGGGCGCCCATGGCTCACAGGTGCGCTTTTGCATCCAGACTTAGAAAATTTTCAAGTATTTTTACCTTGTCGAAAATCCCCTCAGAGACGAAGCCTCTTTTCGGACAAAACTCATCATAGAAATATTACCGAAGCGTTTTGAGCTTAGCTTTTGACACCTGGTACCTGGCCATCTGCCATTGTTGAGCTCAAAGATCCTAACTTTTCACTTGAAAAAACGAAAACTACCCACTAGGCTTAAACTGAGTTTTAACTGAATCTGACTTCACCATTGTGATCGTGAAGCAAAATAAGCCAATCGAAACAATTTTCAGCCAATTCTGACAAGTTTCAATTTTTAGGGTTTTTGACCTAAAAATAGGGGTCCAAAAACCCTAATTTTCAATTGTTTCAAATTTTGCTAGTATCTTTGTGGCATCACACTAACTCAAAGTCCATACTTGATTTATCCAAAAACTATGTTTTGACATCATTTTGACAAGGTTTAGACCTCTTTAAGCAAAATGCCTTAATGAAGCAAAAAAAATTGGTTTGGGTACAACAAAGGGGAAGCTCCCTGAGATCTAAAACTATAACACAATTCACAATTATGCACATTATATAAGTTCTCAAAGGGGATTTTGTATTAAATGTAAATTACTAATTGACTATGTTTTTGCCTAGATGCACGTGTTGGACTGTTAACAATCAAGCCTTGTAGTCAAATTTTCAAATATTAAGGAGGATAAACTATCAAGCATAAATGAGTGAAATCAACCTCATACTAGCTAAAGCAAAGACTTGTGTTCGGTTGCAACACATATTTGAACGTAAAACATACATAGCTTACTATTGCTGAAAGCATAGACTTGTAAATCCACATCAACAGGAGATGATTAAACAAATAAATTATTCCACTAGCCATAGTTGCAAAACTCGCCCAATATTCACGAGCCAAATTGCTAGGTGAGTTACTCACCCAATAACTCTTCGACGAGTTTTTGTAAGACTCATGGCGATTTTCCCTATAAAACGTACAAGTTAATGGAAAAATCGCGATTTTTGTGTTAATAACTTATCAAAATCCTTAAAAAAACCTTTTTCTTGTCTGTAATTAAAAAATGTGATTTTCACATGTGATTGGTGACTTAGGGCACGTGGCGAGACCTCAACTAGCAATGAAGGTTTTTGTGGTTTCAAAGGCCTTAATTTGGGCTGCCCCTTGACCCCACTGGAGACGTTGCCCACAAATCCCCATGAGGGGCACTATCCCTCAACCCCATTGGAGTCTCCACTCCCAAATCCCCATTAGTTATTGAGATATCTTGTTAGATAAGAAACTTGATTACAATAAGGGGGTGATGAGAAATTGGGAAATAATTCTTGAGTGTGCTAACTTAAACACTATTATCTCATTGGATGAGGCAACTTGTACATATGCACATGGCTAGTGGAAGTGGCATTGTAACTCATTTAGAGGTTGAACTCATTTTTTGGTCTATCATATGTATTAAACTCTAATTTTGATTTATATATGATGGAAATTGGTAATATACTCTACAAATTTAGTGATATGTGTGGATTTGAAGAATATTTAAAAAAATTTATGTATTTTAAAATGTTCGATAAAATTGTCGAGTTATTGTTGAGTCCCAAGTTTTTAAATTTTTTGGGCCTATCAAGTTATTGCCAAGTTCAAGTTTCTCAACTATGCCATTAACAACAAGAAACATAGTGCAAGATTGATGAAAATAAACCACCTTGAAACATGCAAAGTTATTTCCAAGAAGAAAGATGAACGCTTATGCAAAGTTCAACACTAATCATTACTATAATTCACTTATCAAATTCTAACATAAATCACAATAACTTGACCTTAAAGTTTGAATGACAATCATTGTAACATAAGTTTGACATAAAATCTCATTCACAAATTGTGTTCTCAAAGCAATTATTTATAAGCTCTCAAGATGTCGCTTTTATGGATAAAATAATAACAAAATATTCCCCAAAAAGTACCACTTTAAAGTAGTCTTATCTCTATTTGCAAAAAAGACGAAATAAAACATCTTTAAAGAAATCTAATTCTAAAATAGATAATTAAATAAAGTCCTTATACTAGGCTCATCTCAATGAACTAGAAACAACCACCGTTGATGATGATTGTTACTAGATGTGGCTATGTAGTGTAATGTTCCCATTTTTACGCCATGTTGTTCCGTGAGTGTTGGCCAGTTTCTGGGCATTTTTGTAAGATCCAAACGAGTTGGGAGAACTCCAAAGTTCTTGGAGGATGTAGTTTCAGAGTTACAAAGTTTCTGTTATTGGCAATGAGCTCTATGGGTAATATTGATTTGAACGACACTCTCTGAAGTGTTTTCTGACTTTTGGGGTGTTCTCCAGACTTCTTGGAGAACACGTCTATATATAGTAAGTCATCAAATTGGTTTCTATTATTCACCTATTGCCTTAGTATCATCTTGGTGTGGTCAAATTTGGATTCCGATGTGTTTTGGGATTTTCTACAACTTAGGGTGAAATAATTAAACTATTCACATTTTTTTTTAGACTGTTGGAATCGGTTGGGTATCCGTCCCTCTATAAACTGCAGTGCGCCTGGTAAACTTTTTTCACGTGACCGGTGGTGCTGGCGTGACACGCCCTTCGGTACCACGGGTTCGGGGGGAGACTAGACCTCTTGCCTGCAACAGGTTGCTTTAGCCAATCGAGCTAGAACCCCCACCCCAATTAAACTATTCACTTAAGTTATATGTTTTATCATTATTCTTAATAACTTAAGTGTAATATCTTTTTGAAAAGGTATTTTAATTTCCCTTTTGGATGCCTAAGAGAAATAAGGGGGTCTTGCACATGAAAAATGTTTTATTTTATTTTAAAAAGGAATTTGATGGAAAAGGTGATTAAATGTTTGCACATAATGAATTATTTAATTTAAAGATGTTTTTTTGAAAAAAATAGTGAAAAAGGAAAAATGTTTTTTTTTCTTCAGAAAGCAAAAAGTGTTTTTTTCGAAAAAGCTTTGAAAAAACACTTTTTTGTTGAAAAAGTAGCAAAAAAGCAAAAGTGCTTTTCGGAAAAAAGCAACGAAAAAAACTATAAAAGGAGGTGTTGGGGGCTCATTTGGATATGTTGAAGAATGATAATGTTATGTTACCGAAATGACTTTGGTTCTTTTCAATCTTTAAGGACGAAATCCCTCATAGATTTCTAGTTTCGGAATTGCAAGATATTCCCTAGCTAGACTGTGGTGTGATTCCAGCCAAGAGTCACCATTTGTTTTGGTTTTTCCATACGAATATTCTGATGATGTGATAAGTCATTCAAAACTGCTTGGAAACGTGGTTATAGTTTGCATTCATTTTGGGTGCATGTGGGAGTGATTTGGTGAAGTTTTCTAAGTTTATATCTTGCTGCCCGGATTGTACAGCAGGGTTTCAAACTTGCACCGGTCATCTATTTGCAAATCTTTGAGGCATATTTGTCAATTCCATGATGGGTGGTTAGTTCTTTGATGTTGTGATACATGTAGGGATGTTGTATCAATTTCTTTCATGACCATACTTGTAACAATAGATGCATATCTTGAATTTAGAAGTTTTCAAATGAACTAACATTGTAACACTGAGTGGTAGTACCACCGGTGAGCTGCTCTTGATATTTTGTTGTTACTTACCCCACTGAATGAGTGGCTTATTGGTTCTCACTCACCGTTGAAAAGCGGAAAAGTTGCTCTAGCTTATTGTATTCACTCATAGCTGAAAAGTGGGAGAGTTACTCTTTCTTGTTGTATTCGCTCACCATTGACAAGTGGAAGAGTTGGCTTTACATTTCCAATATTGTTTGAGCTTTCCCACTAAAAAATGAAAGTGCTAAGTTAACCCCACTGGATAAGTGGATTACCTTCAATTGTTTCATTTTAAATATAATTGTAACCTTGTACCTAGTCAAAAGAAAGAGGGGCAGATAAAAGAAAAGAAAAGAAGATAAGTGGTGGCTTAAGCAAAGTCAGCTTTTAACAATAAAATGCCATCAATAAATACACAAGGAAGATGAACAGAGGAGTTAGCGCCTTGTGGAGAGAAGACAAAAAGAAAAGAATGAAATATAAATTGCAGATTTGGATACCAAGGATTGTGCAAGGGGGAGGATAAGGTAAAAAATAAATAAAAATGAATTGATGTGTGTGTAGAGCAAGTGATAGGGGTGTTTGGAGAAAAAGGAAGGAGCAAAAAATGCAGATTTGTGAGTGGAACGGGGTTGTGCCTGGGTGAGAGAAGAAGACCTACGCCAATTCCAAGTGCAAATGAAAGTTTTTTTAAATAGGTTGCAACCATTGTTGAAGAAAAGCGATAAAGGCATAATTCAATAGTGTTTGAATTTAAAATGCATTTTAAATGTTCTTGAAATGAGTGCAAGTCGCGCCATAGAGAGGACAGGTTGTGGAGTGGGAAAAGGAGTCATGGCACAGAGGAATGAGTAAAGGGGCTGCACCAAACAGAGTAATCGGATATGAATGCAAAAAAGGCAAGAGGTTGGTGGTAAAGAAGAGAAGAAGAAGAATGGGGTGAAAAGAGAAAATGAAAGGTGAAGAGAAAAGGAGTGGAATATGGGTCAAGTAAAGGAGAATGAGGTAGAGTGGATGTAGGATGAGATTGAGAAGAACACAGAGGAGTTTATACACCAAATTCAATTTGAATTGCCATATTGTAAAGTGTAATGGTCTGAAACTAGTGATTGTAATGTTCTACCCCCAAATTTGGATACAATTTTTTTCGATTTTACCTAGCCAATTGCCCAGACATTTCATCATACAGATGTCTCTCTGATGTTCCTTGTTTTTTTTTCTCTGGTTTGCAATTGCTTTATACATTACATTCATTTCATTGATTCTAGCACTGCTGACCATCTCAAAAATATCATATTCCAAGTTCCAATTTGACAACATCTATAATGAGCATAGATCATTGTATAAAGAAAGACCACACATGAAATTATGTAAATTCCACAATAAAGTCCTTAGCGATATAATTTCCAGTTCAGACCATAACACAAAATTCAGTCACAGAATAATTGAGAATAACAAATATTGTCAATTAACAATATGTTTTCAATGTCTGCGAAACTATATTTATTTATTTATCACATTGAATACACAAAGAGTTTGTATCCTAGACCTGGGAATTTCGCTCCAAGATAAGGGCGACTCTTTTTCTTCTATGAACTGCGCTTGGAAATAATACTCAAGCCTCGATGGAAATTTCAGAACTATTGCACCGTTATTATATCAGTTTCCTCCTGGTATCATGATGCCTCAATTGTCCCACCAATATTTCGTTTGATTCATAAGCCCACGTCTTTCATTGATTTTGCCAAATATGCCTTTTATTCTTCCTATGCAAGCCCACAACTCATCCTAGATTATTCATTGCCATTTGATTAATTGCGGCTCCATATAATGTATATTGATTCCTTTCCATACCATCTCACCAAGCTTCAATCTGCTCACGTGTCGATTTACAAGGGCGGCTTAACTATGGATTGCAATTCATAGAATATAGTGTTGCAATTGAATGAAATTAAGCTGTGGTAAATAACTCAGGAAATATTAATCAAAGTCTCCTTCAATCTTACGATAGCTAGAGGTAAATATGAAGCGGCCTTGTAAAATTAAATTGACTCCTTTCATTGACGTGCCTCCTCCATATCAAGACACCTTGAGCATATATATAAAAATAATTTCACATACTCCACGTCACCTCTAAAGAACCCAACGCCAATGTCTGGGCATGTATCTTCTTCAACCAAAGTTAAAGTAATCCTCCTCAAGACTCTTCGACTCAAAGAGGGATCGCCAACGTAAATAGTATGAAGCGCTATAAAGCTATTCAATTCCTAAATGGATTTGACTCATTATTATGACTGGTCGCTTTATTTATATCTCACAAAGCTGACATAGAATAAGTTGCTCCCGATGTGGCCTGTATGTGATTTTTTTGAACCCATGACACATTTCTTTGCATTGATACACCAAGAGTATCGCATATCTTCCTTTTTACATCCATGTTTGCTTTTCTGGCAATTAATTACATCCCAAAGAGGAATCACTATAATTTACAAATTAGGATTGCAACATGATAGTCTTTGAAACCCATTTGACCTCCTACTAACTTGTATATTTAGGCCTTCAAATAGAAGATGAATAGAATAGTGACCAAAACAATGGTAACAGACCTCTTGAATAGTGAATTAATGTAATTACAATTCCCTATAATATAAGAATGCACCAATATATTCTCCTTTTCCCCTTAAATACTTATGAAATACCAACCGGGTGCTTTGATATTAAGTCGGCCAATTCTTTGGCTGTTATGGAAAGTTCTTGGTACGACAATAGCTGAAGTTGCTCTGTTTTATGAAACTGAAATTATGTAATATTTCCTCAACACCACAAACTTCGACCTTGGAACCTTTGCAAACTCCAATTTTGAATTCTCTTCAATCTTTGAAACTCGTCTTTTCTGAAGATTTTACAAAAATTCTCAAACTCCACTCGTTTAAGTCCAAGCGAGAAACCTATTTGATTTCTCTAGCAATCACCCATGAAACATCTTTCAGCTTCAAAGGTGATATTCTTTATGGAGGTTTCTGTCTCCACAAAGTTCTGTGGTGAACATTGTTCAACCAACCAAGAATCTGTTCTCCAAAATCCAAATCCAGCATACCAGAAACAACGCTACAAAAATCTTTTATTTTTTCCACTTTGTAACTCCTCTTGTCTTCTTGACTTCTCCTTTTTTCTCCTTTTCCACTTTGAATTTAATTCCCTTTTTGAATTCACTTTAAAGTAACTTATTTAAACTTTCTAAACTTAAGTTTTGATTAGTATGCCTATAGCAATTTAGTGGATTGAGATTGAAGTTGTTTCCATGGTATGGCCACTCTTTGGCTCCATAAAATGGTATTGCTGGATAACCATTCAGCCTCCCATAAAATTTGATATTTAAAATTTTGTATTTCTACCACACACACCTCACTTTTAACTCTTGTTAAAATTTTCACTTGCACACACTCACAAATTTATTATTTGTTCACAAGTCTTCAATAAATTGTAAACCTGACAAACCTACCTGTGAATCTAAAAGATAAATCGATTTGCTCCAAGTCCTTCTTTGATTAAATGCACTTGTGAACTCTGAATGAATTCACATAGGATTGGCTGAGTGAATTTTCGTCCATGAAACCAATATTGCCTAAGGGTTTTCGTCCCAAGTTGAACAAATGAACAACAACTTAGACTCGCAAAGAGGGTTTCACCAAAATGAATAACCAAGAAATAATCAAATGAGTTTCCACAATCTCCTTTAAAAACCCTCTTGGAACTTTTTGGATTTTTAATTATAAAATCACTTTTTAAATGTCAATTCTTTTTACTCAAAAGATTGATTTTTGTTGGCTTTTCAATTAGCACCTCTGGAGTGCTTATTGGAAACAGACAGCTGTTGTAGGTGTTATAGTATTGCTCGTCGGATTATAGAGAGGAAGATCTCTCTTTACTGATGTTATACATAAAAAAGGGTACAGTAGATTAAGGTTCCTATCTTTTTTACTCAGCGGCAGGACACAAGGGTCCATAAACACAATGCGCCGTAGCTAAGGTTTTCTCTGGTTTCTGTAGATCTTAACTACGACTAAACTAGCTTCTAAACTTTCTTATCTCCTCAAGATAAACAAAGCATGAGGGCATAGGAGCGATGGGTTGGATCACTTGAATCTGTCCTCTCCTTAGAATATGGTCAAGGCTCTGAACTCTCGGATATACGCTGGGATAAGGTTTTATACAAGCGAGCACTCTTTACGGTATGCTGGATCTAAGACTTGCCAAGGAGGAGGAACCCCTGTCCGAGGTATAGGCTGGTAAACAAATTACTAGAAACAACAAGGTATGATGATATGGATATCATGATTGCTAAGGAGGAGGAACCCCTGTGCGAAGTATAGGCTGAAATCTAGATCATTAAACAACATCAAACGATAACTATTGATGACAAATATCCAAGGAGGAGGAACCCCTGTCCGAGGAGGAGATTGAAACAATAAGCTATTGAAAACAAGATGTTGAACAAATTCAAATCTTTAGATCAAACAAGCATGTGCCATCTGATTTTCTTCTTCAAGCTTTTCCAACGAATTACAAAGATTGGGACAGCAAAGACACGAAATCATGCACAATTGCGATCAACCAATTAACTCTCATCCAAGAGTGAACATATACAAACTTGCAAGCTTGTGGCAACAGCGACGCAACAATTTTGCGTAGTAAATAAAGGTTAAACAAATAATGAGCCCAAGGCTCTTATTTATAGAAACTCAAAGGAGTAGGCAACCCTAAAATCTCCTTGAGTTAACAATCAATTCTTGCCAATCAACAAGAATTATTCCTGTCTAAAAGTAGGTGAGCAAGCAATTAACTAGGAATCTACTTTAGTTAACTGAAACTTAAACAACGAGTCAACTGGAAATCTACTTCAGTTGACTAAAACTAAACTACAAGTGAACTCCATTTACAAAAGTGCCTCTAAAATAGAGATCCACAATTAGTGGAGATCTAGAAATAGACATCCGTAATTAGTGGGAGCTGACATGCATGATCAGTGGGACGGTGAGTTAACTTGGAATGAGGCATCAAGTTAACTCCCGTTGCCATTAATGCTATTTTGGAGGGTAGGACGTCCTAAGTGGGTGTTTTGCACCTCACCACCTTCAGTCAACAGTCCTTCTGACTAGTCGTTGACTTCTTCATATGGAGATCGTTACATGCTTGCCAATCATCAGCTTACCGTTTGTCAGCAGCTTGATGTATGTATCTCCTTCATTCTGCTTCCCTTAGGAGGGTTACTCCTTTTCTTTTGTCTGTGTTTCCATTTTGACATGGAAGGTAGTGTAGTATTAACCAGTGGTAGCTCTGTATTGTGAATGACTACCTTCCGCATTCTTTTGCAGCTTTATGTTTTTGACGTTTTCCTTGATCTTTCTAAATGGAAGAGTGTTGTATGATGAAATCGCGAAGCTTGATGATGAAACCGCAAAGTTTGACTACCAACACTCCAGCTGTGAGAAATGCACATGAAATCGTTGCATACGTAAAATTCCAACGGTTACAATCCTATAAACTAGCCTTGGAAGGCGATCAGATATACGAGGTGAAACCATTATGGAACTTGTGGACTTGTGTCTATGTTTGTCAATCTGTCCAAATCGACCTCTGGGTGTGCCCGACGCAGATCGGTGTCAGTTGTTTTCAAAAAATCATGGAGTAAGACCATTTTGGTCTTGTATTCATCTTGGGAGAACTGCATTATGAAAACCTTGAAGATTGATTGTGCACACGATGTTGTTCGGACAACTTTTTTTGGAATTGCTATAAATAGCCTTGCTGGGGGTAATTTTTACGAAAAATTCTGAGACATGGGTTTTGTTGAGAATAATTTTCTAAATAAACCCAGATCATCAGAAATTCGGAAAAACGTATTTTCCTGTGACATGCAAGAGCCCTTCGGTGGCAGAGGCAGCGAGGCACTAGAAAATGATTTTTCCTAGAAAAATCCAACACATGGGTTTTGTTCGTGCTTCAGAGCTAAACAAACCCAGTTTGTCCATTTTTCAAAGTTATGATTTTTCCGAAAACCCTAAAAAAAATAAGGGCAGTAGGGCTACTTTTTCTGGAAAAATCTAACATGTGGGTTTTGTTGAAAAAGCTATGCTGATCATACCTAGTTGGTCAAATATGTGATTATCTGTTGTTTTCTTGGACATGCAAGAATATCTAAGAGAAGAAAAGAGGAAAAAGACAAGAAGAAGATTGGAAGTTATCGACTGTCTTTCTGGAAGAATTATGCCTTTTGATGCAACCTTTGATAAATGTTCCCTCTGTGCAACAGATCTTCAAAAATATGAAGAACGGTGAAAACCCCTATGTCAGATCTTCAAAAACGTTGGAGAAGAAAAATATCTATTCTTGAGCTCCTCAACCTGCAAAGAAATAATGAAGAATGGATGTCTAGATGCTTTGATATGTCAATTTGGAGTTGTAAGCATCAATTGGGCACCAACTCATGATGGAGGAGTCCTTTTGCCTGATCTGGAGTTCCCTGGAGTGATTTCCACCAATTGGGGGCCATTTCAGACATGAAAAGGTTGTCTAAATAGGTAACTTTAGTCAATTGAGACTCCCTTTGACTTTAGGCGTCCCTTTGAGGAGTTGAACACTTTTTTCATTATTTTTCATGGTGAAGTGCCTCAGTTCGATCCTCGATCCCGGTTGTTTGATTGATCATGAAGTGTCGTTGACGGATCCATTGCTAAGTTGAGTCAACTTTGAAGAAGTGTGCCTGGGAGCTGCCAAGTCCAAAACCTGAATTTGATACCTCAAATTCAAGGGCACCTTTTCCTAGTAGGGGCGCTTTTAGCCTTAGACTTAGTCAAATTCTTGAGTGTTCTTCAGTTTCTCCAATTTTGATCACCTGTTCTCTAATCTGAGATCTCTGTTGATTGATGAGTTTTCTGATCTTGTTGGAACATGGGACGGAATGTCAGCTCAACCTTGGAAAGGATGACTGACTTCACAGATCCTGAAAGTTGATTTGGATGCCTCAAATTCAAGGGTGCCCTTGGATGGAATGTCAGCTCAGCCTCGGAAAGGATGACCGACTTCACAGATCCTGAAAGCTGATTTGGATGCCTCAAATTGAAGGGCCAGGGGCGCCTTTGATTATTTGACTTATGATTTTCAACTTGCAAGCTCCTACGAACTGCCCCAGCTTGGTCTCTGTCGTTAGGTGTTTGATTTGTCTGTTGTCTTTGCTGACGGTGTCATTGTTGAGATGGATCAAGACAGAGGAGGTTATCTTGGAGGTGATTAAGCTTGCAGACAGCATTCGACTGCCCAAAAAGATGGGCACCTTTCCTCAGTAGGGGCTCTTTTGACCAACACTTAGCCAATTTCTTGGCATTCTTCCTTCAGCTTTCACCTTTAGGTGTTTTCTGCTTGATCTCTGCCTCTGATTGCTTGACAAGTCCTATGGATGCGTAGATGGATTGATTGTGAAGCTGAGAGAGAGTTGAGCAAATGCCATGTATACAATAGTGGTTGGAAACTTCATCAGGTGCCTCAGATTCAAGGGCGCCTTTGGCCAGCAAGGGCGCCTTTGCTTTATTATGCATTGATCTTCTATTAACTGTGCATGCTCTGACGATCAACCGTTGCTGTCGTTTGATATGTCTTGCAGGTTGGTTGATAGGTTCCCTGCGAGGCTGAGTTGCTGTTGAAGAGATCATTTGAAGACAAGTCTTCTTGAAAGTGACATTAGGATCTTCTTGTTTAAGGGCGCCTTTCTTCAGCAGGGGCGCTTTTCCCAAGTGTAACTGCTTGTCCTCCTTGGTAGCAAGGCGTTGGTTTTTCCAGAGTTAGTCATTTTTGGTATTTTTTGATTTTGAGAATCCCCTCCGTGAGATAGCATCTTTTCGGAGTATTTCCGCCATGATTTCTTCATTGAAGCTTTAGCTTTCAGCACATGGTACTAGTCAATCTGCCATTAATGGCTGTAGAGCTCCTAACTTTATTCCTGAAAAATGAAAATAGACCCACCGGAGTAAAACTAACTTTTTGGTGATTTCGACTTGACCAGTGTGATCGTGAAATCAATTCATCCTATCAAAGTCATTTTCAAAGAATTCTGGCAAGGTCCTATTTTCAAGGGTTTCCCTAAAAATAGGGGCACGAAACCCTAATTTTCAAATTTTCAGAATTTTGCACACATGTTCCTTGACATAAACCCACAAAAACCTTACCTTCTGTTTAACCTAAAACATACTTTTGGCAACAATTTTTATATGACTTAGATCATATTAACAAAAATGTCTCTTAAAAGCAAAAAATTATTTTGGGTACAACAATTTTATGATATTTTAATTTTTGGCTCCGAGTAAAGTCACTTTATAATAATAGAATACTTAAGTTAAAATCATAATTAATTAAATACAAGCTGCTTGGAAATATTAATTTAGAAAACTTAATTTAATTAATTAAATGATTTTTTTTCTGAAAACCTATGCCAAAAATGGGGACATCATAGCTGTCCTTGGAAACTTGTAAATCTAGTTCTTGTAACCCTAGCACTTTTGGAAAAAAGAAACCTAGGCATAGAACTCTAGCATAACCTTCTCTTGATGAAAATTCAAACTATGAAACCCTAGGTGATCCTTATGTTTGATGATTGTTTGATATCAAATCCTAGGTGCCTCTTGAAACTTGCAAAAATCTTTGAAAGTGTTGTTTTCTTCTATGGTGACCTGTGGTGTTTTGAAAACCTGCTCAAAACCTTTACAATGGTGGCACTTTGCTTGGAAATCTGCAAAAAGCTCTTGGCCATTGTAGACAAAGGTGATGCAACTCTTATAACCTGCAAATGGGAAGACTTGAATGGAATATGTGACGGAATGAGAGATAAATAAATGACAAATTGTATCCCTTGGGGAACTAATTGCTTTTTACTTTTGTGTTTTATCCAATCAAGTCATACAAATCATGCATATATGGCAGCTTTGACACTTTTAATTTTCACAAATAGTTGGTCAACTTTACTTGAATTTCACAATCGAGTGATTTAGTCACTTGCACTTGTGTTTTTGATCCTCCTTCATGGAGTTGCGTGACATCACAATGGTGGATCATGTGATTTATGCTGTCTTGCCACTTTTTTTTTTGAAACTTGACATAGCAATGGTTGCCATTTTTTTTTTTAAACAACTTTGAGAAATTTAATGGAAAGTTGTGTGATTTGTAATGTCCCCAAATTGGGATCTTAAACAAGTTGCGAATTTTATAATATTTTGTGGTTATGCAAATGAAAATAAAATATAATTTTTGAAAAAATTAAACTTTTTTTTTGTCATTTATGAATATTTGGAATAACTGAAAGCAACTAAATTTAAACACTAAATCTATACTAACCTTAACCCTACACTGACCTGCATTATTTTGTGAAGAATGAAATTTAATACCAAAAAACCCCAGCGAGCTATTTAAAACTGATTAATATTAACAAATGGTAGATGCCAAGCAGATCACAGCAGAAATAAGGCAGAAAGTATGAATGTGACAGCCAGTAAAAATCAAGTGTTAGTCTCCTAAGTATTCTCATATTTCAGCACAGCAATCAAGATCATAACAGTAGTATGCCACACTAAATTAGTATGCTGATCAATAGTCACCAAACACAAACAGCTCACAAACAGTTAGAATTGGATCACACCTCTCACAGACTGTAATAAATGATATTTGCAATTTAAATAGTGAACAGTGGCCAGATCACCCAGTTAGGACAGACTGTAGCATGAACAGAAAATGCAGTTTGAAATGTAAGCAGGGGTAGATTGCAACAGTAATGAAGGAGCACAATATGTTTGATAAATTCGAATACATATTGCAGCCAGCCAGCGTTGAATATGGTGCTGCAATAAACAATATGAATATGGAGTGTATGCGAGCTGACAACAATTCACCCTACACTTGGCACAGCTGATAAGATTATTAACTTTCCCTACAAACTTGGTTCTGCTTGTAATGCTTTCCAATTCCACCATGAGTTTGCATCCAACAAGATAGAGTTTTCACCCCCAATTTGAATTGATCCCATGAGGGGTTTTGTCCTTTGGAACTTGTCAAACAAGGTTTGCTGTCCTTGAATGATCCTATCTGAAAATTCAGTTTGAAGCAATGACATAATGGATGCTTTGATGTTAGCCTTGAATTCTCTCTTATAGAGACTTTACTTTGGACCTTCCATTTTGCCTTTTTCCCTCCAGCTTTTGAAAAATGCTTTTAAATTATATCCAAAGGCCCCTTTTTGAATTGCATTTGAATATAGTGTTAAAAACACTTTTTAAACATTACATAGAACCTAAAATAATTTCTAGGTGGTTATTTAGAAATTTAAGTGATCGCTCACTAAAATATTATTATTTTTATTTCCCTTGCTCTATCCTTTAGCCCATGGGAAGGGAATAGGATAGAGGTCGTCTTGGTGGATCTAATCCCAAAAATGAGACATGACATGATTGGGGTTTATCTGCAACTTTTTCTTGAAATCTCACTTTTGGGTTGTGCAACTCACTGAAGAGGCACTAGTTTTGACACAAATTTTTGATGGCCTAGTGGTGGGTCTGCACAACTCACGTTATTGTCACTTTTGTCAACTTTCCACATTTGTGGTGGGCCTTTGGTGAGTCACATGACTCATTACCAGGCTGCCATTTTTCTTACTTGGCTAATTATTTTTACATAACATTTGAATCTGTGCTCCATTTATGCCTCATTGAATGCATTGTAAAGTGCCCATCATTGGCTAAACAATGATGTTGAGTAGAGTCCTAAATATGACAATAATGAACATTGGACATGAGGTTTCATGACAAATAACTAGATATAAAATGACTACTGTTTTGACATGAAAAATGACTCAATACAATTTTTTTTTATGGGTACAACATGTCCATTGCAAGTATTAATAGATAATAATTGTAAACCATCATTCCTCTTAGAGAGTGAGTATGGGTGAGGAGCATGTGGGAAATGGGGCTGTATGTCCAAATATTAACTCAGTTGGTGTAGAGTAGCAATCAATCATGGAGAAAGATAGGGAAATTAATCTTTTGAAGGTTACTGCCACATCAGACCTTTGTAGTTAACATAGAAAATTTGGTAATTATGTAATATGCAGCCTTGTTTGCCTTTGCTTTCTTTTGTTTTGATGAATGTTTTGTGATATATTTGCAATTTTGATACAACAATATAATGCAACAAAATAGAAGACATTGCAATAATATTTTCAACTCAAAAACTGAACATTACATAGGGAATACACAGCTGAAAATTCCAGACTTTTATATCAGCTTAGATACTAAGTATTTTCACAAAATATCAACGACCCAATTCATAAAATATCCCCTATTATCTAAAACAACAATACCTAGAAAATCTGAGAGTTACAAATCATGAACTCATAGGTAAGATATGCCTTGAAACCCTTTGAAAATGGATGCTATCTGCATGTAACACTTCCAATAGAGGAAATGATGCCAACACAGTGCTCTCACGCTTGTCAATATATGCCTTAACTTCATGCCAGACTTTTGGAAACACCCACGTACTCAGTGATATATATATATATATATATATATATATATATATATATATATATATATATATATATATATTACTTGTCCAACTACCAAAGCAGTGACAATCTTTCTTTAAATCCCACGACCTGAATATGCTGTATCAATCAGCAATGCAAACCCTTGAATATGAAGTAAGATGGTGGCCAGCTATAGGAAATCCTACAATCCCAATATTTGCAATATTAAAAATCTCCAAATCTAGAAGTAAATCCTCCCAATTCAATCAATATATTTTCCAATTTCTTGTTGATTCCTTCGAACCCTAAGTATTAAATCTCTCCTATAAATTGGTGAAGCACAAGCACCTCTTAATGAAGTTGTCTGCAAGCTGGCTTGAGAGATCTTTCACTCTTGCACCGAGATGTTCTTCTTGAGGGATTTTGTCCTCAAAAAGCTAAGTGTTTCCTGACTCTCTAGTCTCCTGCAAAATCTCTTTTCAAAATAATCTTCTCAACAATGACCGAGTGGGAAAATGAGCTCCAAATGGCTTTTTATAACTCCCACGCCCTAATTTGCATTTGAGTTATATTTCATTTTATTTACTTTTCTTCCGCCTTATAACTCCCTTTTTAATTTGCACTTAACTTCATATTATAAAGAGCACTTTAAAAACATTTATATCTCACTTTTAATAAAGTCCTTTAATATATTATAATAACGTATAAAGTTAATAAATTTGAATTAACTTTATAATTAACGCTATTAAAATTAAATACATGAGACTGTTGAATACCAAAATGTCTCCACAATATAAATATGCCACCACGCCTAAAATAGTAACTTTTCCAACTGACCATATCAATGATTTACTATAAATAGTAAGTATAGATGAAATGTCCACGTGACTTACTAAAAATAGTAAGTATGGTTAAAATGACTGAATAGCTTTTGGAAACTCCCTAGTAAACACTGGGCTAGGAAAAACACTAATTGAGCTCAAAAAGGTTGGATTGAACAAGTCTGCGATGCCCTCAAAGGGCCTCCTATCCACCCTGTTAGTCCACGGGGATTGAGTGATGGACCAACCATTGCGATTGACCACTGCCTAGGAAAAAGGGGACATTACAAATTACCTCCTTGACCTTGAATGGAGCAAATAAAACAATGGATGATTGAGTTGGAGTCAACATGTGTTGAATGGCAATGCTTTGTGGAACCTCCCAACCTGATTTTCCATATGAATCATTGTAGATGAGTATATGATGTATAATGTATATATAATATTGGCTAATTTTACCTATATCATTTTATGCTCTATAAAAGAACTCCTATTTCTTGTCATGGATTGGGATTTTGCAAAAAATTTCTGTTACCAATTTATGCCTACTTATTTTCTTTGAATAGAAAGATTATGAAGTGCTTAAGTTGGCCCATATGTTCATGGAATGATGTTAGAAATTTCTTATAATGCTTTGTGAACATCTCTGACTTGCCTCAAAAGACAAGAGAAAAATCTGTAAGTTATTTCTGGTTTGTTCTTCAGCTAGTAGAACCTTTGAATTTGGGTAAATATTTTTGACAATTTTGTGGTTGATTGCAGGGATCACATCCTGAATGTAATTCTCGAGTGCCAGCAATCTTAGAGACTCTCCAAAACCTAGAACTAACTCCAAAGGTCCAATATATGTGTTGTTTCTTTGTTTTCTTAGTTTCTTGTTGCAACATTTCTTTGCTAGAAGGTTTTAGGTTCATCTACTATTTATCTTTTTTGTTGTGTATTGTTATTTTTCACATCTAGCAGTAAAAGAAAATGAAATTGGAATATGCATTACTTTCTTGTATGATACTTTTGGAACATATTTAATTCCACTTGGGTTATTATTATACTTGCATTTAAAAGGTTGGAGTTGTCAAATGTGGATTGAATTTTATAATGCTGCCAAATTGGTTTGTACAATTGTCAGGTTCACAGAATTTTAAAATAAAAATTTGAATCTTGGTGAATATGATAAACCCCCCACTAAAATTGTTTAAAATTGCCAAAAAAATTCATTCCTATATGGAGCCGTTGAACTAGGACATGGAGTTGTGGAAAATGAGGCTACACTATTGGGAACACATCCAACAACGGGGGTAACATGTCCTACAACAAGGCAAAAGTGGGACTGCCAGATCGCCTTCAGCTCCAACTTCAATTGCAAGTCTACAAGAGTCCCCTTCGACCCATGCCAGCTAAGTCTTGTACCTTTTTAAGCTCCTCACTTTCCAACCCTACACTTTTCTCTTTCCTTTTTTTCCGGCTTTGATTTCCTTCATATATGTTTATTACATCTAAATGGGAAAATACATGCAGCCCTCACATATATGTTTATAGCCCCCACACATATGTTCCGCTGGTTTTAACTTAAAACACATCTCTCAGTTTCATTAAGTTCCACCCTTTGGCTTCGTTAAAACCAATATTGAAGGAAAAAAGACATCGCTATTTGCATTTGTGATTTTGTCATTTGCAAATTTTGTTTTTTGTTGTTGAATTGAAAACGGGGGAATGTTAATTCTTTTAGGCATGTTTATGCAGTCATAGGAAAGCATACATTCACAAGAATTGTGTTGAGGGCATTTCTCAGTTGTGGGTATCGAGTGTATGCGAGTGTTTTCAGAAATTTGAACTATTTTGCAGAAATTTAAAGAAGCAATAGAATAATTATCATACAGTTCGTAACCTCAAAAATCAGTTCTAGTTTATTAATTGTGAACAAGCACATGATGGTGGCTACACAATAACCTTAATGGGATTAAATCTGATCATTTCAACCCAGATTGCAAGCACAAAGGCTAGTGAGACATCAGTAGATAGTAATTATATATTATACCTCAAATGACAGATATTCCAGAATTAATAAATTAATATCCAAATTATCATTTCAAGACCATACACAGCCCTAGACAATAACAAACTTATGTATAAAATGCAGAAAAGAGAGCAGATATTTATTAATAATAATGAAATGCTCAAGTGTAGAATTAACTCTCCCCACAAACTGTATCATTGGAGGGAACAACAGCATATGATCTCAAACTTGCCAGCCATTTGTTTACAAAACAGATTGCATCCAATTGATGTATTTCACTCCACAATATTTGAGGGTTTTCATCATCTCGATATTGTCACCAACGGTTTTTGTCCTCAAAAGTTTGAAAGCAAAATTTTGAATTCACAATGATGATGACATATGCTTTTCCTTGAGTGCATGCCTCACAAATATAGTTTTTCCCTTCGAAGTGTGAAAGTACTTTTTAAAAATAAAATATTACATAGGCCTCATAATGTCTCATTTAGATGGCCATAACAAAATGTAAAATATTTATCTTATAATCTCCCCTAGTCTACAAGAAATATAAATAGGCTATGGGTCTTTAAATCTTTCATTTTTGAGAAGGGATATGACAGTCCACCCTTCCCAAAATTACTTGTCCTCAAGCAATTGCAAACTTGAATGTTCAAGAATCTCTGCACCTTCCCATGTGGTATCTTCCGTGGGGAAATTCTGTTGAACATTTTGTCATTGATGTCAAAGTGTAAATTTACGGGTGATGACACTACTTACGGTTTTGGAACACAAGCTTGATTACAAGTTTAGATTGACATTGGGCACGTATGGTGCTAAATTTGCTGAGTTCGTCCTTGAAGGAGTCGGATATGTAAATGAAATTGAAATGCAAATGAAATATATATAAACTCAGCCTATTGTTTTCAATGATAAAGTGTTATGCAAATTTAGTGAGCTCATGGACGGTCTTGAAGCAAATCTTCTTGTAATGCCTTTCATACATTGGGTGATGGTTTTAATTTCTTCTGACGAATTTATTTTTGACCCTTACCATTTGCTTCAGCGGCTTCAATACCTTTGTTTCCTCCATTTTGGAGCGACGACTTGTGAATTTCATTATTGTGAAGTTTCTTTTTGTGTGGCGACTCATTCCTCGACGACTAAATTTTTGGCTGATGACAAATTCCTTGTTAAGGGTGACTGATGGATTATGGTCAGTGTTGTATTAGAAACCATTTTGAAGTTTATTTTTGGCATTTTTCAATGAAATGAATGCGACTAAATTTAGGATGCATTTTTCAGTGAAATGAATGCGACTAAATTTAGGATGCATATTGTTTACTTCGTGTATGCTCAGATCACGGGTTTAATGCAGCCTTTGTGGAAGACCATTTTTATATAGCAAATCATTCAATTGCTTGACTACCATTTTTACCTTTGGCATGGGCGGTATGAAAGGAAATCGTGTGGATTTGCTGAGGCCTTCATGGCATTTCTAATTTAGCGGACCATGTTGAGTCAAAGGTTATTTTGGCGCTGAGTCAATTTGGAGCTATTTTCTTCGTAACGTCATTATTCATTGTTAATTGTTGTGTGTAGGAGACATGAAGGTGGGAGATGTTCTTATTAAAATACTTTTGCTATCATTTTTGTGATTCTCTTATGAAGTCAGCATCGTGACTACTCGAGAGGATGTGAGCATTCAAAACCATCGCTATGAGAGTTAATTTGAGCCTCTACATGTGGAGTCAATATGTTGAAAGGTGATTTGAAAAAGGTCGTGGATGTGGTTCTTTGGTGAGTTCACGGGCTGTTGTGAAGATGTGACGATGTTTGCATAAATCTCTTTGCTGTATTACATTCATTCAGAGTCGTTTTGCATGGAGGATGTGATCATTCTTGAAGTCAACCCTTAGCCGTATGATTCTCCTTGGTTGGTTTGTATGCAAGTCATGGTGATTTTTCAAATGCAATAGCTATCATCTATTCAAGGCACGAATTGTGTGAAGGCGATGTAAGACTTTTGAATTTCAGTAATATCATCATTTGATATTTATGAGTGTGTGCGGTTGTATAAGGTATGATGAAGACTTGTTTATTTTTGAAGTGTGGTTTGGGAGAGTTGTGCTGTTCTTTTATGGTATTCTTTCCTATATATGTTGGTGCATATATGTGAATGTGAGGTGGATGGTTCTGGAATGAGCATGCTATGAAGAATGATAAATGGGAAAGAGTTAAGATTTGGTTGCAGATTAAGTTTTTTGAACAAAATATTTCAGAGTTTGATCAGTGATTTCATTTGCAAGCATAAGTGTCTCAGTTGATGTGTAGATTGTATTCAAAGTCAAGAATCAGAGTTGCAATGTTGTGATAATTATCAGTGAGTTGGTGCTTACACCGGAGTTGGTGCTTCTAGTGAGTTGGTGCTCACTTTTGTAATTTGGAGATTGTAGTCTCCTGGGTTGGCGCCCATTTGAAGTTAATTAAAGCAATAGTTCTACCGTGGTTTTTTACTTGAGAAGGTTTTCCATGTGATATCGATGTTCATCTTGTCTAATATTTGCTCTTACTGTTTTGATTGCTCATTCATATGGTTTTAAGTTTTTAAGTTCAAAATACTAATTCACCCCCTCTCCCCTCTCTCAATATTTTCCATGTGCTCTTCAAATTCTTCAGACATATCAAGTACTTGTTAATGCTCTTGTTCCTCAACTTCCTTTCTTTGATTTTAATGATTGCTTTAGGAATCAAAAATAGCTTTTTCCCTCATCATCCAAAGGAGGCAACCCCTTTGAAGGAATGATGTGTTGTTAAAGTGCCTTTTTGAGGCATGAAATGTAATGTCCCCTTTTGGGATTGGCCTAAATCTTGCCCTAGAATCACAAGCTTAATGTAGTTAGGGTTATAACTTACCACTTAATGCTTCAAGCAAGATAAATCTTGGTTTAGGTCTTGCAATCATGTTAGATAATATTGGAAATATAATTCATATGATCAGAACATAATAAATTCCTTATCTATTAAGCTATACAAAATACATAATTATTTCAAGATTATCCAAACTACCAATATTCATAATGCATAGAGGAAATCTTTAATCATAATAGGACTTGGATGAGAAACATGATAAGTCCGCTTGAAGCTACCCACTTAAGCCCAAGAGCACAAGCGTCTAACCAAGACAACCCACCCCTTGGCCCCGAGTGGCAAGAACGCTCGAACCAAGACAATTCCACCCTCAGAGTTGTGTGCTTAGTGGAATACACTTGTATCTACTTTTCCTATCCATGTTGTCTTATCCATCCTCCTTATGATTGAGATTCCATCCTAACAATCAGTCATAGTTTGGCTTGATAGGGGAAGCCTTGAAAGGGGTGCTTGTAAACTACTCAACCCATCTAAACCCAAGAGCACAAGCGTATGAGCAAGACAACCCACCCCTTGGTCCCAAGTGGCAGGAACGTCCAACCAAGACAATTCCACCCTCGGAGTGGCGTGCTTAGCATGGGAGGCCCGTAAACATCATCCTCCTAACTTGCTTTCTTCAACCTTACATTTGATTGATCATAGGATAAAGACATACATAAATATATATATAATCTGTTAGTCATATTTATATTAAAGAACCATAGTTACTTATAAGGCTCAATAATTTCTGCAAGCATCATTGTTACATAATCGTATATAATATATATATTCTATATAAAGATCTAAATATAATTATTCCTAATTGATTAACAATAGTTACCTTTGCATGAATATATATATATATATATAAATAATTATATTTAAATATATTAAGGCAATAGACCTCTTAGATCCTTATTCCTTGATTCTGATCTGATTATATTCTTCCATTCATAAAATCTGCAGGTTTGATATATCTTATCTTTTGCTGAGTATGCTTCCACTTATACCCTCACGGCTGAGTGAAGAGGCATCTTTGGAAAGTAATGAGCTTCCATGTAGTCATATCGTTTCCCACTCCATCGCTCCCTTTGATAGCTTTGATTGCTGCCTTAATTTATTTTTAATTGTTCCTTCTTTGTGACCTGATGCACCTTTTTAATGCAGCACTCCTGCCTTTATAAAGTCTTCATTTTGAAAAATGCATCGCTGCCTTAGGTAATATAAATCGTTGGCTTCTCATAGAGTATTCGCTACCCTTAATTAGCATTTTTTTATAATTGTATTTCAATATGTATATTATTTCATATATTTTAGATTAATATAGAATATATTTATTATTATTTTTTTATATTAGTTTTATATACTTTTTGATATTTATAGTATTATATTATAATGTTTATTATTATAATGATAATATTTAAATTGCTAATATTTATATTTATATTGTTAAATTTTATTTATTTATTGGTATTTCAACATTAAGGTTCTTAGTGTTGTAATTTCGGGGATATGGCATGAAACATGGAAGACATTATGTATCCTATTGTGCTTTGGCAACTCCAACTCATAGGCAACATCATCCACTGTCCTCATATAAGGTCTATAGAACTTCGGCTTGAGCTTTTTGGGTCCCTTTTTCTTGATGGAAGATTGTTTTCATGGATAATGTTCTCTTTGTGCAGTTCCGATCAATGTAGAGCTTCTGCAGGTTTTGTGCTTGTTGAAGATGATCCTCGAGTGACCTTAATATATCTTGGCTATGCTTTACCATGTCACTAGAAGCTAGTACCCTAATTTATGCAAACACCAAATCAACAAATGTGAGAGCATCATATCCATAAAGTGACACAAATGTAGACATATGGTAGGAAGTGTTGTAGTAGTATTCAATTAAATGCAATCATTTGACCCAAGCTGTTTGTTGATTTAAAATGTAGTTCCTTAAACATCCTTTGACCCATTTGTTCACAATTTTTGTTTGTCCATCGGTTTGAGGGTGGTAGCTTATGTTTGGAGTAAGTTTTATGCTTGTTAATTGAAATAACTCTTTCCAAAAAGCATTAAGGAATCTACTATCCTTTTTTCTCACAATGCTCTTAGTCTTAGACAATCCATATAATCTAAACACTTCTTTTAAAAAATAAGTTAGCCACTTGAGGAGTCTCAAACTTGGAAGAAATAGCAAAAAAATGTAAATATTTGGTTAGTCTTGTTGGTGCCTAGATTTGCAAGCCTTGAAATTCACAAAATTGATCCATGTCCATGCCTTTTTTGTGCCCTTGCCCTAGTTTTGCCCATCAATTATACTCAATCCAAGAGATCTATAAAGTGCCATACTAATTTGGTTTGGATTTTCACAAATGTTTGATGAAATACCAACACTATACTGTTCTATTTATTTGTGTAAATTTCTCAAATGTTTGACAATATGATCATACAACAGTCAAACTTAAACTAATAAGGATAATTTACCTTAGTGAAGTGCTGCAATTATTATCATATTTCACCATATACACATATTGGACAATTCATTATTCATTTTGAAATGTGCTAACCAATTTTTTTCAAATTTAACACATTAATTTCACCCGTTAATGTTAGTGAAATCATAAACCAACTGAAGGGAACCCTTTCTCTTTTTGATCAACCCAGATCCTAGTATGGGCAAGGTGAGAGCATACTCGAAAAGGGATCGTTAGCATAAAATCTGAATTGCTGAAAAATACAATGAGAGGAAATAATAATCAACTCAACCACTTATTCAGTGGGAGGACTTGAGATAGAAATTACAATGCTAAAAGTAACAATCAACTCAACCACTTATTCAGCGGGAGGACTGGAAATATAAATTACAATGCTGAAAGTAAATATGCAACTCGACCACTTATTCAGTGGGAGTGTGTTGACGGCTTAGCCGATCAACAATATGTAAATGCAATACAATGTAGACTGAGCATGACCAGTCTCTTCCACAAGCGTGGGAAAACAATGAAATAAGCAAGATAATAAAAATAGTTGACAGTATTACTGCACAACTTTACAATGAGAATAATCCTGCAAATAACACTATGGTTAAGTTCTCCAAATGCTGCAAATGTTTGAAAGGCCTCTCCAAACTCCAAAATCACTCTCCACAAGACAACACACTCAAAAGACCAACTTCTACAAATCTGATATGACAAAACAACTATGAAATGCAGACCAACAACTATCTAGACCACTAATTTGCTCATAACTTCCCCAAAACTCACCCAAATGAACTGAAATCAAATGCATTGACCAACTATGATGATGCCAACCAAGATGCAACACAGAAAACCCAACCAAACTGCTGAATTTATTTCTTTGCTCAACTCCAAAGTGCCAAGCAAATGGTACGACCCTCCAGAAGGGCGATTTCCTCCTCATAAATCACACACTTGGTATTAAATTCTGAAAATCAGCATAGAGGGGCGCCCAAGGCTGCAAAACTCATTTATTAAATACCCATAACCAAATAAAGTTCATTCAAAGACATATGAGAAAAAACGACAATCAGCTATACTAAACCAGCAACTCCAAAAATTGACAAAAATGCAAGAAACTCAACTACAATGTGCTCAATCTGTTCTCAAAAATTAAGAACAACAATATCTCAACTAGTTGCTATCTTTCAAGCAAAAAGTCAAGCCAAAACTAGGAGGTAAGCATTCCTCGAAGCAACTCACTAACCATTTCAGTAGCATAACATTACTGTAGATATGAGATAACCAAATGAAGAGCAAAGACCTCCATTTATAAGCTCTAAAAAGCATCTCCAAAAGTCTCTAGAAGGTGCGCCCAAACCAAGAAGTCAACCAATTCAAATTCCAAGCTGACTCACTTCCCTCTCAAAGTGGCGTCCCTCTTCAAAAATAAAATAATGCTCCCATCAAAGTTGGTCTCCATTTCCTCAAGCCATAACTTTGGCCTTAGAAATATTTTAATTAGCCTCCTGATGAGGCGTCCACCCTCCAAAACCCCCTTTTCAGAACAACTTAAAGTTATGAAGTTAGGCCAAGGGGTTAAAATGAAAATATAACATTATTTTAATTAAAATAACTTATCCCTCCAAATAAAATCACCATAATGCCAAAAATCCATATTACCAACTGAACTGTTAGAAGAGGAAAGCCAAATGTACTGATGCCAACAGGACCACTGCCAGAAATAAAATTTACTAAAAATAGTAAATTCATGAAGTTGCTCAGATCATCATGCATGCTATACTATTGCGGAGCTTTTTGAAAACCCAGAAAGAATCCGTGATCCAAACTCCAAGATTCCAAGAGCAAGCCTCAGAAAAAGTTGAAACATCCTCCTAGAAGATAGAAAACCCTAATTTCCACTTCCGAGTAGCCTACGGGTCTCTGGAATAGGCTAACGGTCAATTGCTAGATCACTGTTGAAGAGGGGACATTACACATTTATATCATAGAAGAAAGAAGATTTCTTGCATACATAGACTGTTTTGAAACATATCTAACCTTTATGTTAGTGTTACAATTATCTATAGGTCACCATTACAATTGTCACAGTTGGTAAAACTGCTGAATTTGATCCAAATGTTGTGGCTAATGTGAAACAACTGAATGTAGGTAAAAACGGAAATGTTGCTGTATAATTGTGTAGGCAGTGACCTCTGTGATCTCACAATTTCCAAAAGCTTATCATGGGATGTCCCACCCCCAAATGGGAAATCTGCTAACTGAAATTTCTGATTTTTTCTGACTTTGGTATGATATTTTCAGTTTGTTTGATGTTCCACTAAATCAAACTCAAAGCATAATATAACATGTGTAATGAAGAGCATTCAATATATGATGCAATACATGTTCTAAGGACAATATTAAGATATTCCAACTGTCAAATAAGTCTGATTGACAATATATTTCTGCTCAGAATTTAGTGTCATACTTGTATTACTTCAGCCCTGTTAAATAAATGTAGATTAGGATAAGTAATATCCCTGTGAAGCTACAACAACAATTTTCTGAGCATTAAACATAGCAGATTCATTACATAAAGTGCCCAGATTATCTACAGCAGCTTGTAAACACATATCCCTAACAGATTACTCATTCATGGTCCCAAGACAGTGATTTTCTGAATGTTTAGGACTGATTTGTAATCTATAATTGCTCAGAAATCATAATCAGACTTAAACTCAGAATAACCAATAAATAGCAGATTACCATCAGGTATTTTAAGATTGACAATGATAACTTTCAGTTCTATATGAGTCTGAAACACACAGATGGATTTGTACCAAACTGGCAACATACACTTATCAGCTGGGCATGATAAGCACTCCACAGTTCAATATATATCTGAGATTCCTTGACATACATATATTAACAGCTACAAACTGTCCATTACAGATTGTATATTGAACAGACCAAAGTCTCACGATAAACAACCCAGGTATATACACACAGACTGAAATAACTCAGAGATACACAAATGATCAGATCAGAATACTCTATATTAATAATTACAAGTATAGATCCAACCTGGGAACTCAATGTAAGGCATGTAGATTGGTAGCAGTAACCTGGTTATTGTCTGAGTATGCAGCAAATGTCTCTAAACAGCAATGTCTAAACCCTGCGTTTTCCAGAGAGCCAAAATATGAACTGTAGCTAATCACTGTAGCGCGGGTACTGTTCACGAGGGTAATGTAGCGATGGTACTGTAGCTTTCTCTTAATAATCATAAAAACTACAAATCTTCAAACCCTTATTCTGATCTGCAATCAAAATATGAACAGTCTGATTTATTCTTCAAACCCTTATGTCTTTTGATGATAATCTCCTCTGTTATGCACAATGTGACTTCTGGAATAAAGCCACCTGAAACCACAACCCTTGGATGGTGTCTCACACCTATAGGTTGCTCAAATCAGAGAGAAGACACATTTTTGGCAAAAACATACGCATTCGATGACATCATCAAACACGTGAAACCTCTCCAGTATTAGCCATTTTCTTCATTTTTCAACTTTTTCTTGCTTTTGCTTTTGGCGAGGCCTGCTTCTGACTTTGACAAGCCAAAAATCTGGTATTGCCAACTGATAAAATCTGTTTGATTATTGCAAATATCTATTTAATCACTATTTAAATGATCTACAACCTCCATATCGGCGTTCAACATCGTCTGATCATGATTGCAAACCCCAAAAGTGACCAACAAAGGCTGAATTGGAAAGAAAGCATGCCGAGGTTGAAAATATTCTAAGTGTTGAAAACCCAGGCGCCCTTGGCTGACAGGGGCGCCTAGCATGCCATGCCTTAGCCAAATTTCAATGATTTTCAACCTTTTACGTTTTTCGTTTCGCGTGTTTCTGTCGGAAGCCTGTGACCCCAGTTTGGGCGTTGTTTCCCGCTAGTCGGTGAATAACAGAGACTAAAAGGCAGTTAATCAAGCAAGCCTGATCATAGCTGAGATGAATTATATCCTTTGCCAACCCCTGACACTGCATTTGACTGATTTTTTGAGAATCGGAACCAGGTTGACGAAGGAGTTTGATAAATTTTTGGATGGGGCGAAAAATAAACTAAGGCATCAAAAGCTAGGCGCCTCTCCTTGATAGGGGCGCCTATGCTTCCATGCCTTAGTTTAAACTTGACGATTTTCACTTTTCTTTGATTTTCTTCAGTTTTTTGCAAAATGCCATCGCTCAATCTGCATTTTCTACTGTTTGATAGATCCTCGACACTGGATGATGAATCAACTGAGGAATCTGAACATAATTGAGATGATCTTCTTTTCCCAGCCCTGGAAACTGCTTTTGACTGCTTCTTTGCGTAATTGAATTGGGCTGATGGGGAAAATTGCACGTTTTCTGAAAAAAGGGAAAAATTGACTAAGGCATGAGACCCCAGGCGCCCTTCTTGGATAGGGGCGCCTAGGGATGCCAGAGTAAGAATTTTTTCATAAATTTCACCATTTTTTAGATTCGCCTCTGTTTTGCGTGAACTCCACCTTTTCTCGATCGTTGATAGTTTGACGTTGTCTGCACTGTATTTGAGACTTTGAATATGATACCTGGTAGCAGATAATCCTCCATTGATGACCTTGAAGCTTGTGCTTTGCCTTCTAAAAGAACAGAATTAACCCACCAGAGGAATCCTGACCTTTTGAGGATTTTGACTGGACCAGCCTGATTCAGAAGTGTTTTCTACCAATCAGAATCAGTTAGAGCCCTCCAAACAAAGATTCTATTTTTGGAAAGTTTTGCCAGCATCCATTTGACAACAAACCCAAAAAACCTTGAATCAAGTCTATTTTTAGAAACTTTCTTTTTTTAGAAAGTTTGACTTTTGATGAATTTTTTTACAAGACTTTGACCACTCTTTACAAAATGCCTTAATGAAAAGAAAATTCTTTGATTGGGCACAACACAACTGTAGTCATCCTTCACTTGAGTAGTTGCTAGGGAATATGTGTCCGATACAAGATAGATCATGGAAGCTCTGAAGCATTGTGACTAAGCACTTGATAGCATAAGATAGGGAGAATATGTATACTTGAAGGTGTATGCTAGTGCCTGGGAACGCTTAGCATAATATAATCGTGCAAGTTGTCTGGGTCGGATGGAATCATAATCTTTGTATCATGTTGCAGAGCAAATATATATATATATATATATATATATATATATATATATATATAAGGTCTGTTGGCGTTTCAAATCGCACCTCTCGAATGCGTTTTGGAAACGGACAGCTATGTGCAGTAAACTGCTCTTCGAATTAGGAGGGGAAGCTCCCTCTTTTGCCGAGTTGCATAAAGAAAGTAAATTAAACTTAATTTTGCCTATCTTTTTGGTTTAGCTACGAGAACAGAAGGTTACATAACATTAGATGTTGCAGCTGAGGTTTTCCCTTTAATGAAACTTGACAACTACAACTTAACTTACACTAAAACGTTTCTATCCTCTCGAGTAAACGTAGAGCAAGAGAGTCGAGAAATGGACGAGGTTGATTTTCTGACAAAGATACTTGAATAATCTTTCCTCAACATACATCTACTAAATTTCAATGCAAGTTGAAAAAGGAGATCATAAAAGTATTACGAGAATATGAGACTTTATTTCAAGAGCAGCAAAGCAAGCTTCAAGATTTTATTTCCTCACACTTCTGACACAAAACAATAAACGGAAATTTGAGATATTTATATTGAGGGCAGCAAAGCAAGCTTCAAGATTTTATTAACTCAAACTTCTGGAACAAAGATTACAATTTCGGGACAACAAGTTGTAGCAAAATACTTGCAACATGCGATCAACCTGATTATAATTGACACATAACACATGCACTAAACAAGGATTTGCAGCTAAGGAGGCATGCAAACTTGCTCTTTACACAAAGTGAACTGACACTAAATAATAACAAACATGAAGGCATAAGCTCAGTGATTCTGTTATCACAAGCACGGTTCTGAACAACACTGAATAACAAAGAGAAGACACTAAAGACACTTATGTCTTGTTATCACTAGCATGGCTAAACTAAAATGAGCAAACACTGCTCTTATTTATAACTAAGAAGAGGAGTAGGGAACCCTAAAATCTCCTTGCTTTTACAACTAATACTTGCCAACATGCAAGCTTTATTTCTAAACCTAAAGAAGATAAACATCTAAAACCTAAGAAAGCATGTAAAATAGGAAATGCCAACTCATTACATTTGTTTTCCTTCTTCTTCAAAGAATGGATAAGAATTGAGACAAGAATAGAAAGAAAGCGTGAGATGAGAATGGAAAGAAAGTTTGGAGAAAGCTTCTAGAAGATTGTCCCTTAAAATCTCTATCACATCCACCAAAAAACGGGAAATTGCCTCTCTATCAGGAGCGTTGATACTATTTATAGCCATATTCCGCTTTTTAAGATATTCTCCTCTTTTGCAATCAAACTTAGTGAATCTTTGACATCTTCATCTTCTTTATGAGTTCTGTTTTTGAAAAACATCGCTGCCTCAAAAGATGACTTGCTGATTGATAACTTGGCGGCTCTGCAACTTTGTGCTTTTGACACTTCTCTTGATTCTCCCACGGAAGAGTTTTGCACAGCTTTTTGTGACACTTGTCCTTTCGCTCATACCACTCCCTCTGCACATTCTTCAACTGAGATGATGACATTTTATTTCCATGATGGTGAAAAACACTTCCCAACACTGTTCGTTCAGATAATTATGACACAACACTTGTTTGGCTCTGAATTCGATGGGAGAGTACTCCATTATGAAAAACTTGAAGATTGATTGTAAACTCGTCTAGGTTTTGACAAGCTCAGCACAAACCCTAAAAATAACTTGCTGATTTTCTTCGTCAAATGGATGAATTTTTTGGAAAATTTTCTGAGATATGGGTTTTGATTAGAATTTCGTTACAAGCCAACCTAGATCGTCCGTTTTTGAAAATTTCGAGTGTAGACTGAAAAAGCAGCAAACCCTAATTTTCTTCAAAAAATTAGAAAAAGCTGGCATATGGGTATTGTTCATGAGCACATTCTGGATGAACCCTGTTGATTAGATTTTAAAAACCTTGAAGTCTAACTGAAAAAGCAACCACTTTAAGTTTCACTAAAAAGGCTGTGATATGGGTTTTGTCCAAAAGAACGTTTAAGATAGACCCAGAAGATTGGAAGTTGTAAAATTTGAAGTTTTCTCTAACATGAAAAATAAAAAGCAGCTGCTGCAACCTTGAGAAAATTCTCCAAAAATTATCCAAAAGATAGAACTAGTATAAACGAGCTTGCTGAAAATTGAAAACAATGGCCTCCTTCAAAGATTTGATGTTTTGGATGAAAAAATATGAAAAAGCAAGCCTTCTTGAGTGCTGATCTGAAAATTTATTGAAAAATCAGCAAGTTAAACTCTTGAATCTTGAAAATAAGGGTTTGAAGTTGTTGCTCTGTTTCTCCTTGAAGACCACTTGCAAGAAAATAATGAATAATAAAACACAAAGGTGCCTTACATATGCTTTGCCTTGAGAAAACAACTTTCTTTTGCCCTAATTCTTCAAAACCCTAATTCAAGTTTGTGCAATGAACTTAGACTTTTGTGTTCATCTTCAATTTTTGAAATTTTCAAAAATTTGACTATGGCATTGGAACTTGGGCACCCTTCTTGGTTGAAGGCGACTATTTCACCCAGACTTAGTCATTTTTTCATTGTTTTCAACTTCTCCTCAATTTTCAACCCTAGTTTGATCTTGCCTCCCAACTTCCAGATTGATCCGACGGACTAACTAGATGTTTTACCACGGAGCCTGATCGAATCTGACGACATTGTTTTGGAGACATCATCTGACAAAAACTTCATTTGACCCTTCAAATTGTCGGGTGCCTCTCTCCTCCAGGGGCCCCCACTTTCTCCAGTGTTAGCCATTTCATGATTTTTGAATTTATGTTTGTCTTCTGACCTTCAAATGAATTCATGATATCCGGCGTTGTACTTGTCAGATTGACTGGCTGTCAGGTCCACTGGATAGCTGAGAAGATTCTGGAAGGGGTCTCTTGGATACTTCATCTCTGAAAATTGACATCTAATGCCTCAAAACCCTAGGCGCCCTTCTCCTTCAAGGGTGCCCATCTCTTCCAGAGATAGTTTTTATTTAGATTTTTTCATTGTTGCTTGACTTTTGTCATTTCATTCACTTTTCCTTCTTTGTTCAACCTGCGACATCTGATGACTGCTTGCTCTGACGGACGTGCTGATGATTGCGTTGGACAGCTTGATCAAGTCTGACGAAGTCATGTTGGAGGCATCTTCTGCAAATTAGTTCATTTGACCTCATAAAAACTTGGGCGCCCTTCTTCTCCAGGGGCGCCCAGATTCACCAGACTTAGAATATTTTCATCATTTTTCATATTTAGAGTTTGAACACTTCTTATCATGGCTCCTGTTCGATTTGAGTTTCTGGTTGACTGGATGATCAGATGATTGTGCCAACGGATTCACCGCAGAGCTGAGAGGATTCTGAGCAACAAAGGCCTGGAGGCAGAAACCCTAATTTTGACTTTTGATCCCTTGAAAAGCTGGGCGCCTTTCTCCTTTAGGGGCACCCATGGCTGGTAGACTTAGTCATTTCTATGCAATTTTCAAACTTTACCTCGTTTGACGTGCCTGTCTTGACCTCGACTGTCGGATACAAATTTTTTTCTAAGGCATGGGAGTGGGCGCCCTTCTTGACTGGAGGCGTCTGGTTTCACCAGAGTTAGCCAAATTTTTGCATTTTTCAACTTTTTTAGCTTCTCTCCTTTCTCTGTTTTTTGTGCACATTCATTGTTGATAGCTTCTGTTTGATGCTTGAACATCTGATTCTGACACTTGGCAGCTGACTGACCTCCATTGATAACCTTGATTCTCCAGAAGAAGCTTCTGAAAATGCAGAACAAACCCACTAGAGAAAAACTGATCTTTTTGTGATTCCGACTGCACCAGCCTGATGAGGAAGTATTTTAAGCCAATCAAAATCAGTCTCAACCCTAGAAGCCAAACTTTCTATTTTTAGAAAATTTTGCAAGTATCCATTTCGAAAGAAACCCAGAAAAACCCAGAAAAAAGTTTCTATTTTTAGAAAACTGCTAAAAATAGAAATTTTCCTAAAATTTAGGGATGAAAAATTGAAATCTGGGTATTGTTGATTTGATCATTCTGAACTGACCTAGATTGTTAGATTTTGAAAATTTCAATTTTTTTACCCCCATGCAAGACATGCAAACCCCAATTTTGACGTTTTTGACAGATTTAACAGTATTTGGACTCATTTCTTCAAAATGCCTAAGTGTAGCAAATTTTTAATTTGGGGTACAACAAGGTCAAAATTGTCTTTATATCTCTATCTTGTAATATTTTGTTTTCTAGTGAATGTGATAATAGAGAAACAGTTACTTAGAAAGGATTGAGTTTCTGACCCAAACTATTCATAGAATGCTTATATGACAAACTATGCTCAATACTGAAACTACATCAAATTATAATTCTGCAAATATGAAATACTTGGTCAGCAACCTAGTACATTTATGAGTTGTTATATTAAGGGAAGTTCACTACAAGTCTATATGGTTTAAAACAAATTACAGCAAATCAATGGTAATCAATGTTGAACAATAGAATGGCAAATTGTTTGACGAAATGTTAGGGCACTTATAGGTTTAAAATTAAAAAAATTGTATGCAATTTAGGGTGGGTCATTATATATTCTCTCCTATTGCTAAGTTGACGTCCATTAGATTTTTGTTATCACTAGCTGTAGTGCATGATTTAGAAGTTGAGCAGATGGATGTGAAGACAAGTTTCCTTCATGATAACTTGGAGGAAGAAATTGTGAGAAATTTTTTGTAGTGCAGAAAAGTAGAGAAATAACAATAATCTCGATAACACACAAATTTATGTGGAAAACTTGGTAAAATTATACTTGGAAAAAAACTACGGGAAAAGATCTTCAGTATTTTATTAATTTTTGTAGAAAATTCGTAGATACAAGAATTGTTAAAACTATACAAAATAATGACTTCACATGGGATAAGAAATTTGTGTTGTAGAGTCCTTTTTGAAGAAAAACTTTCCAAAAAAGGAAAGTGTGATTCATGCAACTTCATGTCTAACATTTGCTGAAATTACCAAAAATAATAAGTCCCCAAAAATTAAATAACAATAAAATTGAATTCACATTCCAACAACCTCCCACTTGAAGTCAAATGTTTAACTTGCAAATAACTCCTCATACTGAAAGACCAATTGCAATGTTGCCAATCATCAAGTAATATGCAAGCCTATAGAAGTTTTGCACCAGAGGAACTTCTCTCTACAATTGGGCTACGTCATAATATTTGTTGGGTTAATATTAGTGTGTATTTTGGCCAAAGATATCTCTCCTCATTCCACCATCTCACGTACAGAGTGATATTGAATGTTAATATGCTTTGTTTTGGCATGATATGCTGAGTTCTATGTTAAGTGTAAAGCACATTGGCTATCACAATGCAACATCATGTTATCCTGCTTTACCTACAATTCACCCAAAAGTCTATGAAGCCAGATTGTCTCCTTGCTAGCCTATGTTTCTGCTATATATTCATCACAATGTTGATTATTTGTCATTGCTGGAATAACAATAAAATTGACTTCACATTCCAACAGTTTTTTTTGTCATAGCCTGGACATTACATTGTAAAAGATAAAGAATATCTTGTTTGCAAGTTGAAGAAGTCTTTGTATGGTTTGAAACAATCTCCTAGGAAGTGGTACCAAAAGTTTGATGCCTTTGTGTTAATTTTGAGATTTTTGAGATTAGAATCAAATCATCGTGTTTATTTCAAGATTGATAATGATCACATTTTCATTATTACATTGTATGTAGATGATATGTTGTTTTTTGGGAATGGTAAAAGTTTGATTTCAAATTTGAAGTATTAGTTGTCAGCATAGTTTGAAATGAAAGATCTAGGTGCGACTAGGTATATGCTGGGGATGGAGAGCAGAAAAGATAGAGCTAGCAAAAAGCTTTGGTTGAGCCATCAACATGGCATCTTGTAGAGAGTTGGTTGTTCTTGTGTTGCAGGGAACGAAGATATCTATGGAGGATTGTCCAAAATATCTTATTGAGATGGAGGACATGACCAAAGTAGCTTACACGAGTGTTGTTGGTAGTTTGGTGCATGCCATGGTCTGCACAAGACCATACATTGCCCAAACAGTGGGAGTCCTTAGTCGGTTTATGGCTAATCCTGGATGGGTAAATTGGGATGCAATTAAACAAATGTTCAGATATTTGTGGGGTAGTTTCGAGTATTCCCTAAGTTTTCATGGTTATCCTATAGGACCTCGACATTCAGTAAATATTTGTGGATATGTGGACATAGTTTGGACAAGTGACATTGATAGTATAAGATCCACCAGTGGATATGTGTTCATGATGTTTGGTGGTGCTATTAGTTGGATGAATAAGTGGAAAGTTGTAGTTGCTTTTTCTACAAAAGAAGTAGAGTATATGGCAACTACTCATGCTTGTAATGAAGCCATTTGGCTTAAGAGATTGTGTTTAGATGTTGGGTTTGATGCATGGTTGATCACTATCTATTGTGACAGTTAGAGTGCCATATGTTTGGTGAAGAATCCAACCTTCCATGCGAGGAAAAAGCACATTGATGTCTAGTACCATTTTGTTCATGACATGGTAGAGGATTGGAAGGTGAAGTTTGAGAAAGTTGACAATTTGGCGAATGTTGCAGATGCCTTGACAAAGCTTGTGAGCATAGAAAATTTTAGATGTTGTTCAGAGTCTATGGGTCTCATGGCCTCTAGTAGTTGAAATCTTGTTGTTTCCATTGGCTCTTCAAAGGTGTTTGACAAGTGGGAGTATGTTAGGAAAAAGGTGTCTCAACCTTTGATAATTCCTAGCATTATTATTTTTTTATTTTCCTATGTTATTATTTGTTTATGTTAGCTCCATTTGTTGAAGATAACTCAAGAAAAAGTCGAAAATGGAAAGTTTCTATGAGAGGTGTGAGTTTTGCATGTGCATGTGCTTTGCATGTGTATGCTGTTTGCATGTGCATGTACTTTGCATGTGTATGTTGTTTGCATGTGCATGTGCATGTGCTTTGTATTTTGTAAACTCTATAAATACAAGTGTTAGAATTGGAGTTGGATAATGAGATTATTTGCAGGTAATGTTATGTTGCCGAAATTATTCTTGAATTCAACACTTGTGTACTCTTGGAAGAAACTTGCTTTGCAAGTGTAACCAGATTGTTTATTGTAATACATTGAAGAAGCTTTTGGAGTGTGGGGTTTTTCTCTCGAAAGGGTTTTCCCCATGTACATATTATGTTTAGAGCATTTATCTATGTTGCATTGTTTTTATATTTCTTGTATTGTGAATCATCTTCATAATAATTGTTTAAGGGTTTAAAAAAATTGCAAAATCTTTCCTCAATATATTGGTGTAGGAAGTGTTTCAGCACACCTTGCTTCCTTTCAGGTGTTAGGGCTCATTGGATTCCTAGCCACTCCCACAATTGGTAGCAATGGGTTTACATCTTCTGCCCTCACTAAAGGTCATTAGCGCCACTTTTATGTCAAATGCTTAGGCTTGTTAAGCCTTCAAAATCTTCAATACTCTTTTTTTTTCATTATTTCCATTTTAAAAAAAAATTGTTTTAACTTCCTTCCAAAAACAATATTCATGATTTTCATTCTTTCTATACTTTAAAAAATCATTTTCTTTAAAATCATATGAAATTAATTTAACCAAGAATTGAATAATAGTATTCAAAAGTCCCAAGTTCTTAAATATCAACATGTTTCCTATAAGTAATTTCTTTACCACATTTCTTTTTTGAAAAAATAAGAGAAAAACCTTTAGAATGACTTTAAACTGTTAGAAATGAATTGTTCAAGCAAAGGAACATGGTACATGGGATTTTCACCTTTGACATGCTTGACAAACTACAAAGTAGATCAATGGAAACTAGATACTGAATTCTTAAATTTGACATTTAATGAAAACTTAAAAGCCAGCGTATAGCATATGCCCCATTGTGAGAAGATGGATCAGTATTTCAATGTTTCGATGCTTCCCATAAGATTATTGATATATTTCTTAAGAAATATTTAAAAAAATTAAATCAAGGTTCCACATCAATCATGTGTTGTGTCATGATAAAAATGTCAACAATGATAACAATGGAATCCAATGGAACACCATTATCATCAAATAATATAAAAAAATAGAATATGCACATGACATCAATTTATTGCAAAAATGCATGCTTAATAGCTTAGGCTTATGACCTTTATTGGTGACAAATCTAAAATGTGCATTGACAAAATTTGTCTAGATCAAACAAGAAAGCAATCTAGATACTAAAACATGATGAGCCCTTGCTCATGAAACTTTGTTTGACATTGAATTGGATGAGTTGGCAACATAGCATGAAACATAGGAATTCAAAAATTGAAAACAGGGGTGCATAACTCTTAAGATAACGTCCTATTGATCATTCATATGCTACAGTAAATATTGTGTTGGAAGCCCATTAATTTTTTGAATATTAATGAAGAGAACTATACAATATACCAAATACAGTGAGCCTCTATAATATCCCCCCTTGTTCCGAGTTTTCGTTTTTTTGTTTTTTAAAACTTTCCGATTGTTTGTTATTTTGCTAGGTAATGCAAGAAATACAAATATTTGCAAAATAAATAAACACTGAGCAAATGCATGAAATAAATAACGCAGATTTGATTATTGCTTTAGGAAACACACTAGAATCATACTTGAATTGCATAATATTGCTTTAGGAAACACACTAGAATCATACTTGAATTGCATAATATGCAATATTGTAGGTCTGGAAATTGTTTGACCTGCAAACTAGTAACTTATAAATCTGGACGCCACCTCCAATTGCCTCCAAAAACCAACTCAAAACTGCTGCACAAATGTCTATCTGCCCTAGTTGCCAACCAAGGAGGAGATTGCAAGTCAAATCCCTAGGCGTTTGACTCTAGGAGTTCACATACCCAACATGAGGTTGTACAGCCTGCTGAAAGCTGTACGGCTTGCCTAGAAAACCACGTGCCAGTTGTTGTTTATTCAATCAACAACAATGATCAACAACCATTTACATAATCTGATTTATTCTTCCTTGAAAGTCTGATTTAAATTGATCTTTTGAATTCGATGAAGCTCAATGATAACCCTTGAATGAGATTATCTTGTGAAGTGCCCTTGGGTGATTTTTCACACCTACAAACACTGTCATTTTCGAGGGATTTCATCTTCAGAAAATCTGAAGCTTTCGACCAAAAATCCCTTGCTCAATTATTCTCAAAATTTGTGCAAATAACAATGAATGATGAAAAAGCATTAACTTCGCTTTTTATACTTATCCAATTTCCCACTTCCCACTTGGCCAAATAACCTTTTTAATTATTATTTGCTTTTGTTGGCATTTAAATACATTTGCTTTTGATGACATTTTATAAAGTAAACATTAAAATATAATACCTTATTTAAATGCCTCATATCACCCCTTTAACTCCTTATTAACGTTGTAATGTCCCCTTTTTTGGGATATGTATCCTTGTAGTGGTTAGCCTACTATTTGGTCCCCGTAGGCTAATGGGATGTTCAGGGGACCCTTTTGAGGGTGTTCAGTGGTTCCTCAACTGGCTTTTAGAGGTTTATCTCAGTTTTCTCTTGCTCAATGATTTGGTGGTGGACCTTCTGAGGTCATTCTAAATGGTTTTTCCTACACTTACTATTTATAGTAAGTCACTTGGTCATATCGCCTATACTTACTATTTATAGTAAGTCATATCTGGACCAGTTGTTATCATGCCTACATTTGGAAAATATGATTGGATCACTATTTGAGTTGGTGTTGGGTGATTTATTGGGGATTAATGATTTATTATTTTATTAAAGTTAATTGACTTTAATAATATTAATATTTAATGATGGCTTTATTAAAAAGGTGATATAAGGGTTAAATGGAAATTAATATATATTTAATGATGCTTTATTAATTTATTATATTTTTAAAAGGCCAAATACACCAAAAGCAAATAGTAGTTTTATTTAATTATTTGGCCAAGTGGGGATTTGGAGTATAAAAGCAAAAAGCATTTGCTTTTCCATTATTGTTGATCATTTTATTGAAACTTGTGCAAATTGGAGATATTGAGCAACGGTTTGCTGGTTTTGAAGATTGAAGCTTTTTGAGGACGAAAACCCTCAAAGAGAACAATGTCTACAGGTGTGGAAGATCACCCAAGGGCATTCTGAGAGACAGTCTCATATAGAGATTATTACAGAGCTTCATTGATTTTCCTAGAGATCATCATTTAGGGGTTTTACAGAGTTTTCAAGGTTCAGTTTGATAATCAGTTTGAAGGGACATTCAGGGTGGAATCATACAGGGTTTTTTGGAGATTGCTGATGTTCTTAGTTGCTGATCAAACTCTTTCAGATCTGCGTTATTATAGTGGTATCAGAGCGCAACATTTTCCTGCCAGCTTGAGGGGTTTTCAAAAAGAATCTTTTAGATTGCTAGGGTTTGAAGATTATTTGCAGAAATTTCAATTTCAAAGCAATTAGGGGTGCTAAAAAAATATAAATAAATTATTATTAAGGTCGAGCTCTGTCTAGAACATATTCTTCCTTATTTATATCGTAGCTTATATTAATTTCTGCTGTGATTCTCCTAAGGCCATGTGAGCTGCTGATAAACTAAGACAAAATATATTTATTCCATTAAGCTACCTTGAGTCTTATAGAAGCCGCCACATTTCTAAAGGAACCGTTGCATGATAAAGGGTTGCCGTGCCTAGAGGGAGATCTAACATCATCCGCTAAAAGACGAGTTTAACTTCTGCCGCCATCTGCAGATGAGGACAAATGAGATCAACAATAACATTATTTGAGGTGGCAAAAACCAACAAAATGTAGAAAGGACAAATTGTGGACTCTAAAAAGGCAATCGCAGTATACTTAAAGAAATCGTGGAGTTTGAGGGTAAGACAAATACAAGGTGACGAGAATTAAAAGGAAGTCTATAAACCATATATAATTTGTTGAGCCAGCCATATTTCTTCCAACCTCCAACTATGTCAATACAAGGAATATTATCGGGCCTTATAAAGTTATATTTTCTGCCACTATTTTTGTAAGGGACGTGGTGATTGGAATTTCAGCGTTTGAATATCTGGGGCTGACGTGATAGGTAGGTAAGGACAAAAGGCAAAAGATGACAAGGTTGAATGTTCAAACCCAACCACTGTAGCTTTGAAGTATTCCTCATAAGAAATCGTGGGGCCTAGAAAAGAAGAATTGCATCTTTCAATGAGACCTGCTATGACTTTTCAAAATGACATGTGAGCTGCTAGGATAAGACAAGGCGATATTACTGTTTGCACCTTGCCGCTTAAATAAGGAAGAGTTGGGAGCTGCTTGTGTGTGAGGCCAGTTACTCCCATAGCTGGAGGAAGTCAATATTATATTGGACGAGCGATGAGTGTTTAAGCAATACCAGATCCTCAGTCGAATAAGACAAATTTGTCTTATGCAAAGTTTCAAATATTATTTTAAAGAGCTGCAGAATATGGAGTCATATATATATTTAGGGGCTGGTGAGTGGAAGGAGAGACTTTAATATTTATGAGCCGCACCATATTATTTCTGCCATTGCATAAACAAGGAACTGTCGAATTATATTGTTGGTCAGCCATACCATTCATAAGAGGGCGTGGATATTTATGTCAACACCGATTCTCATATTTCTAGATCAAAATCTTGAATAACTTGAGGTGATTGATATCTTATATTATCAAAAGTAGCAAAAAGGAGGGATTCAATATTTTATGGTTTGTACACTGTTATTTATCAGCTACCAAGTTTATATAAAAGACTAACTATAAGGGTAGAATCAAACAAAATTGTTGGAACTGCTGATTTGGGGAATATTAGTGCTATTTTAATTTATTTATTTGCCCATCTATGAATCATAGCCTCTAAGTCTATCGCTTACCTCTTGTATAGCTTCCTTTACACTTGGCAGCCAACGTGAGGTTTGAAAGATGCTAGTCGTCAATATCTCAATTGGCAACTGCAGGCCTTAAGGGTGGTCAAAGCTCATTGCAGACTTTATGAGGATATCTAACATTTATAGGACCGATATTATTTGTGGAGGTGCCATATGACTTAGCCGCCACTTATTTCCTCATTCCTTGTCATCGATTCTTCCTCGAAGTAGCGGGGAGGCTCAAATAGGACAAGGGGCAATTTGCTGGATAAGACAAATAAAGGGAAGAAACTATGAACATTTGAAGATTTTCATTGGGCTTGTGTGTAGTGCAGCCTCTTTGGATGCATTTGCTGATTGCTAAGATGATTATTCATTTCCAGGTCGGGAAAACAGAATTACAACTTATAATTTTATAAGCAGGATTTTGGAGAACTTTTGTGCATTTGAAAGAAAAGAATTTCTGAATGTAAAGCTATAACATTTAAATCTATATCTAAAGGTCTGAGTGTACATTTGTATAAATATCAGAATATATGTATACTTGCAATATCTTTGAAAAGATCTTGTTTCACAATCGATTATTTTTCTCTTTATAGACAAGGTTAAATTATTTTAGATCAATAGTATAGAATAGTTTGACAAAATCTCAACATCTGTCAAACTGTGAAATCTTGGTTTATGATGATATATAAGGTTTCCACTAAGAATTGTAGTTATTGAATTACTCCACATATACAAAGATAAACCATTGCAGATCAAACCGATAAATTAGTTTGACAAATAACATTGTCAAACTAGAGAAGAAAATTAGAAAAAAAAAAAAACAGTCAAACAAGGTAGGACACTCATTGATCAAGTTCAGGGTAAAAGATGATTACAATTGATAAGTCTATATGTGAGTTGATGCAAGATTTGTACATGCTAATGAAGGATCCTAATATTAAAAAAACATATTTAAGGATGGTTGCAAAACCAAAACGTTTGGATAAGGAAGAGGAAGCCTTGGTTTGTGACTTGTAGCCTACAGGGGTTCATGAGGAAAGTAAATCCGAAAACCAAACATCTATTGCAGCCACATCCGAGAAACAACCTGCAACTAGAAGTGCATTTTCCAATCATAGGGAAGACGTTGCAGTAGGCAACGAGGTTCGATTCCAATGTGATACACTTCATGGGTCAACGCCAATTGATGGGCATATTGTGAGCGATTGTGTTAGAGTCTACAAATCAATTGACGGTGATGATTCAACATTCCCTTCCATTGATGATGTTATTGGTAAAGGTTACACAAGTCTCCTAGTTGGTGATTTGGAGATTGTGATTGGTAAATCTTGTGAATTATTGGTTCCTTTTGATGATTCTATGTGTGATTCTAATGATGTCCCATTTCTTCTACACGAAGAAAGCATGACATCATCTAGTGAAACATTTAAGTGGGATGATGATGATGAGTTTGTCTTTGGAACTAACTCTGCCCTAGTTCCAAATTAGCAAGTTTGCAAAGAGGTCATCATAGGAAAAAAGATTGAACAAGTAATGGAGGAGTATGATCTTGTCCATTGCCCCAAAAATTTAGAAAGAGATAATGTAGATCAACAAGAAGATAATTTACAATTTGTTAATAATCCATTGTTTGGGGTTGATGCTGATTTGTCTTATGATAATCCACTCTTTGAGTTGGATAATGGTGCTCTTTCTGATCTTTGTATGGAGTTTGAAAATATTTGTAGGACTAGGGATCCTAGTAGTGGATTAGGGCTTCCGATAGGGCTTACTGATGCATTCCATAATGTGAATAATGTGTCGTGTGCATACAACTTTACTTTCAGCCCATTCACATTTGATTTGACTATGATGGAGAAGACACGCAAGTGTGAGTTGGATGGTTGGTATGAGGTGTTTCCTTTTGTGGATGAAGGGGACAAATCTTACAGGTACTTTGAGCTGCTCCCACAGGATATTCATACTGTTGGGATACATGATATAGGAGCAAATTTTGAGCAGTTTGGCATTCCTGGTATAGTTAGAATGGTGCAGCAAGAATCATTAGGAGACAGGAAAGACAAATTCCAAATTTGTCCATGGGATCCAGGTGGAGTACACCCATGGAGGGTTATGAAACTTGAGGATGATTACATTGTGTTGCTTCACCATCTTTAGCTTGGTGAAGATTATATCAGAGTCGCACAATGGAGGTCAGTTGGTAATGAGTATGGCAAGCTTCTAGTTGGGTTGCGGGCTTTAGGATCTTGAAAGATCCCCAAACCCAAATATGATCTGATTTTCTAAGTTGTCTTTTCAAAGTCTTTGATGAGCGAATAAGAAGGGTTTTGTTTTTGTGTTTTTGCTGAAGGTTGATTTATGCAACAATATTGCAAAATAGAAGGAAATTGTTGCTAAAACTTAAATGAGTCATACAATTTAAATAGAGAGCAATATTGACGAATTTATTGACTTAAATGTCATTGTACATATCACAAATCTGCATATAACAAGCTGATATAAACTTGAACAACAAGGACAACCCCTTTTCAGCTTCTTCCCTACTTCACAAATCTGCCCCAGGGTCTGATATGAATTTCCAACTAACTTAATATGTGAATCAGATCCGATAATTGGTATGAAACCCTTCATAGCAGCTAGGGTTTGAAGCCTGTGATTCTTGAAATGATGCAATAGTTGAGGTAAGGTATAAAATGAGTTTCCAAGGCCTTGAGAAGACCTATACTGCTTATGGCTGCCTTTGATCTGTTGCAATATGCGAATATAATACTGCTGCAAACTCAGATCTGCAAAATATATATCTGAAACTCATCCAAATAAGCCCAAATGAAGGCCTAAGGTGGGCCCTCTCCAAAGGTGAATTGGGTTCTCGTCCAATCCATGATATAGCCTTTGAGAGTTTTCGTTCCCAGAAGGCTGAAGCAATGCTGAAACCCTTCTCCAGAGCTCAAACTTGCAAAGTGTTTTGTAAAAATGAGAGTAGAATACTCAAAAAGGAGCCCAACACATTGCTTTATAACCTCTCATGGACATTTTAATAAAGTTCAATAAAATATTCCTCTTGAGGGTCTTTCTTCATCAAAAGAAAAATGCCACTTTTTAAAAACAACTTGAGTTGCTAGGATGGGGCACTTTTCACTATTCACCTTATGATTTTCAGTTACAATTCACCTTTTAATATTCCCATAAAGCAACTTTAATCTTTTCACTTTAGCTCTGAATTCATCAGTTGAAATCCAAACTGAAAGGCTCGTAAGGCTCCCAGCTAGACTCCACAACCCTTGGTTGGGTCCCCTAAGTATGCTGCTAACCTATGGGAACCCTAATATTAGGCCAACCTCTGCTATAGACTGAGCTGTCTAAGGAAGGGACATTACAGTCCTCCCTTCCTGGGAATTCTTGCCCCCAATCAACCTGCAACTGCAATATCTCTCAACTTCCATAGCATTTGATATTTGAATAACAAACTATTTGTGTCTTACCGCCAACCACCTAGATCCCAAATGATCCTGGAAAGAACTCTAACTGGCATCCTTTGTATACAGCTGAAGTTCCTGTCACTGTCAAGCCCTGTCAAGTGAAGCCAATTGTCCAACAAATAAACTCCTGGATCCTAGTTCTGAAAATCATCTCTATATAAATTGTGCACAAGGATCTCTACCATTTGCTGATTAGTGAGCTCTGCCATCCAATAACTGTGGAGATGAACCACATGCACCCACACTATCCATAAGCAAACTCCATCTGGATCCCATGATTAAATTGGAAAGCAAACACTTGTCGTTTTTCGTTGTGCCACTCTGATAACCTCTAAAACCCAAATGTATCAAATCTCAACGTCCTGATACAAAAGGCAATCAACAAGAGGGAACAAAGTTGAAGACTTGCCAAATTTGGACTCATCACCTGTAGATGGAAATATATCATACCAGAGTGAATCAAAGCACCCCTTATTCAACGCACCTCTCGATGTCATCAAAGACATGGTCAAATCCTGTGTATGTGGGCTGAAAGGAAACTGATGAGCACACCTCATAATGCAATCGAGGTGAAACTCCGCTGACTGCACTAATGGAAAACCAGAGTGGTCATTGGTACTCCATCTTATACTGCCATCATCAGAAGAAAACTCACAACTCACAACAGGATGAGTTGGTCTTGTAGCAACATCATCATTATCCTTTGTAGCTGTGTCAACAAGACCTCTATCAGAAAGCAACTGCAAGTATCCTAACTTACTTCCAAGAGTAAGAAGAGTACCATCATGGATGCCATCTATCTCCTGAAAAGAGGTAGAAACAACACCAGGGTCCAGCATGCGAAACTTAGAAGAAACCATCTTTTTTTGATAAGACTGTCCAATGTCAGTCTCAAAAGTACCAATGTAGAGTCTGGTGCTCAAATCTCCCATGTGTACATAGATCGACTCACTAGGGCACCAAATATCACGGTTGTAATGCAGGCCAGAAAATAAAATGAAGTCATAAGTGTCAACATACCAATACATGTCAAATAAATCCATGTCATTCTCCATGTCCATCAAATAGATATGCCTCCTCACACTGATTAGTTGATGTAGAATCTGAAAAATCAGAAAGTGCCATGGAGTTCCAAGTAGGACAGTTACTAACCCATGACGAATCAATGAAGATGAAGTCACCAGTCAACAAATTGAAAGCTTCCATATCATAATAATCCGGTGACATAACCAATAATGAGTTATGGACGCCTTCAACACCCATCAAAGACAACTCTTGAGTGGCTGGTCCACTATGGGTGTCATCAACAAAATCACCAACTGAAAATTCTAAGTCTTCATTAAACCATCCAAATTACATGTCTCATCAATCTCATCACTACAAACATATGAACAACATGAGTTTTCTGATTCATATAAATTTATTTGTTCATGGTGTTTGGTTGTCATAAGAGGCTTGTTCATGACATAATCAACCTCATGAACATCATTCTTTAGCAAAAGAGATCTAAGATAAGTCTCCCTTTGTTGTCTTGTTTGATCTATACGGTGAACTTGTTCTTTGATTTGTAGTAGATGCTGCTTTGCAAGGGCAGCCACTAACTTAGCTTCCTTGGCCCTTTGTGACCATATATTGCACAAAATTTGTGTCTTTTCCACATCCTCCCAAGTTTGATATAAAAAATCAGAATCCTTATGATTTGAATTCATCTCACAAAACCCATTTTTAACACCCAATTCTTGAGTGCCATCTATAAAAGACTCCATGGTATTATCATCCTCATGCTCAAGGAGTGTTCTCTCATGATGGAGTAAAGAAATATGACTGCTGTCATCAAAATCAGAATACTTGTTATATTCTTGCCTCATGTCTTCAAGCTTCACAAGGGCATCTCCATTGAAAATTTCCAGCCCAACCCTTACACTTTGTGTACCAACGCTTGTAGACTTATCTTCACAAGTTCTTCCATGTGTAAGAGTAGCAATCTCATAAGAATGGAGAAAAATATCGCTGTCCCAGATCAGACCTTTGGAATCTTCTTTTATGTTTACATTGTAGTCATCAAACACCATCACGTCTTAATTTGTCTCATCTTCTTCCTGAGTGATTAGGGGTGGAAGTGGCTCAAAGAAGTCTTCATCACTAAATGTCACAAGGCTGCAAAGTACCTCATTGTATGGTTCTTCAATCCTTTCCTCAACTTGTTCAACTCCTACACCAATTGCCTTGTTATCTTGTACCCTAGGAGTAGCTGCTATAAAGGACTGATTTTCTAAATTATGAAAGGAGTGATTATGCCCACTCAAAAGTAGACAAAGATCAACAATCTCTCTATCTTGCTCTTTCACCAATTGGATAGCCATGTCTATATTTCTAACCATTTGTAAATAGTCTTCTTTTATCAACTCCAAAGCCTCCTTGAAAGGGTGCAAATGTGTATGAGGAATACCATGTCCCATTCCTTTTTGTCTTTCCTCTCTTTGGGCTGTCGAAATGAGGTCTTCTAGGTGTTTGTGAGTGCTATCCATTCTTGACAATACTTGAGTTATTCTATCTTTCTTCACCACCATTTGATCTTGCAAATCTTCCCAAACCAAGGGTTTTTGTTCCAACTGTCCTTGGCTGCCATATATTGATTTTTCATCATGTGTAGGGAAAGTAGAATCAATTATCATTCTGTTGGCATTTCAATTAGCACCTCTGGAGTGCTTATTGGAAACATGCTGTATCCCAAACTATTTTTTTTGCCACACTTAGGAATTTTGAAGAAATGAGTCAAAGTCTTGTCAAAATCTGTCAAAAAGGTCAAAATTGGGGATTTGCATGTCTTGCATGGGGGTCAAAAACTTGTAATTTTCAAAATCAGGCAATCAGGGTCGGTTCAAAACGATCAAACCTACAATACCCAGATTTCAGTTTTTCATCCCTAAATTTTAGGAAAATTTCTATTTATAGTAGTTTTCTAAAAATAGAAACCTTTTCTGGGTTTCTTAAGAAACTGATACTTGTAAAATTTTGTAAAAATAGAAAACTTCTAAAAATAGAAAGTTTGTCTTTTTGGGTTAAGATTGATTTTGATTGGGTTAAAATACTCCCTCATCAGGTTGGTGCAGTTAGGATCACAAAAAGATCAGTTTTACTCTACTGGGTCTATTCTGCTTTTTCAGAAGCTTTTTTGGAGATCCGAGGTCATCAATGGAGGTCAGACAGCTGCCAGGAGTCAAAATCAGACGTTCAAGCATCAAACAGAGGCTATCAAGAAGTAACATGCACGAATAATGAGGAACAGACGAAAGAAGCTGAAAAAGTTGGAAAATGCAAAAATTTGGCTAACACTGATGAATCCAGGTGCCTCTAGTCAAGAAGGGTGCCCATACTTCAATGCCTTAGAATATTTTTGTTTCTGACAGTCAAAGACAAGGAAGGCATGTTAAACAAGGTAAAAATTTGAAAATTACATTAAAATGGTCAACTCTGCCAGCCATGGGCGCCCTTGAAGGAGAAAAGCACCCAACTTTTCAATAGGTTAAAATTCAGAATTAGGGTTTCTTCCTCCAGGTCAACGTTGCTCAGAATCTTCCTGGCTCCACAACGAATCAGTCAGCACGAACATCCGATCAACCGGTCAACCAGAATCTTTGATCAAACAGAGGTCACGAAGAGAGATGTTTCAGAACTCTGAAGACGAAAGATCATCAAAAATGGCAAAGTCTGGAGGAAATGGGCGCCCCTGAAGGAAAAGGGCACCCAAGCTTTTGAGGTGTTAAATGATGAAATTTGTAGAAGGTACCTCCAACACAATATCGCCAGACTGGGTCAAGGTATCCAACGCATTCCTCAGCTTGTCCATCGGAGTTGGCAGCCATCAAATGTTGCAAGCTGAACAGAGGAGAAAAAGTGTATAAAACGACAGAAGTTGGAAGCAACAGTGGAAAATTCAAAATAAAAACTAAGTCTGGAGGAGATGGGCGCCTCTGAAGGAGAAGGGCGGCTAAGGTTTGGAGCCATCAAAAGTCAGTTTCCGGAGATCAGGTATCCAGAAGACCCCTTCTAGAATCTTATTAGCTATCCAGTGAATCCATCAACCAGTCAGTCCGATCAGTACAACGCCCGGAATCGTGAAATCATCTGAAGGTCAGAAGACAAGCAAGGTTTTGAAAATTATGAAAATGGCTAACACTGGACAAAATAGGCATCCCTGTTAGAGATAGGCACCTGACAATTTGAAGGGTCAAATGAAGTTTTTGACAGATGACGTTGCCAGAACAATGTCGTTAGATTCAATCAAGCTCCGTAATGAAATATTCAGTTCGTTCGTCGAACCAATCTGGAAGCCAGGAAACAGAGTCGAATCAGGGTTGAATATTGAGCAGAAGGTGAAAACGGTGAAAAATTGGCTAAGTCTGGAGAGACGGGGCGCCATACCTCAAAAAGGGCGCCCAACTTCTCATGCCTTAGAGAAATTTTTAGAAATTTCAAAAAATTTCAAAGGAAAAAACGCCTTAGGTCAATGCATAAGCTAAATTTAGGGTTTTCAGAATTAGGGTTTGAGAAGCTATTTCTCAAGACAAAAACTTATTTAAGGACATCTCTATGTATTATTTTTCATATTTTCTTGCAGGTGTCTTCAAAGAGAAACAGAGTAGCAACTTCAAACCTATGTTTTTCAAGATTCAAGAACCTTAGCTTGCTGGTTTTTCATAAAATTTTCAAATCAGCACTCAAAGAAGGCTTGCTTTTTTATATTTCTTCATCAAGAACATCAAATTTGTGAAGAAGGCCATTACTTTCAATTTTCAGGAAGCTGGTTCATATTTGGTCTATCTTTTGGACAAATTGTTGAATAATTTTCTCAAAATTGCAGCAGTTGCTTTTATTTTGCATGTCAAAGGAAACTTCAAATTCTTCCATTTCTAATCTTCTGGGTCTATACTAAACCTTCTTCTGGACAAAACCCATATCACAGCTTTTTCAGAGAAACTTAAAGTGGTTGCTTTTTCAGTCAGAAGCCAGGGTTTGCAAAATTTGATCAACTGGGTTTATCTAGAATATACTCATGAACAATACCCAGATGCCAGCTTTTTTTGCTTTTTTCGGAGAAAATTAGGGTTTGCTTATTTTTCTGTCTTCACTTCAAATTTTCTAAAATGGACGATCTAGGTTGGCTTGTAACGAAATTCTAATCAAAACCCATATCTCATAAATTTTCTCAAAATTTCATCCGTTTGACGAAGGAAAATCAGCAAGCTAAAATTAGAAAGTTTGTCAAAACTTGTTAGAACCTAGGTGTGTTTACTGTCAATCTTTAAGTTTTGCAGAATGGAGTACATTCCTACAGAGTTCAAGACCAAATCAGCACTGTACCATGATTTCATAGAGATAGCCGAGACTGACTTACATCATATCAAGCCAGTATTCAATGTACGTCCTTTGGAAGATACAGGCAACACCACCATCAGGCATCTTGGCCATTTAGGTCTTCTCGCAACAGCATCCATACCTTTCTCAGTACAGAGCTTAGAATTCATAATTGCTTGTATCGAGCATTATAATCCAGCCACAAGGGAAATCCAGTCAGTTGATGGAAGAATCATATGCAGCTTTAAGCCAGACATGATTGAGAAATGCTTCTCCATCCCACCATGGCCTGGAAGTGTTACCATCAACATTGAAGAATGTGAAAGGATATGGGAAGAGCATCAAGAAAAGTATAGCAAGAAGATTGCACACAAGTGGCTGAAAGATAAATACAGTACATTGCCAAAGAACATCGGGAGAGGAGAGTTCAAGGACGAATTTGCTATAATAATCACCCTGCTCAACCGGATTACTGGTCAAGTATTTTCAACGAAGTTTCAGCCTTGGATGTTCTACGTGATACCTCACATAATGAAGAAGACAGAGTTCTATGACTGGCCTACATTGATCAGTGATTGCCTTCACCATCAAATAGCTGAATATATTAATAGACATGCATTCCACATGGTCTCCTACCTAGTCTATTTGGTTGCCTATCAGGGTAAATTCAGAGGGTTAAACAAGGAGGGTTCCTTAAATGTTCAACATGTCTACAATTATTACACTCAGTTGGAGTTCACTGCGGCATCACATCATTACAAAAGAGTGAATGAAGCATTCTTAATCTATACACTGCGTGACCTAGACAACGAGCTACATGTTCGCATCTCATCTATTGCCAGGGTAGCAATGTCAGAATGGGCTGATTGGTTTATTCACTTTGCCACTTTCACTTACCTAAGGGTCTACGGCTATTCAGGAGCTCCTCTTATGTTACCAAGGTATCCATCAGATGAAGTCATGTGTATGGAATTTCTCAGACAAGTATCAAATGTTCACACTCGCCTGCAAAACAAAAAGAAACTAGCCTTCATCTTTCCTTTTGCTTTAGGTATTTACAGATGCAGATAATCTGCAGATGCTAAAATAATGGGTAATGAGTTAAATAAACTTGGTCTCAAGCCTTTCAGTGAGAGATGATCATATGATCCACATGGTGTCTATGCAACATGACTTGGTCAGACCTATGCTCATGTGCCCGTACTTGAAGACTTTTGGGCTAATTGTAGAGACGAGTACGAGGTGTGAAGGCGAAGTAATAGTAGGGTCACCCTTCACCAAATAAAAGATTGTTTATCCGAACACATTGAAGGGTTATCAAATGATGACGGGGATGTAATTCTCCCAACCTATACTAGAAATCAGGTTGAACAACAACCTCTTCCACAGGTCAACTGGGCTAACAAAGAATTCATTACAGTGGAAGAAAGGACACGACAAGTGGTAGAGTACAACAAGACTTTCTTAATCCTCAAGAGGAGGGAGTCTATTCTGGTAGCAAAGTCACCAAAGAAACATTCATCTCTTCTCTCTTTTTCAAAAGCTCAAATGAAGATGAAAGGAAAAGTTCAGTCTCAAGAGGTTACAAAGGATAGTAGATGAGCAAAGAGTGCCAAGAGGAGGTTGGACTACACAACAATTGTTATACAGGAGAAGCCTACAACTGAAACAAAAGTTCCTCCACCCGAGCCCATACTTCAAGAAGAAGTACAAAATGAGCCTTTGATACAAGACTCTTTACCATCTCCTAGGTCTTCGGCAATTCACATTGATTTGGAAGACGAGGAGATAGAGGCCAATGTTGCAATTATTCCTCCTTTGGATGTTAGTAGAGATACCACATCTTGGCTTGAGAGCTCTTTGGGAAGGACGAGAAGAAGGCCTTTGTATCAGGTGATTGATGATGACCTCAGTATATATCAAGAAGCACCCAAGAAGAAGGCCAATAAACAAATGCATTTTGAGAGGAATCTTGAGGGTGAAATGGTCATGGAGATAGCTACGCCTCTTGAAGATAAAATCAGGGATGAGGTGGATGTTGATGTTTTCATAATGGTTAAAGCAAACCTTGGTAAAAGTACCCGACATGCTGATATGAGTTTGTTTAAGATGGTAACTAAAAATATTCAAGAAAGAGTGCAAAAGGATGGAGAAGACAAGGCAGCCCTCAATGTTGAAAATTGTCAACTCTGGTTGTATATATCAAATCTTATTCAAGACACCTCACAAACAACATAGTTGCTGCCACAAGTTTTAGAAACACTAGCTGATCAGCAACAGTTAAGGTAGTTGGTTATTTGTGGAAAAGAAACTCAGGAATAGATTGAAGAGTTCATTGTTAAAGGAAAAGGGATTCTAACACAGGTCTTCCAGTTGAGATATAAAGCTCATGATTTACGTCAAGGTACCTTGGATTTTGAGCAGTTGATAGCCGAGTTCAAGCCTATGCACGAGATCATAATTGTGGATTTAGAGATGGCTTATGGATCTACATTGGCAAGAGAACACAAAAGACAGATCTTGGAGTGGAAAGGTCACCTTTTCAAGGTTAATACATATGTTAGAATATTTGAGGAGTTTGCAATGTATAAACAAAGGGTTATTGATACTCTTAGGTTCATCAAAGAATTTGTTGCAGCAATTCCTTGTTAGTATTGCCTTGAGGATGGTTCATACATTGGGCTTGACATAGTCCACGCAGAGTTTCAGAGTATCTTGCATGGCTGTGATGGCAGTGTTGGAAGAATGAAGATGATTTCCATGATGTCAGCACAGTTCGAGAAAGCGGCCAATGAGAGTGAAGATTTCCTGAGATCTATTGCAGATGGTGAAGAAATCTTGGAAAAGTGGCATTTTGCTATTAATAGTATCAACACTCCCACCATAGATGAAGTTGCCCGCTTTTTAGCGGATGTGATCAAGATTTAAATCTGCTTTCTTCTAGAAGCTTCTTCCACCCTTTCTTTCTATTCTTGTCTCAATTCTTATCCATTCTTTGATGATAGAAAGAAAACAGTTGTAACAAGTTGTAATGAGTTGGCACTTTCCGTTTTTAGATGCTTTCTAGGGTTTAGATGTTTTATCTTTTCCAGGATTAGAAATAAAGCTTGCATGTTGGCAAGTAGTAGTTGTAAAAGGAAGGAGATTTTAGGGTTCCCTACTCCTCTGCTTAGTTATAAATAAGAGCAGTGTTTGCTCATTTTTTTTAATCGTGCTTGTGATAACAAAATCGCTGAGCTTATGCCTTCATGTTTGTTATCGTTTAGTGTCAGTTCAATTTGTGTAAAGAGCAAGTTTGTGTGCCTCCTTAGCTGCAAATCCTTGTTTAGTGCATGTGTTATGTGTCAATTATAATCAGGTTGATCGCATGTTCCAAGTATTTTGCTACAACTTGCTGTCCCGAAATTGTAATCTTTGTTCCAGAAGTTTGAGTAAATAAAATCTTGAAGCTTGCTTTGCTGCCCTCGATATAAATATCTTAGATTTCCGTTTATTGTTTTGTGTTAGAAGTGTGAGGAAATAAAAATCTTGAAGCTTGCTTTGCTGCCCTTGAAATAAAGTCTCATATTTCCGTAATACTTTTATGATCTCTTTTTTCAGCTTGCATTGAAATTTAGTAGATGTATGTTGAGGAAAGTTTATTCAAGTATTTTTGTCAGAAATCAACCTCGTCCATTTCTAAACTCTCTTGCTCTGCGTTTACTTGAGAGGATAGAAACGTTTTAGTGTAAGTTAAGTTGTAGTTGTCAAGTTTCATTAAAGGGAAAACCTCAGCTGCAACATCTAGAGTTCTATAACCTTGTGTTCTCGCAGCTGAATGAAAAAGATAGGCAAAAATTAGTTTTAGTTTACTTACTTTATGCAACTTAGCAAAAGAGGGAGCTTCCCCTCCTAATTCGAAGAGCAGTTTACTGCACATAGCTGCCCGTTTCCAAAACGCATTCCAGAGGTGCAATTTGAAACGCCAACAATATATAGTTCTACAAATGAAATATTGTTGTTAATGTCAACTGATATTACAAAGAGAAGAAACATAAAAAGGCATACAATTTCTATTTCTCTTTCCCTCTGAAAGCCACGTTAGTCTTGGGATAGATTGTCATGACAAGTTCGATCATTGATATGGAAACTAACTGTCTTGCCCAATCAAATGAACAGTAATATATAATTGATTCTCATGATAAATTGGGTATTTGTGATTAAATCCTTTACATCATCCTCTAAGGTTGAACATGTAATTATTTTTGTTTTGTATGCTTTTTCTTACGATCTGTCACCTTTGAAATTCTTTTAGTTTTATTCGTGTATTTATTAATTAAATTTTCACAACTGTGTCAAACTGATGATTAGTTTCTAATGGGAACATATTGTTGAATTTACAGTTTCTTTCCAAGGAGGTTGTACAAATTCAAAATTTCAAATCTGCTTCTAGGGATGATATTTTGGGTGTCCACTCTGTCACATATGTAAGGGGCTTGGAAAGGGTAAGTTCTTCCTCCTTTCTAGTATATTGATGCCTATCATAGATCATATGCAATGAATATTTTCACTATGTTTTTTTTATCAAAAAGAGAAGACTATGGTTGTTTTAGTTTTGCTTATATTTTGAATCTTGATACATTTTTTTGAATTTTAGATTTAAGCTAAGTCTTTATTACAACTTATTGTACATTTAACTAGCATTTGGCATTTTTTCACATTTTAAAATTATTATTAATTTTTCCTTTTCCTTTTTTTTTCTTCTGTGTATGGTCGATAAACTTTGCTACAGGTTTTATGTCCTTAGTTTTGAATTTTTCCACATTGCCTTGTTGCTTTCTTTTAGTTTGAGGGTGCCAAAATTTCTTTGTTAAGGCAATGAAATTTATATGCATATGCAGCTATGCATTGCCTCTCTCTTTCTTTAGCTTATCCTCTATCCTCACAAACTTCAGTCCCTTCATGGTTTATCTTTAAGTCCAAAGAGATACTTGTACTTAGCTCTATTATCCTTAGGCAAGTTGCCTTATGTTTTTGAAGCATTAAATTCCCTTTTGATACTAGAGTGTTCTCAGGGTTTTTATAACACTTCAAGGATAGGGGATAGGGACAAAATTTTCCCTCCCTATCTCCATTTGTTTTTTAGATGTGCTCAGGACAACTCTTTAAAGATGCCCCCCTTTTTAAGGGAACCTTTGGGGATGAACTAGTGTCCCCAACATTCCTATGATGTCTTGGGGATGCCATGACATCTCTTGCGGTAGTTGATTTTAAGTCTGCCAAAAGCAAATTAGAAAAACCCTCTTGACCCCTTTTTTAAGTGCTTCTTTCCTTTGCTTATTATTTTCTTGTTAAAGATGCTGGTACTATTGTTATGTTGACATCATATTATTATAATGGTTATTTAGTAGTTTAGATAGCAATAAGTACTTTATGTAATTTTTATAATAAAGTCACTTTGGTACTATAATTATATAACTTAACTTACATTTAAGTTATTTTAGGTTTATGATTTTGTATTCCTATAAAAAGATGTTTGCTCTCTATGTTTGCTCAACTCTTAACAAAATAAGATATTTCTCACTTGTTCTTGTGCTTGATTTTTATCTTTATGTTTAATTGTAATGTCCCCATTTTTGACCCAACCGTTCAAAGATAAAATAATTTAATTAATTAAATTTAGTTGTCTTAATTAATATTTTTCTGGTGACTTGTATTTAATTAATTATTTTTTTAAGTTGAATATTTTATTTTTATAAAGTGACTTACCTTGGGCCAAAAATAAAAGTAAAATAATATAAAGTCATTTTAAGGAGATAAAAGGTTTATTATTTAAAAAGTGATTCTTATAATATATATTCCAGAAAGTTCTATGGCAGTTATATAAAAGAATTGAGGAAAAAAAAAGTTATTTTGAAGATTAATATTTTCTCTTTTGAGATTTGTGCTTGTCGGCAAACTTTTACCGGCAGGACAAAAATGCTAGTGGTTTCTTGACGGATGAAAATTCAAAAGTTAGAGCAGTTCTGTCTAGGGATCAACAGTGAGCTAAAGATTTGGAGTATGGGGTCCTCGGATTCCATAGGAGCAATTTCACACAGAAATTGCCTTTGTGCTGAATGTTTGCGAATAAAAGTTGGGGGCAAAACAACTTATCTAAACAAGCTTTCCAGGTTTGCCAATTTTGCTGGTTTAAATGATACTAGATTTACAATAAAATTTATATTTATTAGTGCTGTATGTGCAAGATGAGATGAAATAGATTTATTGTGCTGTGTGTGTGTTGTGAAGAGGAGATATTATCTAATATTCATAGAAGCAATTGGGCTTCGCGCAACTATACATGTTATAGCTCCTTAATGAAGCCGTAGCAAATGGTTAAGGCCCTATTTTATACTCAGCTCAGCCATTTGTAAGTTGATTTACTAATTTATCCCTCACAAGGGAGGACATGGCATGCGTAGGAGACATTAATCCTTGACCAAATTCAAATGCAACCCCTTTTGGTCTAAACAAACAAATTAAAGGAGGCTTAAAACTTTGGTGCAGCCTTTTTAAGATGTTGACGTTTCATTCCGCACCTCTGGAATGTGGATTAGGAACGGACAACTATGCACAGTTAGACTGCTCTTCAAATTAGGAGGGGAAGCTTCCTCTTCGCTAATTATGTTTAAAAAGAAATGCTAAACTACTGCCAATCATTTTATTTCTCAGTTGAGAGCACAAGGTTATAAAACACTTTGCGTTGCAGCTGAGGTTTTCTCTGGTTTCATAACTTCAAACTACAACTAAGCCTATTTTAATAACACTTCTAATAACTCAAGTAAATTCAAATCTTGAGAATTAGAAGTAAACAAGGAATGATTGATTTGACACAAAAGCTTAAATTGAACTTCTTCTAGATCATAGCCGAAGACTCATTGTACTTATAAGATGTAAGCTGAAATAAAGATTATGCAAGAAAAATATATAAGACAAAGTACTGAAAGTATTGAGTCAGTAGATCAGAGAAAAGTAGGCATAAGATTTCCTTTCTCAAAATCTATCCTAAAATACACTTCTGGGACAGCAGGATGTAGCAAAGATAGGCTTACAATATGCGATCAAACCAGATTACATAAACAAAAGTTGAACAAACACTGAATACCAAAGTTGTAGGCAAAATAGGCTCAACAATTTGTTATCACAACAACAGTTAAAAGTAAATGGGAAAGGCTGCCCTTATTCATACAAAAACGAGTAGCGAACCCTAAAATCTCCTTGTTTTTGACAATTAGTCTTGCCAACATGTAAGAGACCAGGTGTCTCTCAACCCAATCACTGGCTGATACTGCTATGTTTTTGTTTGTTTTCTGTATTTTTGATGTTTTTGTGGGTTTTTGCAAATAAAGATAAATTGCGATTTTGCTCAAGAAAGCTATAAAAATTCATAATAAATTCATAGATGGAAATCAAGCCTCAAAATCACTCCTCAAATGATGGCGCCTCTATTTATTAAACTTCAAGACTCATACAATAATGAACTGCGAACATATAAAAAAAAGGCAACATTTTTGTTACAAAGAAAACCTGGTTATTGCAGCCGCCATTCTGATGAAGGAAAGTACGGTCAAGCTGAGATAATGACTTCTCCAGCCTTGAAGTCATTGCCAAACACTCCAGAGATCTAGGCACCCCAGTTGCTGAAAGCAGAAGTCACAAAGGCAAGTCGTATTTGCCCACAGGAAAAGTACGACCCTTGTTGTAGCAAAGTACAGCCTGTACCAGCAATTAAGAAAGTACGGTTGGGATAAATAAGGCTCACAAACAACTGAAAATGATTCCCAGTCAAGTCCTCTCTAGTATTTGGAAGTAGTCTCTTCTCAAACTTATTTTGAAACTATCAGAGTAAGCACAAATGCAACCTCTGAATGAAGTCACTCTGTTGACAAGCTTCAATTGGTTTTGCACAGTCTCAGTATGCCTGATTCTGAAGAGGGAATGTTCTCCAAAACCCGTTGATCTGCTGAAACCCTTGTTTCACAAACCCCAATGCTCTAAGAGAGAATAAAGACAAATTAAAATGATCATCAATAATGAATTCGATTTGCCTTCAAGAGAAATATATATCTTCTCTTCAAAAATTCGACCCTTCTCGAAAAAATCACTTAAGTGCATTCAATAATATAATAATTCGCCCCTTTTAGAGACTTAGGCAAATTATTAATAAATGGCGTCCCTTTTGATGAATAATTAAATACTCATTTAATTATTATTTAACTCCCTTATTATAAAGTATTAAATACTTTATAATTTGCCATTTAATAATTACTTTGATATTTCATTAAAGTGACTTTATATTATAAAGTCAAATTAATAATCTTTTAATAATCATTAAATGCCCAAGTAAACACTGTTTGCTCAACAAATCATCAAACTGGGTCGAAACTGAGCTGACCAACTGAACCAGGTGCCCTGCCATAAATAACAACTCTTGCCTGCCTGACTTACTATAAATAGTAAGTATCCGTGAATCACTCTGAAAACGTCTGCTAGGGCCCAAACCTGAATCAATTGCTGGAGTAATGTTCCGAAACGCTGGATAACTGCCTCAGGTGATTCTTTAAAAAGATCTGCGAGCTTACGAGGATCTGAATGATAGGCTAACCTCTGAATCATCTGTCCTGCCTAGGAAGGGGACATTACAGTCCGCCCTCCTTGAAATTGCTTGTCCTCAAGCAATCTCAGCTCCGGATGCTGTAAAATCTCCTCAGACTCTCAAGTAGCATCCTCAACCGGCAAGTCTCTCCACTTGATCAGGTATTCCTTGATCACCCGCCTCCGAAGATGTCTCTCTCTAACATCGAGGATGGCCTCAGGTACTAGTATCAACTTCCCCTCATCATCAAAGGGTGGCAGTACTGGAGAGGGTATCACATGCTGACCCAATGCCTTCTTCAGGCGAGAGACGTGAAACACGTTGTGAACCTTGCTATCCGTCGGTAAATCCAACTCATAAGCAACCCCGCCCACTCGTCTGATGACTCGAAATGGACCATAGTAATGAGGTTTGAATTTCTCTGCACCACTCTTCCACAGAGTTGACTGACGGTATGGCTGTAACATGAGATACACCATGTGACCTACTGCAAAAGAACGCTCAACCCTTTTTTGATCAGCATACTGTTTCTGCTGATTCTGTGCCCGCTGAATATTGTCTCTGAGAGACCTCAAAATATCCTGCTGATCCTGCAACATATCACCTGCGCTGGACACTCTGCTATCACTCGACACCAACTCCAAAAGGTTGGGCGCCTCATACCCGTATAATGCCATGAAAGGTGTCATCTGTATAGTCATGTGGTGAGTTGAGTTATAACAATACTCATAGAGATATATCCAACTTACCCAAGCTCTTTGTTGTCCAGCTATATAATTACGTAGATATCCTTCCACCCACTTATTGACGATCTCCGTCTGCCCATCTGTCTGTGGATGGTAGTTGGTACTAGGTGTCAGTTCGGTTCCACAGAGTTTGAACAACTCCTGCCAAAAATTGCTCATGAACCGACTATCTCTATCGCTGACTATAGTCCGAGGTAAACCATGTAACCGGAAAACCTCTCTGAAGAAGAGCTCTGCAGTCTGCGATGCTGTGAATGTAGTGGTGATCGGAAGGAAATGGGCATATTTTGTTAGCCGATCAACAACCACATAAATACAATCCTTCCCTTGGGCCTTCGGCAAGCCCGTGATAAAATCCATCGATAAACATTCCCACTTCCTGTCGGGTATCGGAAGTGGTTGAAGCAAACTAACAGGATATGTCTGTTCCTGTTTGTTCTGCTGGCAAACAAAACACTCATGTACATACTGAAGTACATCAGTCTTCAGGCCTTTCCAAGTAAACCGCTCCCGTACCAGCTTGTATGTTTTAAAATAACCAGGATGGCCCGTCATAAGAAGATCATGAAAGGCTTTCAGAAGTATATCCCTCACATCTGAATCAGGAACCAGAAAAATCCGCCCCTTGTAAATGATCAAGTCATTCACAACGGTATATCTACTATCCTGCTCTATCCCATCAACTATGCTAGAAGCCCATGGGTTCTTAGCATACTCAGCGATAATCCTATACCTCCAATCCTCGAAAATCTGTGCCATAGCATTCAACTGAGGTTTGCGAGACAATGCGTCAGCTACAACATTCTGCTTTCCCTTAATGAAGGTAATATCAAAATCATACGATTGCAACTTGCTGACCCATTTTTGCTGTCTTTCATTTAAGTCTCGCTGTCCAAAGAAGTGTTTCAGGCTATTATGGTCTGTACGCACACTGAATTTGGTTCCTACCAGGTATTGCCTGAACCTAGCCAAAGTGTGCATAATGGCTAACATTTCCTTGTCATAAATGCTATAAAATCTCTCAGGACCCCTAAGCTTCCTGCTCTCAAAAGCAATAGGGTGTCTCTCCTGCATCAACACGGCACCGATGCCCTCCCTCGAGGCATCACAGAATAAGTCAAAAGACTTTGTAAAGTTTGGTAGTGCTAACACTGGACATGAAGTCATAATCACGTTAAACCTGTCGAAGCACTCCTGAGCCTGCGGTGACCAAGCAAATGCCCCCTTCTTTGTCAAATCAGTAAGGGGTGCGGCGTGACGTGAGAACTCGCTAACAAATCGTCTGTAGAAAGCACACAACCCAATGAATCCTCTGAGTTGGGTAAGGTTCTCTGGAACTGGCTAGTCAACTATAGCTCGGACCTTCTCAAGGTCCATACTGACTCCCTTGGCACTGATGATGTGCCCAAGATACAACAACTTAGCCATGCCTAGCTCACACTTGGACTCCTTGGCATACAAGGAATCCTCAGCCAAAATACTCAGTACTGTATCCAAGTGAGCTAAATGCTCCTCCCATGACCTACTGTACACCAGAATGTCATCAAAGAAGACCAATACATATCTCCGAAGCTGAGAACTAAAAACTCTGTTCATCGTAGCCTGAAAAGTGGCAGGGGCGTTGGTTAAACCGAAAGGCATAACCAAGAACTCAAAATGACCGCAATGGCACCTGAATGCGGTTTTCTCAATGTCCTACTCCCTCATCCGAATTTGATGTTACCCCGATCTCAAATCAATCTTCGTGAAGAAGATAGCACCATGCAACTCATCAATCAGCTCATCAATGCGGGGAATAGGATACTGTTTTTAATAGTCCTCTTATTGAGCTGACGGTAATCAATACACATCCGTAGTGATCCATCATTTTTCTTCACCAATACAACCGACGAAGCAAAAGGTGATTTGCTAGGTCTGATGTGCCCCATAGCCAACAACTCATTGATTGCTTTCTCAATCTCATCCTTGAGGCGTTTCGGATGTCTGTATGGTGTGATCATAATGGGATTTGCACCCTTCTCCAACTCTATAATGTGTTCAGTTCCTCTGTCTGGAGGTCTACCTAGTGGAATATCGTTAAACACTTTAGAGTGTTTAATCCTTATCTCCTGAATGTCGGGATGGTACTCATGCTTTTGCTGTTCCTGTTGTGCGGGCATCAACATACAGTCAGCAACCCACTCTACCATATCATGACGAATGAGCCTCTCCATCCGTCTGTGAGACACAACTCTCAAGTTGCTATCCCTGATAGTTTTAATCACATGTGGCTTCCCATTGACTTTAAAATTCATTTCCATATCTCGAAGATTGAGTGTGAACTCACCCAAATCGTGAAGCCATGCCATTCCAAGTACCACATCAGTGTCCCCCATATTAACAACATAAAATTCAGTCTTGAACTCATAGTTGTTTAGCCGCATTGGAAGATCTGTTATTTTCCTGTCACATTTGAGGGTGTACCGATCAGCTACCTTAACTCGAATACCCTCAAACTCCTCCGTCTGTATACCACGCTTCTCAACCAAGCGTGCATCTATAAAGTTGTGCGTTGCACCTGTGTCAAGCAGAGTTATAACTTTCTGACTAGCTAGGAGTCCACGTAGCCTAAAGGAACCATCTCTCTGAAGACTAGTCAAGTGTGCCTCCTGTAGTTTCTTTCCACCATCATGTTCATTATCATTTTCAGACCTTTCATCATCTGAATGCTCTGAATCAGATTGCTGGTATGACAGATCAGATTGCTCTTCACCCTCATAAAACCACTCCATCTGGTTACTTTTGGCTTTAGGATGAAGAGGGCATACGTGTTTTTCATCATAAGGTGCCTTGCACCAAAAACACAACTTCTTCTTGCGTAAATCATTCAGTGTTTCTCTATCAAACGGTGGTGCATTACTTCTCCTAGGATCAGGTGGATCTCTCTTCCTGTCAAAGGGTCCATCCCTATCAAAAGATCTATTCGGCCTTGAGTTTGGCGTGGAATCCGAAGAGAACTTGCAGTGAGGTGCTGCAAGCTCCATGCTGCGTGCCTTTCTCATTGCCTCTTGAAGGGTGGGAGGATCAAATGCCTTGACCCAACCTCTCATCGGCTCATATAACCCCTCGGTGAATAGAATGACAAGTCTTCTCTCCGAAATACTTGTCACCATGACTGCAGTCCTCTGGAACTCACCAATGTAGGCATCGAAACTACCTGTCTTTCTGAGCTGTGCTAGCTCTCTAAAGTATAGTTCTGGATCCTTATCAAATCGTTCGATGAGCCTGTTCATGAACTCCTGGTAAGTAGTAACCTGGTGATGACCCAATGTGTACATGCCGTGATGCCACCAATCATGTGCCAATCGATCAAGGTGTAGTGTGGAAAATTCAGTGGCCTCGTCCTCCTGCATAGGTCTCAAAGATAGGTAATTGTCTAACTTCTGTACCCAAGACCTCGCTGAATTCTTATCCGAGCCATCAAAATAAGGCAAGACAATCTTGCTCACCGCATGCTGAAGATCTCTGTTCACTTGTGGTGGTGGCTGGTACTGGTGAGCTTTGCGCTCAAATCTACCTCTACCCTTGGGCTTATGCACATCCATAAACTCATGAAATGACAATGACTGCCTAATCTCAGGAGCCAAAGTCGAGTACTCTCCGAAAAGTCTAGTCACGTCTGCTACTGAAGTGCCATGCTGTGGTTGAAACTCTGTCTGGTGACCCTGTTGTTCTGCCTCTGGAGTCGGTGGTGCCTCCCTAGTAACAAAGGTGGGTTGTCCTGGCCTACATTGATGAACAACCGGTGACTGCTGCTGCCCTACAGACATCTGTGGTTGGTCTACACCTACTGTGCCACTAGACTGTCGTATCTGAATGTAGTGCTGGTGAGGCGGAGTATACTGTCTCATGGTCCCTATCAACTGTGACATCATGTCCATCATGTTGTCATGTCTACTCCTGAATTCTGCCTCAGTCATCTCAGCATTTTCCTTTTCTTTCCCTGAATCTCTGGGAGTCTCTGTAGGAATCTCTCGATCTGCCATGAGTGTAGTTACACTGTTTTCACTACTACTCGAGCTGGATCTGTGAATACCAAGAATCCCTGATACTGTCTCACCTTCTGGAATGGGTGGACCTGTCTAATCCTCAACTCTGCCTGTTCCTCTACCCTTACTGTAGAAAATAATGTCCCTACTCATGAAAAAGCATCTAAAAAGCAAATTTTTGACTGAAAAAGCACAGGTTGGCAAGACTTCTGTGCTCTGATACCACTGTAAGAGACCAAGTATCTCTCAACCCAATCACTGGCTGATACTGCTATGTTTTTGTTTGTTTTCTGTATTTTTGATGTTTTTGTGGGTTTTTGCAAATAAAGATAAATTGCGATTTTGCTCAAGAAAGCTATAAAAATTCATAATAAATTTACAGATGGAAAGCAAGCCTCAAAATCACTCCTCAAATGATGGCGCCTCTATTTATTAAACTTCAGGACTCATACAATATTGAATTGCGAACATATAAGAAAAAGGCAACATTTTTGTTACAAAGAAAACCTGGTTATTGCAGCCGCCATTCTGATGAAGGAAAGTACGGCCAAGCTGAGATAATGACTTCTCCAGCCTCGAAGTCGTTGCCAAACACTCCAGAGATCTAGGTGCCCCAGCTGCTGAAAGCAGAAGTCACAAAGGGAAGTCGTATTTGCCCACAGGAAAAGTACGGCCCTTCTTGCAACAAAGTATGACCTGTACCAACAATTAAGAAAGTACGGCTAGGATAAATAAGGCTCACAAACAACTGAAAATGATTCCCAGTCAAGTTGCCTCTAGTATCTGGAAGTAATCTCTTCTCAAACTTATTCTGAAACTATCACAGTAAGCACAAATGCAACCTCTAAATAAAGTCACTCTGTTGACAAGCTTCAACTGGTATTGCATAGTCTCAGTATGCTTGATTCTGAAGAGGGAATGTTCTTCAAAACCCGTTGATCTACAGAAACCCTTGTTTCACAAACCCCAATGCTCTAAGAGAGAATAAAGACAAATTAAAATGATCATCAATAATGAATTCGATTTTCCTTCAAGAGAAATATATATCTTCTCTTCAAAAATTCGGCCCTTCTCCAAAAAATCATTTAAGTGCATTTAATAATATAATAATTCGCCCCTTTTAGAGACTTGGGCAAATTATTATTAAATGGCGTGCCTTTTGATGAATAATTAAATACTCATTTAATTATTATTTAACTCCCTTATTATAAAGTATTAAATACTTTATAATTTGCCATTGAATAAATTACTTTAATATTTCATTAAAGTGACTTTATATTATAAAGTCAAATTAATAATCTTTTAATAATCATTAAATGCCCAAGTAAACACTGTTTGCTCAACAAATCATCAAATTGGGTCGAAACTGAGCTGACCAACTGAACCAGGTGCCCTGCCATAAATAGCAACTCCTGCCTGCCTGACTTACTATAAATAGTAAGTATCTGTGAATCACTCTGAAAACGTCTGCCAGGGCCCAAACCTGAATCAATTGTTGGAGTAATGTTCCCAAACGTTGGATAACTGCCTTAGGTGATCCTCTAAACACATTTGCCAGCCTACGAGGATCTGAATGATAGGCTAGCCTCTGAATCATCTGTCCTGCCTAGGAAGGGGACATTACACAACATGTGTTACACCCCGATTGTATAGTTACTATTGCATAGGGCAATTGATTGAAATGTTTGAATCTTTGAGATGAATAAAACATGTTTTTGTTATCAAAATGAATGTGCTCTATTTAAATGATTCTCATTTGATTGATACTTCTATCAATGTTATCCTTGATGAATGTTGCAGGCATAGTATTGAATTATGAATATTCTAACTTAAGATGTTTTGTATATTATTGATGTTGTGAACAAGTAACTACCGAGATTGTATGTCTATGGATGCAGGTACATGAACCAGTCCTCCAGGCAGAGGGGAGACATCACTCGGGAGAGGGGCTTGGTTGGGTAACCGGTAAAGTAAATCAATTGAGCATACACACACTTCACTAAGGGTTTTGGGAACTGAGTCAGATAGAGTTATCTTGATAAGTCATCCTTAGGCTTAGGAGTTTTGGATTACTTCTTTTGTGCTTTGTGAGTGATGCTACTTGTTTACTGACTTACTGTTCTGTGACCTTTGTTGAGAAACGTGAATGATATGTGATCATAGGCAAGATGTATATTTATATTTGTTAAATATATTTATATATGTAATAATATATAATATTATTATAGTTATATTAAAATATATAAGTATATTAAATACTCGGGTATTTTAATATTTATATGTTTAATATTTAAAGTAAAACTATAATAATATTTATATATTAAAATATATAAATGTATGTAGCTAAATATTTTAAAACTCTAAGTGTAAAATTTAAAAGATTAAAGTCTTTTAATCAGAGTTAATATTATATAGTGAATTTTTGGAGGAATAATACATATGTATATATGCATAGATGGATTTATATATTTTAAATAAATAAGATTTTGGAAAGTAAATGAATTTGACTTCTATAGTCACTTGGTAAGCAATATATATATTTACCATAGGAAAGTAAATAAATTCGACTTCTATAGTCTTTTGGTTAAAAATCGTATGAAATATATCAAGGAAAATAAATATGAAGTTTGTTGAATATTTTATAACTTTGAAGTAATAACTAAAGCGAATTTCATTCACTGTGGAAAGTAGGAAATACGCCAAAAGTTAAAATGTTATTTGCACAAATCAAAACCTTTAAAAAAAACGGAAATGGTGCGGCTGTGAACACGCGCGGGAGGAAGACCTGGTCGTGGCCTGCAAAAACTCCATTTTGAGAAATGCGTGAGAAGCCAAATGGGACGCATTCTACATATGACGTTTTCCTGCAATGAGTTTAAGCCGCCATTTTTGGATGCCCAGGCTATAGGTGTCTTTCATCTGCATTTTACCATGTGTGAGTTGAAAAATTCTCCCTGGTTAAAGGTTGAATCATCTTAATTTGCTGTGTAACTTGTTAAATTGCTGCCACATTTCATTTTGAATTATTCAAAGGATAAATCTGTCATTTTACATGCCCTCAATAGTGGAATTTGTTGCAATTTCGGGCCTATAAATAGATGCCAGCCTTTCTTTGTTTAAGATCATTGTTATGCAATCTGAGTCTTGCAATTTTAAGAGCTCCCATATCCATTCATTTGAGTAGCTGTGTTCTCTTTATTTGCTGCAATTTCCTATATGCTGAGTGTGAGAAATACAGTAAACTTTTACCAGCAATTATCAAATTACTGTGTTAAATCCTTTTGGGATTTGAGTGAACTGAAGCCATAGTTTAAGAAGCTTTATTAGAAGAGCCCAATTTGTGAGAAGTGACTTGAGAGATCACCATAGTTTGAGAAAACTTGCATAGAAGCCATTTCCATTTAAGATTCTGGAAGTTTGCTGAAGGAGTGTCAAGTAGAGCAGTGCTGGGAAAAGGAGCTTCAAATACCAGGCATGAATCTATTTTATTGTGACTCTTTGTTTGATATGCTGCATTTTCTTGGTCTTGTGATTGTTGTTTGCAAATAGTTAAAGATAATTAGTTCTATTTGTTAAACTCTCATAAGCAATGCATTTAAGGGTAAATGTATAAAGGATTGTAAAAAGGGTAAATAAAGCATTCTAGAAAAGTAAAACTAGAAATTGCAAATTGCGTGATTGCATTATTGAATGAACTCCATATGAGGAGACTATGTCTTTACTAGTTAATATATGCTAGGATTGGAATGAGGACAGGAGTCAAGTATATTCAAGCAGCTTAGAGTTTTAGACTAACTGAGATAGGCTAAGGAACTCCTAGGATAAAGATTTTCGAAACAAGAGAGAAAGAATGAATTACTTGTCAAGCTGGATTATTTTTAGTAAGTTAGAATGTCGTAGGTTGGTCTGGGATGATTGATAATCCAGTGAAGGACTTGAACCTATATTTGTTGTCTTGGATTAGATTGAAGTAGGATAGTTTGGGATGATTGACAATCCAGTGAAGGACTTAGCCTACGCGTAGTGTAAGATAGCCTTAAGAGAAATCGGCCCTGAGTAGTGTATATGATAGATGACCTTCATTCGAAGTATTGAATGTGAATACTTTGGGCAAAGTAGTGGAAGGTACGACATCCACTTAGATGTGAGATAGTTGAGACTACACTGTTAGTTCATTGTGATCCATCATGCTAGTTCGGGATTGTGAAATAGCAAGTTCTAGATGTATAGGACACAACACTATGCTCAGTTGGGTTGTCGCAGCCGATTACTTTACCAATCTCTTCGTTTGAAGGGAGGGCCATCTATCGAATGATAGATGTGCAGGGGACCGCATTAACAGTCCGTGGTTGGCGAAAAAGCGCCTGAGTGATGTTTCTCCTCCACAACAGGTGACAGATACACCAAGATTTGAAAAGAAGGGAACCTGGACCGTCTTACTACTATTTGTGCAAAAAGCTTACGAGCTATGTATGTAAATGTTTTACTTTTGTACTCTGATTTATATTTGCAATGAAAATGGAATTCATGTGGAAATATATATTGTAACTTGCATGCATTTATCAATAAAGAAAGGAACGTTTTTATTGTAATGTCTTTGTTACTTGTTACTTTTATATGTTTGAAATGAAATGTTAGAAATTTTTTAAGAGGTTCCTTAGTAGGTTTTTATTTTGAAGAGGTGTTGTTCTCTCCAAGCAAAAAGATTCTTCTTATGCTCTTCTGCAACAACTAAATCATAAATCGTCCTCAAGTCAGAAATGACGATTTCATCTCTTGGTTTCCTTTCCGCTATGTTCTACTCAGACTTGTGAATGCCAGAGCGAAGATCATGGGCGTTGCACCTCGATTGGTATATCTTTGCAAGTATAAATCTGCCTCTAGTGATGAATTCTTCTATTCAATCCCTCAAATGCTTTCCATATATGACCAATTGACTTAACTGGTGTTGATTTGTGGGCGACTCCAGAATTTGTGGAAGCAACAAGGTGTCCCGTGAAGTACCATGAAGGAGATTGGAAACATAATGCCGTAGCTATCGAATCTTAGCCTTGAGGGCTGCCTTATCTTCTCCATCCTTGAACACTTGTTCCTTCAGATTATCTGCTGCAACCTCGAAGAGATTTACATCACTATGCCGGGTGCTTTTTCCGAGATTGGCCTTGACAACTTTGAAGTAATGAATTTCAACCTCATCGATGCTCTTGTCCTTCGGAGGTGTGGCAAACTCAAGGATGATCTTGCCATTAGAATTCTTCTCCATATAAACTTGCTTCTTAAGTTTCTTCTCTGTTGTGCCTTGGTAGACGCTATCAAGTTTTGCAAAGTTCGATTGATAAGAAGGCTTCCTCCTTTTCCTACCCAACAGGTTCTCAAGCCAAGATGAGAAGTCTCTACTAACTTCTCTGGGATGATCGGTTTCATCTCTAGCAACTCCTGATGGATCACTCGATGTTGAGACATTGCAAACTAGTGAATCACCTTCTGAATCAATATGAATAGGAGAAGGCCTCGATGACAGTAGAAGAATTGGAGATGAAGGCTTTGCTTCAACTCGTGGTGCTGATTTAACTAGAACTTCTGGTGCATCTGCTGATTTACCTTTTCCTTCAAGTTCTTCGCCATTCTGCTAATCTTTGTATGTTCTGGAGGATTGCTCATAGCTTTTTCTTTCAGTTTTCATTTAGAAGAAGGTAGAGATGTATAAACTATTGGTGGCTCTGTAACTATCTTCCGTGTCCTTTTACTACTCAGGAATATCCTGCTATTCTTGACAAGTCGGCTTGTTCTTTCCTCGATGGAGGTACCCTCTTTGGCGAACCAATCAACTTGTGGAAGTGGTTGTTGATTGACCTGATCTCGAGAATACATTGGAAGTAGAACTTCCCCATCATTATCTGAAAGTCCTTCGACATCTTCTAATAAGAAATCAGCCATTTGCCAAAGAGTAAGTCTGGAGTAGTTACATTCGCGTAGTTCAAACTCATCTTCACAGTTAGTCCAAAAATATTCAACTGTAGGTACATGTGTATGATTTTAACGAAGACGATCTATAGAGACACCATGAGGATCGTATCAACGTCTCTTCTTGAAGAGCTTGAGACCAAATCTTGACATTTCATCGCTCATCAACTTAGCATCAGCTACTGATCGACATCCATATATGCTCGTCTTAAACAGGAAACTCAATGCAGGCTTGCGTCTCTTACGCAAAAATGTGTACACCTCATGTGCTTGCCTTAGAAACTCCATGAACACGATCTCATCCATTGGATATCTAGGTAGCATGACTGGATAACCTGAGAAGCCATATACTCTTATGTAGGAGAATGTGGGGAATTGGATAAACCAATCAGCCCACTCCGCCATTGCCAATCTGGCATTTGTTGAAATTCGTATATGCAAGTCATGATCAAGATCTCTCACCGTGTTGTACCCAAAATAATTTTTTTGCTTCAATAAGGCATTTTGGTAAAAATGGGCTAAATCAAGTGAAATTGTTGTCAAAAGTCAATTTTAGGTCGAACCAAGCATGGGCTTTTTGTGGGTTTATTGTCAAAAGGATACTTGCAGATTTTAAAAATATTGAAAATTAGGGTTTCAAACCCCTGTTTTTTAGGGAAAACCTAAAAATTAGGACCTTTCCAAAAGTAACCCAAAATGATTTTGATTGGTCAATTTCACTTCACGATCACACTGGTCAAGCAAAATCACAAAAAAGTCTGTTTTACTTTGGCGGGTCTATTTCACTTTTTTAAGAGACAAGATGGGATGTCCAAGGTCATCAATGGTAGATGGCCAGTACTAGGTATCAAGATCTAAGCTCCATACACTGTATAAATGAGTCTATGACGAAAGATGCTCAAAAGGATGCTCAATGATGGAGGGGAATTTCAAAAAGTTGAAAAAATGTTAAAAAAAAACTAAGTCTGAAATGTTGGAAACTTCACAGATCATGCACGCGCAACGGCAGATGCAGTAAACACATCAATAGTTGTGATGACACAAGTCGACAAACATGTGAACGGTTGGTGTTGGTGTTGTACGCGTACGACAAGTGCGGTTGGCGGACGATGATTGCGGTCAATGTAGTCGTCGAGACAGTGAACACAAAGCGCAAAGAGGTGAAAATCTTGAGAAAATTGATAACACTGGAGCCAAAAGCGTCCCTGCTAGCCAGGGGCACCCATGAATTCAAATGGCCAACTGCAATGGTTAAGAATTGCAAAACTGGTCGTCCTCTTCATAATTCTGGTAGCTTTCCGACGAATCGTCAAGCAAGCTCATCAGATTGATCAAACACCGGCAAACGAATGCAAAGGTAGAAGATGCTGAAAGTGAGAGTCATCAGAGACGACAGTCAATCAAGGGAAATGCACCCTTGTAATCCAAGGGTGCCCACGAAAGAAAGCTCTTAGAAGTTAGTTGTCATGTCCCCATTTTGGAGCAATAAGGAGAAGCATTAAGTTAATTACTTGTAAGGTTTTCCAACAGGTTTGCTAACACGTTTGCTAACATGTTTGCTAACATTTAGTGTTGGAGACTTTATATTTAATTAATTTAATCTAGTGACTTAAATAAAATGGCATTACAATATAAAGTCACTTAAAATAAAATAACTTTTTCTAGAAGCTTCTAGAGATTGATTGCAAATTCTTTAGAAGGAGCTGCTGGGAGTCATTTGGAAATCATCTTGGAGTCAATTACATTTTTTGAATATTGGAGAGCTTGAATGCTTGTCATAGTTGGAGAAGTAAAATTCTCTTGTATTGCTGGTTTCGGTTGTGCAACACCAACCTTAGCTAGTTTTGGGTGGGAGATATTCAGTCTTCTACATTGATGCAAAATTTTGTGGCTTGTAGCCAAAGTTTGAAGAATAAGAGAAAATCGATTTTAGAAGAATTTGCAGATCTCAACAGTGAATGTCCTTGTTGGATTGAAGACGAATTTTGTTAGAAGAAGGGCTCTTGAGGAGTGGACGAACTTGCCCTTTGCTGTTTAGAATAGACAGAGTTACTCCATCAAGCTGGGCGCAGATCTATAAAGAAGGCTGGCGCATCATCATATGACGCAAAGACAGCTCCACATGGAAGAATCAAACTGATTAGAGTCTGCAGTAACAGAGTTTCCAGGTTTCTCATTTATGGTTGTTTACATTTTAGTCACTTTGCATTAGAAGTCATTGGCTGTTACCAGGAGCATTTAAATATTGTAATCTTAGTACTAGAATATATATCAAAACAAGAGCAATAAAATGCTGGTATACTCAGTCATGTTGCAATTTAATTTTAGTCATGAAAGATAGATTAAGCATTCATGTTAGCACATTTTAAATCAGCTTGTAATCATTTCATCTTAGTGCATTTTCACATTGGAGGGATAAGGAGTTTGTTTGCAAACTATTTGTAAAAATGTCTCTCTTATGTACTTGCATTTCATTTATGTAGTTTGCATGCCAAGTGTTTGTGAAAATGTGTCTTGGCTGTAGGCATGCATTTTACATCAGAATCTCATATATATGCATTTAAAATACAAAAAGAGTTGTATCTTCATTTTAGATCTTTGAATACATATCTTAGAAGTTATTCCAAGCATTTGAACAACATTTGCATTCATCAAATCAAAGGCAAAGCAAACTGAAACTCAGAACCAGCAAGGACAAGTTTGCATACAAAGTGTTTTTCAAATTGTCTAAGGCAGAAAATCAGACTTTTTACATCAGATTTGGCAAGGCAATTTACAGTGGTATCAGAGCTTCCGTTGCTGCCAGCTTATGTGGGTTACGAGTGAAGAGCTTTGGGACATTCCAATTCAAAGCCCTTTTGACAGCTCTTACAGAAGGTTGAGAAGAGGTACAGGCCCATTTGATCACATGGAGGAGAGTAGCACTCAGCATATGCTTAGTGATCTTGCTAGAGATCAACAAGAGATGAGAGAAGAAATGGCTAAGGGAAGACAAGAGTTGACACAAATTCTTAGACAACTGGTGAATAATAATAACAACAGGAACAATGGGCAAAATGATCATAATGGTGGACATAATATCAATGATACAACTCAAAATAACGTTAGAACAGCTAGTAGAGTGACTCCGAGGCCTCTCATGCCTCAATTTTTGGGTGAACAGGTTGCTGCAAATCAATAGCAGCAAGCACATGAGGAAGGATTTTCAGATTTTTTGAGAGAGTACAGGTCTTTGGGTCATGAGTTTCAAGCTGCCATGTCTCTAGAAGACTTTTGTAATTTCAAACTTCGAAATAGACCAAGGAACAACAACAGAGGGTAGTGAAACCAGGAGTTACAACGGAAGGTTGGGAAACTCTCAATCCCTTCCTATGATGGTTCTAGCAAATGCACAGCTAGAGCTTGGGTGCAGAAGTTGGATAACTACTTCCAGCTTAACACTATGACAGAGATCAAGGCTATCAAATATGCCACCTTACATTTGGATGGAGAGGCACACGAGTGGTGGTACCATGGGCTTGTCACCTTGGGTCATGCCAACATCACATCCTACTTGGAGTTCACATAGAGATTCATTGACCGATTTGATCAGAAGGATCCAAAACTTCACTTTAGAGAGCTAGCACAGCTCCGCAGTGTGGGTCCGTAGACTCCTACATCTCATCATTCCAGTGCTTGGCAATTATGGTGACTGATGTTTCAGAGCAGCGTTTGGTGATGCTTTTCATTGAGGGTTTATCCGAACCCCTTCGCGGTTGGGTTAAGGCCTTCAAATCAGATTCCCTTCAGGATGCGATTACTAGAAGTAGAGACATGGAGTCTAGCTATTAAAAGAGAAAATACTCAAGCAACCAAAAGAACAAATTTTCTTCTCACAGCTCATATCCTTCAGAAGATATAGAGGAGAAGCCTACCTTTAAGAAAAACAATAAGAACACAATAGATGAAGATTTTCGTAGGGAGTGTAGGAAGAAAGGAATTTATCATTGTTAGGAGACATGGGGAAGGGACATTGTTGCTTGGGAAAAGGAAAGGTTCATCTTATTGAGGTAGCATCAGATAGTGAGGATGAGGTTGAACATGGACTTGGTGTTGAGGACAGCAACAGTTCAGATGAGGAGCTGGAACATAAGGGCTCCCTTCGTACTCTAACTGGTTCACCTATGTTCAACTCTTTCAGGGTTAGAGGAATTCTACATGGCCAGCACATCACAGTCTTGGTTGACAGCGGGGCTGCACATAACTTCATTGATTCAGCCATGGTAGTTAAGCAGAGATTAACAACACAGGACTTTGAAGGGTTCAAAGTCATGGTAGCTGGTGGATACACTTTGAAATGCAAAAAGAAAGTTCCTCAATTGTGTATCCTACTAGGCAATTATACCGTCATTGATGACTTCTATGTGGTGGATTTGGGTGGTGCACATGCCATCTTGGGTATCCAGTGGCTCTATTCTTTGGGTGAGTACTCGCAGAATTTCAAGAAGATGGAGCTCAAGTTTAGGACGACAAGTGTCAGGAGAGTGTTGCTTAGGGGAAAGGCAAGTAAAGCACCCAAGGTTGCGTCAGTTAAGAAAATGGAGAGCACTTCCTTTCATCAAGATGTTTCATGGGCAACAACAGCTAATAGGGGGCCACTTAGCATAGAGTGGTATGAGTCAGGAGTAGATGGCATCCATGATGACAGTGATGATATTGCTTCAGGGGGAGAGACTTCTTTGAAGGTTGATACACATGACTCCTCAACGCAGGTAGGAGGCTTCCATCTCGAGTGCGTTATGAGGTGTGCCCACCAGTTTTCCTTTGATCCACATGTAGGGGATTTGACCATGACATTGTTCACACAGCGAGGTGGGTCGAAGGATAGGAGTTTGAATTCACCTTGGTTCGAGATACTATTGATTGCACAACGGAAATCCATGAGGGTTGATATGGAGGGACTTCCAACTTATTCAGGTGATCCAGGGAAGGATTGTTTTTGGGGAATTTTGATTCTTGAGGACTATCACTGCAGCATTTGGAGTCAGCATGGGTGGATAGATATACAGGTGTGGGAATCATATGTTCTCTTGTGGGATTGTTGGCTTCACGGATTGATGGACCTCAACTTTGTTCAGAGTATGTTGACAGGAATTCTTCTTAGGCTCATTTGGGATCCAGGTGGTGGATGGACAGGTTCTAGGACAATTGTGGTGATTGACAGTGATGGATTGCTTGAGGACAAGCAATCTTTGGGAAGGGAGGACTGTCATGTCCCAATTTTGGAGCAATAAGGAGAAGCATTAAGTTAATTACTTGTAAGGTTTTCCAACAAGTTTGCTAACACGTTTGCTAACACGTTTTCTAACATGTTTGCTAACATTTAGTGTTGGAGACTTTATATTTAATTAATTTAATCTAGTGACTTAAATAAAATGGCATTATAATATAAAGTCACTTAAAATAAAATAATACTTTTTCTAGAAGCTTCTTGAGATTGATTGCAAATTCTTTATAAGGAGCTGCTGGGAGTCATTTGGAAATCATCTTGGAGTCAATTACATTTTTTGAATATTGGAGAGCTTGAATGCTTGTCATAGCTGGAGAAGTAAAACTCTCTTGTATTGCTGGTTTCGGTTGTGCAACACCAACCCTAGCTAGTTTTGGGTGGGAGATATTCAGTCTTCTACATTGATGCAAATTTTGTGGCTTGTAGCCAAATTTTGAAGAATAAGAGAAAATCAATTTTAGAAGAATTTGCAGATTTCAATAGTGAATGTCTTTGTTGGATTGAAGACGAATTTTGTTAGATGAAGGGCTCTTGAGGAGTGGACGAAGTTGTCCTTTGCTGTTTACAATAGACAGAGTTACTCCATCAAGCTGGGTGCACCTCTTCATGGTGCGATTTTGTTATTTGAAGGAAGATAAAATTCTAAAAAAATCCTAGAAGGGATGCAGATCTATAAAGAAGGCTGGCGCATCATCATATGACGCAAAGACAGCTCCACATGGAAGAATCAAACTGATTAGAGTCTGCAGCAATAGAGTTTCCAGGTTTCCCATTTATGGTTGTTTACATTTTAGTCACTTTGCATTAGAAGTCATTGGCTGTTACCAGCAGCATTTAAATATTGTAATCTCAGTACCAAGTGCTGGTGAACTCTCAGTCATGTTGCAATTTAACTTCAGTCATGAAAGATAGATTAAGCATTCATGTTAGCACATTTTAAATCAGCTTGTAATCAATTCATATTAGTGCAATTTCACATTGGAGGGATAAGGAGTTTGTTTGCAAACTGTTTGTAAAAATGTCTCTCTTATGTACTTGCATTTCATTTATGTAGTTTGCATGCCAAGTGTTTGTGAAAATGTGTCTTGGCTGTAGGTATGCATTTTACATCAGAATCTTATATATATGCATTTAAAATACAAAAAGAGTTGCATCTTCATTTTAGATCTTTGAATACATATCTTAGAAATTATTTGCAAGCATTTGAACAACATTTGCATTCATCAAATCAAAGGCAAAGCAAACTGAAACTCAGAACCAGCAAGGACAAGGTTGTATACAAAATGTTTGGTAAATTGTCTAAGGCAGAAAATTAGACTTTTTACATCAGATTTGGCAAGGCACTTTACATCAGTCTTTGGATTGGCAATCTCTAGATGATCTTTCTGGATTCAGCCCGGCTCCGCGATGAATCCAACTACCAACTCAGAAGACATATCAAACGAAAGTGGCTGTTGATCTAGTGAGCACATGGAACAGAGGATAAATTGATGAATATCAAAGCAATTGCACCCTTGCAGGCTAGGGGCGCTCAACATTGAGAGCAACGAGATGAAGTTTTTAGTAGTTGTCTTCTCCAAGGCATCTTCTCAGAATACTTCTAGCTTGACGATGAATCCAATTGCCAGTCCACGTGACCTATCAAGCATTCACAAACGAAGATCAAATGTGAAACGCTCAAAGTGAAGGCGAGTTGAAGAACGTGTAAATTTGACAAAGTGTTGAAGAAAATGCACCTTCCTAGGAAAAGGCGCCTAACCTTTTGGGCAACTAGATGCATCTTTTAGGGTTCGTGACTCCCAAGAAGACCTCTTCAAATTGATCAGTCTTCGTGATGGAACCTTCAACACGAACGACGAAGTAGTCAAACTCCCAACAATGAGGGTCAAACTGGAGCATTTTGTCAAGGACTACTAAGTGCAAAATGCATCTTAGAGACAAAACAACACCCTTGGAGGCTAGGGGCGCCTAGGAATTTAAGCCTCATAAATCAGTTTTCAGAACTCGCACATACAGTCACCCTTTTCTGAATTCTTCCAGCTCTGCGATGAATTCAACATCCAGTTCGTAGGAATTGTCAATTACCGACAGTTGTAGATTGAAGCACATGAGGTCAAATTGAAGAAATTGGAAAGCATCCAAGAAATTGACTAAGTCTAGCGAGAAAAAACACTCTCCTGCGAAAAGGTGCTCGAGAATTCAAGCCACCAAATTCAGTTTTCAAGGTTCACAACCTCCAGTAACATCTCTTCAGAGTTGATCCAACTCCGCATTGAATCTATTAGCAAGGCTTCACGATCAATTAGATGACTAGAATTAAGGATCTAACAGAGGCTGTCTATCAAGCAGAAGTTGAAATTTTTTCAACACTAGCAAGGTGGCGTCTAAAGTCAACTCCCAATTAGGATTATTGAAGACTTTTTCAAGCTTAGGCATGCCAAAATTGGTGGAGAGTCTTTCAGTTAACTTCCAATCATGCAAATTGTCTCCTCAATCATGAATTAGATGCCCTAACTGATGCTTCAACCTCAAATTGATATATATCAAGCATCTAGGCGTCATAATTCATTATTTCTTAGCACGTTGAAAAGCTGAAACAGAAATATTTTCTCTCCAACTCCATTTGAAGGATCTAACGGAAGCCATTGTTAGTGTTATTCATATTTCCAGGTCCATGTTATATAGGACGTTTTTCACAGGACTACATCTCCAAGCATCATTTTCCAAGGCAATAGTTTATAAATTCTAACTTTTCCCCACACATTTCTTCTATTCTTGTCTTAGATTTTCTTGCATGTCCAAGTAAACAACATTTTTTCATAGATCTGGCCTTTTGGGTATGTTCAACACGAGATTGGCCACAAAACCCACATGCTGGAATTTTTTGAAAAGGTTGTCCCATTGTTTCCATATTTGAGGGTTTTTGCAAAAAGTGACGAATTGGGTTTGATCAGCTCACAGGCGCCTGCAATACCCATGTGCCAAAATTTTCCAAGGAAAAAAAGAACTTCTGAAGCTTCTGTCCCGAGGGGTTGTTGCATGTCAAAGAAAAAGTCACTTTCTCAAAAATTTGACGTTTTGGGTTCATTCAAGAAGATACTCTCAACAAAACCCACGTCTTAGAAATTTTCATAAAAATTGCCCCTCGAGGAAGCTATTTTTAGCCACCGTGAAAAGTTGTTCGAATAGTGTGATGTGCCCAGTTATTCTTCAAGATTTTCAGAATGCAATTATTTCAATTTGAAAACAAGACCAAATTGCTCTTGCTACATGATTTTCCAAAAACGGCTGACATTGATTTACATCGAGCACACCTAGAAGTTGACTTGGACAAATTGATTGATGTAGACACTCAAAGTCCACATGGTTTCATACCTTGTATATTTGATAGCCTTTTAAGGCTAGTTTAAAGGTTGAATACCGTTGGAACTTTGGGCATGCAGTGAGTTCATGAGTTTTTCTCACAGCTAGAGTATTCACAGTCAAACTTTGCGGTTTCATCATACAACACTCTTCCATCGAGAGAAATCACGAAAACTGTCAGAAGCGTAAAGCTGCAGAAGAAACATAGGTCATCACTCCAGTTACAAAGCCGCCAAAGTTACTAATCATTGAACTACCAGTTGGAGTGTGCAGATATTTCCAGGATTTCTCAAATTACTGACAAGTAGTGAACTGACAGTTGAGACATGTAATGATCTTCAAACATAGAGACAGTTAACAGCTGGTTGGAGGAGTTAATTACTCAAATTGTTGAAGAGTGAACTGTCAATTGGGACGTCTTACTTCTCCAAAAATAGCATTGAATGACAACAATTAACTTGATGCCCTTTCCAAGTTAACTCGCTGTCCCACCTTTCATGCATGCCTATTTTTGGAGACACCTTTTGTACATTGGAGTTAGTTTTAGTTTAGAATCAATTAACTAAAGTAGTCTTTCTAGTTAATTGTTAGGTTACCTACTTTTAGACATAGGTATAAATCTTGCTGATTGGAAATAACTAAATGTTAACTCAAGGAGACTTTAGGGGTCCCTACTCCTTTGAGTTTCTATAAATAAGAGCAACCTTTGCTCATTATTTTTTAACTTTACTTCATAGTAACAAAATGCCGAGCCGAATAGCCCACGCTTTGTTCACTTGGTATATGTTCTTGAAATGTACTTGTTATAGCAAAACGCTGAGCTATTTGCTTGCGTTCTTGTTGTTCATGTAGGTGTGTTCAATATTTGTTAAGTGTATTTGGTTGATCGCATGTTGTGTGATTGTCCTCTTTCATGCAATTTTCTGTCCCAAAAAGTGTAATCTTTGATTGAGGTTGAGATAATAAATCAGGAGAGCCATGTGCTGTAATGCCCCTTACCCAATTTGACTTAGAATTCGCTTGTTGATTAGGTTTAGGGTTTCATCTTTTCAAATAAATGTTTCGTTTAATGAAGTGATCTTGGATTGAAACCTGTATTCACCATACGAACCACATTTCCACATATACATATGTCTATTAGCATTAATATCTAGATATCCAAATATAAACATAGTCATAAATGCAGTTATGAAGACATGAGGAGTGCCCTGGGTGGATCCGCCCTGAAGCCTTCTTGTTAGGCACGAGAGGTTGTTCACCACAATCCTCGTTTCCCAATGGCTTAGTACTTGCATTCTCCACACATGGCAGGACCTTGGAAAACATTGGCCCTATTAGGAGAGGAGGGAAACCCTAAGGGGCCAAGGGCCTATGACCTATCACCTCCTATTGTAAATCCCGTGTCTCGGGCCTATGTAGGGCAGAACCCCAAGTGGGACCCCCATCCTTCATGACGAAACCCATGCCTTGGGCCTGAAGGTGGGGTTTTAAGGCAAACCACTTGGCGAATGCTTCCCCTATCCTAATAGGGTACAAACACAAAGCATACAATCTTTGGACAGTCACTTGTGCATTTACTATTGAATTATCTATATGCATGTATCATATTTGAGAGTATTATATGGATGCATGAAAATGCAACATAATGCAAAAAGAGTACATGGATCTATATTACTACAACAATACCAATTCTCATCATATTTAGTTTGTCTATGATCAATGATACTATCCAATGTAATATTAACAATGATGGAAACTAAATGCAGCTATATCATACCCTTTAGTTTCATTTATGGTCATGATAATGCTAAAGGAACCATCATCAATTCATAAAACTATTATAATATTGATAACATTAAAGGAAAACATTGTACCAATAATCAGATGAGCAATACTAGTTTCTTATATTCAAAATATGCTAAATATTATTGCTAATTGAGTACATCACCTGAGTTGCTATATCTCTCCATGTTTCCTTACTCGCCTCCTTCAATCTTATATTGAATTGATCATAGGATGAGGACAATTCATAAATATACATAATATACTTATGTGTATATTAAAGAGTCATCATTACTTATAAGTATCATTATTGCATAATCGTGTATATATATAGATATATATACGTCATATACATATTTTTCATTATTCTTTTACTTATATCCATTAGTATTCATATATATATGTTTATATAATTATTCTTTCCTTATTCATATATATTCTTTATTCATCACATATTATTCATTATAAAATTTATCTATATCTATGCATATATACTTGTATGCCAATTAAATATATATATATATATATATATATATATATATATATATATATATATATATATTAAATGGCTCTATATTCCAATGCATAACAATCATTGTTGCTGCTGTTCTGAATTGCAGATCATATTTCTCAATGTTTTTCCCTCTTCCTTATTTTCCTTCTATTTATACCATTCAAGGTAGGTGACTCATGGGGGGAATGTATTGTTTGATGAAAGAGGTGACTTTTCATAAAATATATCCCTTTGTTAGATTTAATTGCTGCCTTTAAAGGCTTATTATCACAATAATATCTATTTTTGAAAATAATATATTATTACTAATAATTATGATATTTCAGATTATATACTTATTTTATTATTTTATTTTGATATTTTATTGAACATATTTTAACATTAAAGTATAATAATAAAACCAATTTGCTAATATCTTATTCTTATTTTATTCTAATGTATTACAATCTTTGATGTGTAATGATTATAATATTTATTTATTATTATCATTTTTGATATTAAGTTATTTAATACTAGAATGTAATAAAATTTGCCTATATATTATAATTATATTCGTAATTTCATATTTATATATTTTTATATTGATATGGTACACATTTATTTTATAGTTAATATTAATATTGCTATTTATATTATTTATTAATTTATTTGTATTCTAACACTTGGTCTTTATGGTATTGCTATTTCAGGGACATGACATGTGCCTTTGATCCAAAATTCTCAAGATCTTTCATGTTTGTTGTTTCAATAATCTTTCTTTCAATCTACACCTTAGAAAGAGCACCTCGCCTCCAAGGGAATTGAGAGATTAGCATTATCGTTTAATGTTGTTTTTAGTAATCTATATTTCAGCCTACACCTTGGAAAGAGCACCTCGTCTCCCTGGGAATCTTAAGATTTAGCTTACTGTTTGATATTTGCTTGCATAAACTCTATTTTAGGAAAAGTCTGAAAGAGCAACGAGCCTTCAGATGTATTTTGAGAGATAGTTTGTCTAAGTGAATCCAACCATTCCCAATTGCCCCTAGGTCCTCTCGCTTTGAAATTGTAATGTCCCCATTTTTAGCACTACACTTTCCAGTGGTTGATAGTCTATTCTCGGATGCCCGTAGGCTTGTTAGTGGCAAAATTAGGGTTTCCATTTTAGAGGAGATTTTGAAGGCTTGCATGCGAGATTTTCTGATGCATGTCTAGTGGAGCTTTCTGGGTTTTTGGAGAGCTTCGAGATGTGGTAACATGCATGACGAGATGTTGACTTTCAATTTTGGCTGTTCCTTGGTTGTTTTGGAGGTTTGCATGTTGGAGTTTTACAATTCTGATTCTAGATTGCTTTTGGGTTTTCAGAGAGCTACGTAGTGGTGTGACATGCAACTGAATCAGAGAACTTTTTTTGGACTTACTATTTTTAGTAAGTACGACGGTTGTTCGGATTGTGGTTAAAATGAGTTTGGAACAACTTACTATTTTTAGCAGTATGCTATTTTTAGTAATATTTTTAGCAGTGCTATTTTTAGCAGGGTTTCTGCAATTCAGTTCTGTGGCTATATTTGGCAGGTCAGTTTGAGCAGTTTGGTCTCCAACACCCTTGGTGCTATTTTTGGCAGTGCTATTTTTAGCAGTAGTTCACCAGTTCAGTGCAAAGGCTATTTTTGGCAGGTGTTAAGCAGTTTGATACTATGGCTATATCTGGCAGGGCAGTATATTCTGTTTGGTCTCCAACTTTTGAGGTATTTAATTTGGCAAGTTAAATATTTGAGGAGCTAATGTTTTAAGTGAAAATAATTCCTTTGGAATAATGGATGACTTCATAAAGGAAATTGTTTAAGTGATTTATAATGTTTATTTTCACTTAACTTATGGGATGCCAATATTATACTTTATTTGCATTTTATAATGTATATTGCCTTCATGAAAAAAGGACGCTTTGGAGAAGATATTTGGATAATTATAAAGTATTTTCCTCATATGCTTTTGGACGCCTAAGTGAAGGAGGTAATGAAATACAAATTACACTTTATTGAAGGTAAATGTGGATTTTACCTTGGATGCCCTAATTGGAGGGAAAAGGAATTCGATTTGGGAAGAAGTTATAAATATGAGTCTTGGCCTTCATTTGCAGTTATCTATTGTTTATCTTAATGAAATGCTGCTGAAATGGTCTGAGACATATTGCTTCGAGGAATGCATACCTCCTAGCTTATTATTTTCGTACTTGAGAGATAGTACCTAGCTGTTGAGACTTCTTCTTCAATCCAAAGGTTGCAGATTGAGCTTCAAGTTGGTTTTTGAGTGATATTTCATATTTTGGAGTTGTTGGTTCGGTGCTTGGCTGAAGCACATTTTTACTCGTTGCTCCGCACTCGATTTTTTGTTGATTCTGGGTATTGACCCTATGCTTTAGTCTACCTTGGGTGCCCCTTCTTGCAAAGTTTCAAAATTCTTGGTGTGCTCTTGGTTTTTATCTTGCTGGTTGACTTCTCCCAAGTCATACTTTTGCCTCGGAAATGTCGAAAAGTTTTAGAAAATAAATAAGTCTAGTTTGTTGCAGTCTCTCAGTTCTATCTTGGTCGCCCTTCTCTTATGCTTCATTTGCACTTGGTTTGACGTCGTTCGGAGGTGTTTTGACGAAGTTATTAGTGTTTTGGTGATTCTAGGGCTTGCTGGTATGAATTTCTGATTGCTGCAATTTTTATATCAGACCTTATATTTTAGTCCTTTTAACTATATTTCATATGCTGGATAACTTGTACTTGTTTGGAGTTCATTTCCTAACATTTTGGAGTTCATTGGTTATCTATATGTCATTGTATTTGCAGATTGTTCATCATATTGTAATGCTGAATTAGTAGTACTGATTAGCTCTTTACTTTCTGCACTTTTCATTTTGTATCCCCACTTGAGTGGAAGAGACTGGCCTCGGCGAATATTTACTTTTCAGTATTTACTTTCCTGTACTGCCCGTTGAAAAGCGGAAGGGGTCGGCTAGCCGCCCAAACATTTACTTTCCATACTTTATAATTCACTCCCGCTGAAAAGTGGTTGAGTTGCATTTCTCATATTGCTGATCGGCTGAGCCATCAATACACTCCCACTGAATAAGTGGTCGAGTTGCATATTTTTTTTCAGCATTGTAATTTCAGTTCCAGTCCTCCCGCTGAATAAGTGGTTGAATTGATTGTTATTTCCTCTCATTGCACTTTCCTGCAGTTCTGATTTTATGCTAACGATCCCCTTTTGAGTATGCTCACTTTGCCCATACTGGGATTTGGGTTGATCAGAAAGAGAAAGGGTTCCATTCAGTTGGTTTATGGTTTCATTAATGTTAACGGGTGAAATTAATGTGTTAAATTTTTTGAAAAAATTGGCTAGCACATTTCGGTGGTATCAGAGCTAAGATCTTGTCATCCTGTGAAAATTCAACGATTTAGTTTGTCAGATGAGTGACAGAGAAATCAGATTTTTCACTTGAGTTCAGTTTATCTTTCAGAAGTTCCAAAGATGTGTTTTCCTAGGATCGGGAACCGTGAGAAGTCAGATTTGGTTGTGGCTCTTGAAGAATGTTCGTTCAAGAGGCAATGTGAACATGAGGCTTCCATACTGCGTGAAGAATATCAGAACATGCCAGATGAGTTTGAGGACGGTGTTTCTTTTGACTGCTAATTGAAATGTGTGTTGATTAGTTATCTTGGAAAATCGGGTGTGGTCAACTACATCAAAGAAAAGATTAAAAGAGAAGCAAAACATGCCTTGGACGAAGGTTCAAGGAAGGAAGAGGCAAAAGTGCTTGTTGGTGGTTTACAATCCACAAATGAGCAAGTTGAAGAATGTTTGGTAGAGCCTCAAAATACTTCCTTAGTCTTGCATGTGATAGGAAGTGATGAAGATCAACTTATTGAAAAGGACATAACAACAGTCTTGAGTCCTAATGAGGATTCATCCAATGAAGGTCTTGAGACTAAGGGCTATACGGAAGATGTTGGTAGAAATGTTGTGTGGGATGAGTTCGTTGAAGAAGAGCAAGTTGGAGGAAACTCTAGTGGTGTCTTTGAACCAGCTTATGACTACCTTCATGGTGATGTTGTTGGTGGTGATTCCGATGTGTTTACACCTCTTCTTGTTGAAGATTTGGTGAAGGATTATTTCCCTCTTGCTGCGGTTCAGCCCTCTCAAGAGTTTGCACAAGACAAATCTATGACAAGTAGCCAAGAAGACCTCTTTGGTATTCATTGGGTTGCTAATGAAGAAATTAGTAACACACACCTATTCATGATGGGGTTGTTGAAGATGAAAATGATAAAGTAATCAAAGCAACTAGCTTTGATGACTCTTATTTCCAGTACAATGATGGTGACATAGGTGGTATTTGGTTTGATTATCAAACTGAGTTCTTGGAGGAAGCTACTAATGAAGATATCAGTTTAAGTGAAAAGGGAAGTAATTCATTCAAAGAGTCGACACTTCAAGAGGAGCATGATAAGCATTTTCCTGTTGATCATCTCAATCAACCCATTTGCATTTGGGATCCAGGTGTGTTGGCATCAAGATATGACAAAGAACCTGTGTGGGATAAGTTGAGGTCTAGGTTTTGTAGATAATCTTATTTTGGAGAGACCTAGATTGTTAGATTTTGAAAAAACTGATTTTTTTTAAGAACATGCAACATTCCCAAAAAGGTAGGGTCTAAAAACTGAGGTCTTCGTGGTTTCTGGGTCCACACCATTTGCACAATATTTGCACTTTGTCTTGCTTGTTTTGGTAGTCTTTCGCAAAGTGTCCACATTTGCTACATTGTTCGCATTGTATGATAGGGAGTCCTTTGGGGTCATATTATATTTGACTTCGTCCTCTTTGATTTGGATAATTGCTTGGAGACGCATTTTGTGGCTTTGATGTAGTGGAATCGTCTCCCTACATAAAGAGTACTGGTGTACTCCTCGTCTTCAAATTATATGGGCACTCCTTTATCGAATACCCAGAACTTGGCAAATCTCACAAAACATCTTTTTAGGACAATTATCTTTTGTGTGCTCCTCAATTTTGCACTCACTATCTATAGTTCTTTGTTGGTTTCTTTCTTCACCTTCAATTCTTTCATGATTCAAAGCATGTCCCTCTGGAGTGGTTGTATCGTTCGTAATTCGTCATCGCTATTGTCATCCAAATTTCCATCTTCCTTTGTTTTTCTTCTTTACTATACGAGGACATTTTATCTTCACTTTTTATGTCCATCGCTTGATTGTAAGCATCAATGTACGATGACAGAGGCACGATTTTCATTTTCTTCCTTAATGAAGGGAATAACCTTTCAATAAACCATCTTTTTCTTTTGTCCATCAGCTAGCTAGTTTTCTAATTTCACTTGTAATTCCTTGAGCCTACAATTATAGGCTCGCACATTATATATTTGCCACAATTTCATTGTTTTCTTTCAAGAGTTTGAATTTCTCTTGGAATGTTGTTTTCAATGCATCCCATGCATTTTTTTGTGCTACTTCCAATTCTATATACCAATCTATGGCTATCCCTCTGAGAGTTGCTAGAAATTGTAATGTGCTAACCAATGTTTTCAATTTTAAAATGGGAACAATACAACAAGCATCGTTAAGGTTAGCTCAAAACCAAATCAATTGCTGAAATGTAACCCTACACCAAGAATGTACGCTGGGATCCCAATGCTGGGCAAGGTGTGAGCATATGGTGCCGAGGATCATTAGACTTCAAAGCAAGAAACTACAATGTTGGAAAAGTAATTGTATGCAACTCGACCGCGTATTTCAACGGGAGCAAGATGACGGCTAAGCCGATCAGCAGTATGATGATTACAATGCAAGTACTGAATGTAAATGGGTGGCTTGCCGACCCCTTCCGTTTGTTAAACGGGTAGTACAAATAGTAAATGCAAGAAAGAAAGACTGGAACAAGACTTGTCTCTTCCACAATCGTGGGAAACACAATGCAACTCAACAAGAAGGAAAGATAGCTGATAGTACTACTGTGCAGCCTTACAATGATATAGAATTCCTGCAAATAACTCTGTATTGAAGATGTCTCAAAGCTGCAATTAATTAATGTATCACTCCTATCACCAATGGACCCAATCCACACAAAAGCAGCTCAAAATGACAAACTTCTATAATCTAATTTGACAGACCAGCCACTATGCAACCCACTAAAATGCTCATAAAACACTCTAAACTCCTCCAAATGACCTGAGAATAGATCTAAATTATTCTAACAAAGATGGGGCCCAATTCTAAGACACAAAACAACATCAAACTAGCAAATATGTTTTTGTGCACAACTCCCAAGACAACCTAGCATGGTACGACCTCAAGAGGGGCGATTTTCTCAATATAAAATCAGGACTCGAAAATAAAATCTTCCAAGCTGCAAGAAGGGTTGCGGCTAGCAGAGAAATGCATTAGTCCAATACCCAAAAGAAAACAAAATTTATTCGAAGACTATGAGCAAAGTCGACTTTCAGCTATGCTAAGACTAACAACTCAAAATTGCTCAAAAACAACAATAAACTCCATTACAATGTCTCAATCTATCTCTCTAAGCAAGAAATAGTCCTCTCTCTCAGTTAGTTGCTATCTTTCAAGCAAGAAACTAAGCCAAAGCTAGGAGGTATGCATTCCTTGAAGCAACTCACTCACCATTCTGACAACATAACAGTATAATAGACAAGAGATGATAAAATGAAGAGAAAATACTTCTTTATATAGATTCTGGAAGGAGTCTCTAGATGCTTGTAGAAGGTGCGCCCAAAGTCCAAGGAGACATTAGGGTTTGACTTGACTTCACACATCCTCCAAAAATGGCATCCTTTTTCCAAGATTAAATAATTCTTTTTAAATCAAATAATGCTCTCCTCAAAGTTGGCATTCCACTTCCCAAGGTCATACTTTATCAATCTTGAAATATTTCACTTAACCTCTTGATGAGGCGTCCACCCTTCAAGTCCCATTTTTCAAAACAACTCAAAGTTATATCGTTAGGCCAAGGGGTCCTAAAATTAAAATATAACCTTAGCAACTTAAATAATTCAATATCCACCAACAATTTTGCCACAAAAGCCAAAATCAACATTACCAACCAAACTGCCTGAAGAGGAAAGCCCACTGTGCTGATGCCAACAGGACCACTACCAGAAATAGAATTTAGTAAAAATAGTAAATTCAGAAAGTTGCTCAGATCAATTTGCATGCTATATCGTTGTGAAGCTTTTTGAAAATCTAGAAAGAATCCGCGATCCAAACACCAAGATTCCAAGAGCAAGCCTTAAAAAAAGCTGAAACACCCTCCTAGAAGATAAGAAACCCTAGTTTCCACTTCCGAGTAGCCTATAGGTCTCCGGAATAGGCTAACGACCAATTGCTAGATCACTGTTGAGAAGGGGACATTACAGAAATGCTCTCAACCAATTTTTTGTGTCGTTTTGACTGTTTGCTACCCAGATTGTCTCACATGTTTTAAAATGCCTTATAGGGTCCTTCAACCCGTTCGCGTTGAACTTTGGAAGTTTTTGTTGGTCTACATTTGTACTTGTTGGGGGAGTCACCATCTTGCCTCCTTGTTGCACCCTTTGTGATGGTAACCTAGTTGGAGAGCTTTGATTTGTACATTTTGGTGCTTTCCTTGCATTCTTAGACACAATGCAATCCTTCATTCGTCCCCCTTTAGCATTCGTCACCCTCAGGTTGCCTTTGGGTTCCTTTCGATGCTCCCTTCGTCTTGGCATTATCGGTGCTGATATTCCAATTTTTGATTCTTCCGTCAATGTCAAGTCTTCAATTTGGCATATGGTGTTTGTTAGATTATCCGTAGGTTCTCCGTCACCTTCCCCTTCGATAGAATTTAATGGTACGAATGGTTCTCGAATGGTCGGGATGGTAGGTTCTTCCTAGCCTTCCCTTTCGCCAGACGGTGAATCTCCTTCATCTGATAGTGATGGTCTAGACGGTTTGCTGATAGTGAGGTTGGTGGGTTCTCCTTCGTAGGATGGTTCGCCAATGTGAGGTTGGTGGGTTATCCATTTCTTTCTCCTTCGTTCGACGGTGATGGTTTGGACGGTTTTTCGATTGTGAGGTTGGTGGGTCCTCCTTCGCTTTTCCCTTCATTTGATGATGATGGTCCAAACGGTTCGCCAATGGTGAGGTTGGTGGGTTCTCCTTCTGTTTCCCCTTCGTCTGATGTTGATGGTATGTATGGCTCTTCGACTTGGTTGGCGAGGTTAGTGTATGCTTCGTTTAGAAGCAGTAGGTGTCGTGCTAATTCTTCCCACTCTCCCTTCGTGTATTCTCTCTTCCTGAAAGTTCTCTTTCTCTCTGGACTACAGCTTTTGCTTACGCTTTAGCTTCTACTCTTGGGTGGACTTAGACTTTCCCTCAGAAACCCTTCGCCTTCTTGAACTTCACCCCTCAATATTCTCCTTTGTTCTCTTTGTTCGATGATCCTTAAAGATCGTTTGATCTCTTAATCTTGTCCATGTTGCGGTCTCTCCTCGCCTTATTGGGGTCTAAGGGCATGAATCTCTCAAATTTGACCCGATTTCTTTAAGGAAACAACGCCAAATGTTTACTGCTCTATCTGATAATAAATAAATACATGAATTAATAATGGTATGACGATGCATACCAGATTCATTCGTAAAATATATCGTTGTTCGCACATGAAATTATTATGGAGGAAGACTAGAGATGGTCAGCCAAGGACCAGAGTCGATCCAACTAGATCATCCTACTCTCCTTGATGATACACAATGTATTTAAAGGACTTGACAGTTGCCAAGAAGAACACAATCGTCAATGTAATGTCCCCTTTTCAGAGTGATCACTGTAGTTGGCCATTACCCTATCCCGAGGCCTGTAGGCTAGTCAGAAGTAGAAATTAGGGCTTCCTATTTTTTAGGAGGATGTTTTGGTAGATTTGTGGGATTGCATGTCGGAGTTTCACAGTTTTGATTATGGTTTCCTTTTTGGTTTTTAGAGAGCTTCATAGTGGTGTAACATGCATCAGAAACAAATGACTTTTCGAGACTTACTATTTTTAGTAAGTTGTGACGGTTGCTTAAAATGTGGTTATATTGCATTTGGACACACTTACTATTTTTAGCAGTATGCTATTTTTAGTAAGTGCTATTTTTAGCAAGTTTTCAGCAGGCCAATCTTGAGGCTATTTTTGGCAAGTCAATTGAGCAGTTTGGGGTTTTCAGCTATTTTTGGCAGGTCAGAGCTTGAAATGGGCACTTCACTTGTTGAAGTAAAATATTTTAATAAAGTGAAATTCTATTAAGGCATGGAGGATGCCTTAGGGAGAAATAAGCTAATTTTATTGAGACTTCATTTTATCATATTTGGACGCCTATTTGAGGAGATATATTATTTTATATAAAGTGGCTCACTTTATTAGCTTTTGGACGTCACATTACATTTAATTGATACTTTTTAATATAGTGTTGTCTTCATGAAGTGGACAACTTGGGAAAAAGATGAAATGAAACGCAATTTGATAGACATTTGCAGGGTAAATGTGAATTTGGATTGTGGATTGGGCACCCATCTTGGAGGGATTTTGGAATTCGAATTTGGAGATAGAAGGCTATAAATAAGAGTGCTAGGCTCTTTGTTTTTCATCTATGAGAAAATATATCGAAGTGCTGTTAAAATGGAGAGTGAATTACTTCAAGGAATGCATACCTCCTAGCTTGTGCTTAGTTTCTTGCTTGAAAGATAGCAACTAGCTAAGTGAGAGGTTGTTCTTTACATTGAATAGATTGAATACACTTTAATCGAGTTATTTGAAGGGTTTTGATTCTTTTGAGTGTTTTGTCAGTTTATAGGTTGCTATTTTGCTGTAGAGCTGAAAGCGAATTTTAATCATAAGTCTGAGTGTGATTTTTTGTTGGCTTCTTGGTATTGGCTCTATCTTTTCCTAGGCCTTGGGCACCCTTATTTGCAAAGTTTGAGATTTTTCGGAGGAGTCTTAGATTTTATATTGCTGGTCGCCCCTCTTGGGAGGCCGTACCATGCTTGTAGGTTGCCTTGGGAAATGTACTGAAATAATATCTCCAATTGTTGTGGTTTCTTGGTTCTAGTTTGGGCGCCTACTCCTTAGGCATCATTCGCATCATGTTTCAATTGATTTGGTTGAGTTTTGAGTTAGGAGTATTTTGGTGAGTTTCATTGTTGCTGGTGTGTGTTTTCATCTTGCTGGTCTGTTATATAAGATTGTAGTAGTTGGAGATTTTGGCTTGATTTTCATGTTGGGGAGTCTCTTTGGAGTTGGAGAAACATTCTATATCATTTGCAGCTCTTTGAATAACTATAATACTTGGCTCTTGTAGGATTCTCTTACACATTGTAATGCTGATTCAGTAGTACTGATCAACCCTTAATACTTTTGAAAATTCTCTATTATATTCCCATTTTAGTGGAAGAAGGTTGGCCTCGCCGCCTTGTTTACTTTTTGTTTAAGCATTATCATTCCCACCATTGGTGGAAGAGACAAGCCTTTCTGTCTTTGCATATTGTAATTGGGTCGGCTTGCCGCCCTTCTTTACTTTGAGTACTTGCATTGCTGATCGACTGAGCCGTTAATTTACTTTCTGTACTTGCATTCATATTGCTGATTAGCTACGCCGTCAAATCACTCCTGTTGAATAAGTGGTCGAGTTGTATCTTTTGTATTTCCAGCATTTAGTTTTCAAGAGAACGATCCCCGACGCCATATGCTCACACCTTGCCCATGATTGGGATCCTGGTGCACATTCTTGGTGTAGGGTTACATTCTAGTGTTGGTTTATGATTTAGCTAATGCTGATGGGTGCCTTTGTTGAAGTGTTTTTGCAAAAATTTGAAAAAATTATAAGGGGGTCAGAGCTAGGTTCTTGCCATCCTGTGACCATCAAAGTTCAGTTGTTAGATGTGTGATAGAGAACACAAACCATACACAAGAAGTTAGGCAAGAACTCACAGTCAGTTTCCACCAATTCCAGAGACAGATACATTTTCAGAGGCTTTGAGATAGACTGGTATAGCAATTGAAGATACTGGTAAAGCAGTTGCAGATACTGGTAAAGTAGTTGAAAACATGTCAGAGAGTGCTAGAGCTTCCATGGAGGAAAAGGAAGCTAGAATGGAGAAGAAATTTGATGGCATGATGGATATGATGTCTCGTTTTTTAGCAAGGATGGATCAACAAGTGATTCCAAACCATTCGCAACCACAAAACAACATTGGAGAAAACAGTGGTACCAATGGCAACAATGGTTCAAAAGTCAATGGAAGGAATAGAGTTGTTGAACAACATGTTGCAACCACTAGAGGTTCAACCTCTAGGCTTCATTTCCCTACCTTCTCTCAAAGGGAGGAGTCACCAGTGGAGAATGGGGTACTCTTTGCAGATGATGCAAGGAAAGCTTACATGGAGTATGTTGCCTTGACACCGGATCTCAAAGAACAATGGTCTTTTGACCAATTCATGAACCAAAGAAACATAAGGAATGGTGGAAGAGCTGGATACCGTGCTCCCATGGGTCCTAGAATTGATTATCATCAAGCCTTTGGAAAGGTGACCTTGGCCCACTTCGATGGGAGTGATAAGTGTACGACAAGTTCATGGGTGCAGAAGCTAGATAACTACCTTTCTCTTAGACCGATGCCTAAAGAAGATGCCATAAATTTTGCAACTTTGCACTTGGAAGGGGCTGCCCATGATTGGTGGTATCATGGTTTGGTCACTCTCGGCCACAACCTCATTCAAACATATGATGAGTTCACCAATAGGCTGATTGAGAGATTTGACACTAAAGATCTTGAAGTGAAGTTTCGTGAGCTTGGACAGCTGAAACATCATAGCTCATTGGATGCTTACGTAACTGATTTCCAAAGACTTTTTGTGATGATGCCCAACATCATACAAAGAAGACTAATTGTGTTGTTTTCTGAAGGTTTGATGGAGTCATTGAGGGGTGGGTAAAAGCATTTGATCCACCAAGTCTTGACGAGGTGATCAAGAAAGTTAAAAGCATGGAGTGTACTACCCCAAAGCCAAAATTTCAGTCCAAGCCCTTTTCACATAAGAAGGAGAAGAAGCATTTTTTAAACCAGTATAAGAAGTTTCCTTCTAAGATGGATGATGAGCTTCGTGAGAAGCTTAGAAAAGAGGGAAAATGTTACACATGCAAAGAGCCATGGACTAAGGGGCATAGATGCTACGAAAGAGGCCATTCTAATCACATGGTGGCCTATTTTGATTTTGGATCAGAATCTGATCACTCGGAGCAGCAGTGTGATTTTTCAGAAAGTGAGGAAGAAAAAGATCCAGAAGAGTCCGAGGATGAACAAGGAGGTGGGGGCACATTTTCCCAACTTTCTAGTTTTCAAAAGAACGAATCTTTCAATGTTCGTGGCATGATTGGAAAGCATCGAATTGTTGCTTTGATTCATACTGGAGCAACACACAATGTCATTGATGGAGTGGTTGCGAAGAGAGGACTCAAGATTGATGAGTTTGAAGGTTTCAAAGTCATGGTGGCGGATGGATTTCACATCTCTTGCAATCATAAGGTTTCTAACATGTCTTTGCAATTGGGTAACTATGAAGTGAAAGATGACTTCTATGCTATTAGTATTGGATATATGGATGTTGTCCTTGGCATTCAATGGCTGCGATCTCTTGGAGAGATCTCTCTCAATCTGCAAACTGTGGAGTTGAAGTTTCATTCAGATGGAAAGAAGGTGGTTCTAAGAGGAATGTCAAACAAAGGTCCTCAAATTGTGTCTTTCAAGAGAATGGAGAGACTGATTTGACATGATCAAGTTGAGTGGGCAGTAGAGTGTATGGTTCTACCAGCTAGTCCAGTTGAGTCAAAGAGGGACTATACACCTAATATTTAGTCATTGCTCACTAAGAAGAGTAAGGTCTTTGTTGATCTACGTCCTGGGAGACTTCCTGAAAGAGGGACTGAGCACGTCATCGAACTAAAAGAAGGGGCCAAGCCAGTTATCACAACCCCATACCGATATCCTAAGAAGCAAAAATATGAGATTGAAAAAACATAGGACTACTTTTGGAGATGGGTTTCATTCGCCCAAGTAAGAGTCCTTTTGCTTCAGCTGTTGTGCTTGTGAAGAAAAAGGATGGCACCATCCGCATGTGTGTAGATTACCGTGCATTGAATCAAAGCATCATCAAGAACTGGTATCATATTCCTAGGATAGATGAGCTCATTGATGAGCTACATGGAGCCAAGTTCTTTTCGAAGATTGATCTAAGGTCAGGCTACTATCAGATTCGTATGAGGGGATCAGATGTTGAGAAGACGACATTTCGGTGCCATTATGGTCATTCTGAGTTTTTAATCATGCCATTTGGATTGACTAATGCTCCTATTACTTTCCAGTCTTGTATGAACCGAATCTTTCAAAAGCAGTTGAGAAAGTTTGTGTTGATTTTCTTTGATGATATTCTGATTTTCAGCAAGACGTGGGAAGAACATCTCAAGCACTTGGACGAAGTGCTTAGCATCCTTGAATCAGAGAGTTTGTTTGCCAAAGAGTCCAAATGTGAATTTGGAATGAGGGAGTTGTTCTACCTTGGTCACATAATCAGTGCTGAAGGAGTGAAAGTTGATCCTGAAAAGATCAAGGCAATCATGGATTGGCCACCTCCAGAGAACTTGACGCATATCTTGGGTCTTTGTGGCTTCTATAGAAGGTTTGTTAAATGCTACTCTCAAACTGCTGCCCCTCTTACTGATCTCACCAAAAAGGGAGCTTTTGTATGGTCAAAAAAGGCACAAGGTGTTTTTGATAAGTTCAAGAAGATTATGAGTTCGTGTCTAGTTTTGGCTATACTTGATTTTTCCAAGCCCTTTGAGTTGCAATGTGATGCATCAAGAGAAGGAGTTGGTGTTGTTTTGATGCAAGAAAAAAACCCCATTGTGTTTGAGAGTAGAAAACTAAGAGGTGTAGAGAAGACTTACTCCATCTATGACAAAGAAATGCTTACAATCATGCATGCTTTGGCCAAGTTTAGGCAATATTTGGTGGGGAGTAAATTTGTTGTCAAAACTGGTCACAATAGCCTCAAACACTTTATGCATCAGAAGGACTTGAACGAAAGGCAACAAAAGTGGGTGAGTAAGCTTCAAGCTTACGATTTTGACATTGAGTATGTCAAAGGCAAGAACAATATTGTAGCACATGCACTATCTAGAAGGCCTCATTTGAATTCATTGTGTGAGCTTACAGCTGATTGGAAGAAGTTGTTGCTTGCTGATTATGCCAAAAATCAGTTTGCAACCAACATTGTTGAAGGTACTCTTTAGATGAAAGGTACAAAATGGTTGATGGGTTGATACACTACAAAGGGAAAATCTTTTTGGTACCCGAATCTATGCTCAAAAAGAAGATTTTGCAAACTTTTCATGACATTCCACTTGCTGGTCATCAAGGTTATTTCAAGACTTATAGGCAGATCCGTGAAATATTTTCATGGAAGGGGTTGAAAGATGAGGTATTGCGCTACATCAAGGAGTTCCACACTTGCCAAATGAACAAGAATGAGCGTACAATTCCAAATGGTTTATTGCAGCCTGTACCAATCCCCAATCAAAAATGAGAAAGTATATCGATGGACTTCATCATGGGGCTGCCAAAAGCTCAAGGCAAAGATTGTATTTATGTTGTGGTTGATAGATTAACTAAGTTTGCTCATTTCTTTGCAATCACTAGTTCACTTTCAGCAGCTCAAGTTGCAGATTTGTTCTTTCATGAGGTGTTTATATTGCATGGGTTGCCAAAGAACATTGTGAGTGATAGGGACAACAAGTTCCTAAGCACTTTTTGGCAAGAGGTTTTCAGATTGAGTGGTACTGTGCTCACTCCAAGCACTAGTTATCACCCACAAACTGATGGGAAAACAAAGATTTTGAGCAAGTGGCTGGAGGGATATCCCAGAAACTATGTTTCGGAGCTGTAACGACCCCATCCTTGGGTAATTAAAAAATTTCTAACATTTCACTTCAAACATATAAATGTAACAAGTAAGAAAGACATTGCAATAAAATTCTTCCTTTCTTTATTGATAAATGCATGCCAGTTACAATATATATTTCCATATGGATTCCATTTCCATTGCAATTATGAATTAGAGTACAAAAGTAAAACAATTACATACATAGCTCGTAAGCTTTTTGCACAAATAGTAGTAAGATGGTCCAGGATTCCTTCCTTACAAATCTTGGTGTATCTGTCGCCTGCTGGGGAGGAGAAACATCACTCAGGCGCTTTTCCGCCAACCACAGATTGTTAATGCGGTCCCCTGCACATCTATCATTCAATAGATGGCCCTCCCTTCGAACGAAGAGATTGGTAAAGTAACCGGCTGCAACAACCCAACTGAGCATAGTGCTGTGTCCTATACATCTAGAACTTGCTATTTCACAATCCCGAACTAGCATGATGGATCACAATGAACTGACAGTGTAGTCTCAACTATCTCACATCTAAGTGGATGTCGTACCTTCCACTACTTTGGCCAAAGTATTCTCATTCAGTACTTCGAATGAATGTCATCTATCATATACACTATCTAGGGCCGATTTGATTTAAGACTATCTTACACTACGCATAGGTATCGTGCTTTACTTTTGGATAATCTTTAATCCCAGACTAACCTACAACATTTTTCTAAGATATTTACATAAGATAGGTATATCCTGTTTCAGATTACCTATCTTGAGACATTCTACTTCAATAGCTACATAAGGGAGGTATATCCTGTTTTAGACAACCTACCTTCAAGCAAACTACTTAATCAGGAAATGTAATGCAGTCAACAAGGTCTTTATACCATTCCTCCTAATCAGAAAATCTTTATCCTAAGAGTACTTTTAGCTTATCTCAGTTATCCCTATAACTTAAGCTTTAGAGTACCTTGGTACTGATTCCATCCTTGACCTAGTATTTAATAACTAGTTCCTTTCTCCTTTATATAAGGAGTTCAAGCAGTATTCAAGTAATACAATTCATAATATACTTCTATTAAAAAGAATTCAAACATTTCTCTTTCAAGCTATTCTTTTAACAAGCTTTCCTATGAAATCATGCTATTCCATTTTAACAAGCCTTTTCCTTTTCAACCAGTCTTTTCCATTTCAACAAACCCTTTCGAATGAAATTTAGCTATTCCAATTTACATGCTTTCACTATAAAACAAGCTATACCACTCAAACAAGCTTTTATAAAAACAAGTTGTTCCATTCCAACACTTCCCTTTTCCACTTCATACCACAATGCAAAAGCAAGGCATAAACTAAGCAAGTAGATTCATTTATTTCAAATGACAGAAGTAAATGAAAGACATTTCTCATGCCTGTTTCCCTTGCTGCGAGTGAGTTCAATCAGTAGCTTCTGCTCTTCCTTCACAGTCCTTCTTAGTCTTTTCCAAATACTTTTCACAGCATGAGTAAAGTATGACTTTCAGGTAAATGCAATACAACAATGATGGATTATGGCTGTCAGCAACAGCAATGATGGATTATGGCTCTCAACAATCACAACAAAGATAGTATATGGCTCTCACAATACAAAACAACAAAGACAAGTTGCAGCTTAATACAGCAATGGAAAATTGCAGCTCTTTTCACAAAACAATACACTAATGGACAAATTGCAGCTCTAATGGAAAATTGCAGCTCTCTCAGAAATTCGAAACTTACAAAGGCAGATATGAAAATTGTGTAAATGACAATGAGAGCAACCCATTATATAGGTTTCAAATTCTCATGCCTGCTACATTTTTGGCATGAGAATTCGACACCTTTCTCATTGACATTGTCAAAATATGCAGTGGCAATCATTTAGCAAGACACTCAGCAAAATATGTGATGATTCGACCTCATTCTTTGAAGAATGTTTCCACTCCACATGGTGAAATTCGAGAGATAGCCACCTACAGGCGTGACTCTTCACAGGCGCTTTAGAAATGGCAGATTAATCTCCAAAGAAAATGTCAAGGTTAAAAAACGCGGCCATCTGGCTTAAACCCTCACATTTTTCTCGGAATGGAGTTTCAGACAATCGCGACCAGGTCTTCCTCCTACGTGTGAGCTTTCAGCCGCGCCATTTTCGTTCCTTTCACCATTTCGGCCTCTCACAGTTCACGTTTTTCAGTATGAAGGTAATCGCGATTTTTAGCAAACAACGTTTTAACTTTGGCGTATTTCCTTCTTTCCACGGTGAATGAAATTCGCATTTCACTTAGCATTTATTTTAAATGCTTAACAAAGTATTTTGAAATTTATTTATTTCACACTCTTAAATTTCATATGGAATTTCCAAAAGACTATAGTTTTCCATTTTAAATTCTCAAGATATTTCCAACGTATTTTCCGAATAGACTAAGGAAATCGAAAATACTTTCTTTTAATATGGTAAATGTATTTATTTCCCAAAAGACTATACTAGTCAATTTAAATTATTTCCAAGGCAATGTTAATTTAAAATAAAATGTTATTTATATATTTTGCATTATATTAAATATAACCTGTTATAGTTTTATTTTACCTTATTTAAATATATGTATATAATATATATCTATATAATATTTAAATATTACTATAGATATATTTATATATTTTATAGGTAAAACTATAATAACGTTTATATTAAATATATTTATAACCACATTCAATAGTTACACTTAAATATATTTATACATATTTGTATTTGATTATCCAATTACGTGTATTACAAGCCAGTCAGTGCACCCTTAATACACGTATTTGTACAAACATGTATATATACGTTTAACTGTAAATTCCAGGCATCAATATAACTTATCAGTTCACATTTCACATTCACGGTTCACAGAACAGTAAGTCAGTCAATCAAGTAACACCACTCATAAACCATAAAGAAGTAATCCAAAACTCCTAAGCCTAAGGATGACTTATCAAGACAACTCAACCTGACTTAGTTCCCAAAACCCTTAGTGAAGTGTGTGTATGCTCAACGGATCAACTTTACCGATTACTCGACCAAGCCCCTCTCCCGAGTGATGTCTCCCCTCTGCCTGGAGGAATGGTTCCTGATCTTGCATCCATTGCCACAAAACCACGACAGTTACTTGTTCACAATATTTGCAGTATATATATAAATCAATTATAAAACGAGATTCATTATCCTGATATTCACATATATGTAGTATTTACCATGAATTACATCAATTGAAATAACATCAAATGAAACAACATCAAATGAGCTAACATACATATTGATAACAAGGTGCAAACATCTCCAGATTTCACATTACATTCATTTCTATCTTTTATATCACTAGTAAATAGTAACTTCATAATTCAGGATGTAACAGGAGTAGCAGAAGGCTTGGGTGAGATGGCTTCATTTAGGAGAATATTGCTACAATTCATCCTTCCACATGTCTATCAGAATATCTCCATTCATGGCGCTCTACGGATGAGGCCCCTAGCTTTGTTGATATGTTGTTTGGTGATAGCAAAGCCCCTCAAGCGAGGGATATGTTGCAGCAAAGTCAAGGTCTTTTGAAATATTTGCAGAACAATCTTCAAACAACACAGAATTAACATAAGTTGTACGTTGATCAATAGCGTGTTGAACACACATTTGAGGTTGGTGACATGGTTTATCTTGGACTCCAGCCTTACAAATAGTCTAATCTCAAGAAGAGTGGAGTGGAGAAACTCAAGCCACGTTTCTATGGGTTGTTCAAAGTCATCAGGAGGGTTGGTGCAATGGCTTACGAGATGGAGCTAGCAGCCAGTAGCAAAGTTCACAATGTCTTCCACGTGTCTCGCCTCAAGAAGGCGCTTGGGCACAATGTTTGCTGCTTCTTCAGATTTGCCTCCATTGGATGAGGAGGGACAACTGGTTTTGGTTCTAGAGGAGATCATTGATTTCAGAGAACGCTCTTTGAGGAGAAGGACAATCAAAGAGTTTTTGGTGAAGCGGAAGAATTTGCCTATTGCGGATGCTACTTGGGAGAATGAGGAGATTTTGTAGCATCCAAACTTGCAATTGCTTGAGGGAAAGCAATCTTGGGGAGGGTGGACTATAATGCCCCCTTCTCAACAATGATCACTGCAGTTGGCCATTAGCCTATCTCGGAGGCCCTTAGGTTAGTCAGAAGTAAAAATTAGGGTTTTCTATTCTCTAGGAGGATATTTTGGCAGATTTGGGGGATTGCATGTTGGAGTTTCACGGTTTTGATTATGGTTTCCTTTTGGGTTTTTAGAGAGCTTCGTAATGGTGTAACATGCATAAAAATCAAAGTGTTGTTGTTTAAACGATCAAACATGCAGAAAGAAAGCAATCATAAAATGCAACACATGAGACAATGAACACAACCAAGTACCCTGGGAAAACTCTCCAACATGAGGGGAAAAACCCAGCAAATATCTCTCTTATATATTGTCGGAACAGGAGCAGAAATCTGCTTTACAACTCAGGCCCAACAATGGCCAGTAAGGAATACAATGGAGTCGCACCTCTCCTGGATGCACAGGATACAAATGAATATGTTCTTCCTTGAAATCGGATCTGCTCTGCTCTACTAATTGCGAACTTGCCTCTATTATGAATATCTTACAATGACAAATATGACCTTGTATTTATACAAGATGAGGTAACTTAACAAGGAGGTCGGCCTTCCTTTAAATAATTAAATTACAAAATACAAAGTAAGGTCGGCCCAAATAAGATCATTGATTATTTACATAAGGTCGGCCTTCTTATGATTCGAAGTCTCAAGCATATAAAATTGAATAGCCAAAGGCTATATTCAATTTTTCATTCTTCTTGTAAGTTGTGCAAGGCTGGAAGTATAATCCAGACACTGCAAAACATCAACACAAAGGACTTTCCAAACTTACTATTTTTAGTAAGTTGCAACGGCTGCTCAAAATGTGGTTATAATGCATTTGGACACACTTACTATTTTTAGCAATATGCTATTTTTAGTAAGTGCTACTATTTTTAGTAGGTTTTCAGTAGACCAATCTTGAGGCTATTTCTGGCAAGTTAGTTGAGCAGTTTGGGTTTTCAGCTATTTTCGGCAGGCCAGAGCTTGAAATGGGTGCTTCACTTGTTGAGGTAAAATATTTTAATAAAGTGAAATTCTATTAAAGCATGGAGGACGCCTTAGGGAGAAATAAGCTAATTTTATTGAGACTTCACTTTATCATATTGGGATGTACTTGGAGACACTCCAGCTGTGAGATCTGTACCTTCGTCTTCATCATGGATGTCACAATGTCAAAGTTCGCCGAGGATGGATCTTGAGTACTTGATGTGACATTCTCTTGTGTAGAATTGGGATTAAAAGTGGAAGTTTCTTTTCCCTTTTTGTTTGACTTCCATCTTTCTTCTTCTTTTTGTGCTTTGAAATGTTGAGAGCGTGTGAACATAGGCGTCGACATATTCTCGTGGTTGACAGCAAGAGAGTATTGACGGTAGTCTTTTTCTTCTTGATTTTCGGGTTTGCTATGGAAGTATCTCGTTGTGGAGTTGCCATCGAAATTGTCCGTTTGTGGTGAGACAACATTTGCATTTGAAGGTACGAAACTTGGGCTTGGTGCTTCATCTCTGGCGTATCCTCCAAGGGATTTCGTCCTTAGAAGACTTGTATGCTGCTGAAACCCTCTTCCAGAGCTCAAACCTACAATTTGTTTTTGTCAAAATGAAAATAGAATGCCTAAAAATGAGCCCACCATATTGCTTTATAACCTCCCATGAGCTTTTTTAGTAAAAACAATAAAATAATAACTTGAGGTTCTTTCCTCATCAAAAGAAGTGGCCACATTTTAAAAACAACTTTGAGTTACTAGGATGGGGGGCAGTTTTCACTATTCCTTTTATAATTTTATGTTATTATTCACTTTTTACTAGTCCATTAAAGAAAACTTAAATATTTCCAATTTATTTCTAGATTCATCAACTGAACTCCAAACTGAGAGGCTCGTAAAGCTCCCAGCTAAGCTCCACAGCCCTTGGTTGGATCCCCTAACCATTCTGCTGATCTACGGGAATCCTAATAGTAAGCCAACCTCCGCTATAGTCTGAGCTACCTAAGGAAGGGACATTACAGTCCTCCCATCCCAGGATTGCTTTTCCTCAAGTAACAGTATGTTAGTTTGCTACTCCACTCTGATATACATGCCATATAACCATAATTCTTGAAGCAACTTACCACCAACACTGAGTACCAATGCACCATCCATGTCAATACTTGGATCCCAAATCGTCCTACCCTTTCGGCTATAGATATCTATCATAATACAAGCAACACATACCATCCATTTGTAAGAGGAGGCCATCAAAAAGATATGGAAATCAACTCCCATATGCACATGAAACTACTCATTAGGCCCCTAAATGCTGTTGTAACTCAGTTCTGGGGAGAAAACGAAGTTATACGGGTCATCATACATGTCAAAGGAACCCATATCATACTCCTTGTTGACCCCATGAATGTGCTTCCAAGTGGGACAGCTTCTATCCCAAAATGAATTAATGGGGATGAAGTCATCAATCAACAAATAGAAAGTTGCCATACTATAACAAATCGGTGACATAAACATAGATGAGTTATGGATGCCTTCTGCACCCATCCAAGGCAAGTTTTGAGTGGCTGGTCCACTATGAGTATTATAATCAAAATCAACAACCGAAAATTCCGAAGATTCCTACACCATTTACTTTGTCACCTTGTGCCCTTGGAAAAGCTGCTATACAAGATTGCGTTTCTGATTGATGCAAGAAGTGATTGTGCCTACTCAAAAGTAGACAAGGATCAGCTATCTTTCTTCCTTGTTTCCCTTCCAATTGAATAGCCATGCCTCTAACTCTACCCATCTGTAAGTGGTCTGTTCTTATCAGCTCCAAAACTGTTTTCAAGGAGTGCAAATGTGGAATGCTTTGTTCCTTTTTGTCTTTCCTCACTTCGGATTATCCAACTGATATCTTTTTTGTAGTTGCCCTCCATCCTTCTTATCTTGCTGTCATGGAACTAAAAAATAGTATGCAATTCGTATTTATGATTTGTGCCAGTCCAAGTGTATGAAGGTAGTATACTATCACTAGTTCCACCTTCAACCGATACATAGTCATTCGCATCATCATAAAATGTTCCCAGCATTGTCATACCAAGACTGAAGTCACACATTTCAATATCCAGCAATGAAGAGGTATGAACAAACCATAGAGAATAGTCTAGCAAACAATCCACACACCCTCTTATGGAATTCTCATCAATGCAAAATGGTGTCAACTCAATGGTTTGATCCAGCCTAACAAAAGGAACCAAATGTAAGATAAACTATCAAATTATCTATGTACCCCTATAATAAGGCACCATCAAAATCATGAGTAGGCTGGTTTAATTCACCAAATGGAACTAATACCTCATGCAAAACTGAGTTACCTTCATCATCATAATCATACACATGCACAACATAAATGGCTGGCGCAGGATGAGTACACAAAGCTGCTAACCTCATTCTTTTTACCTTCTCTAGACGCTGTTTTGCATGGCCAACAACTAACTTAGCTTTCCTTGCCCTCTCTAGCCAAATATTACACTTCTCTTGAGTCTCTTCCACACCTTCAAAAATCTGATATACAAATCAGATTGTGTAGCACTCTATTTTTCAACAAAATCACCATATCCAACAATCCAATTTTGTATGCCATCATTAGTAGACCACAAGTAACTGTCATCCAAAGGTGTTAGCATGTCTATCTCATGGGAATGCAAAATCATAGGACTGCTGTCCTCAAACAAATCAGGTATAATGTAATGCCAATCCATAAACTTGTCATCCATTTAAGCATTCAAATGCTTACCATCAAATGCCGGTTCAGTACAATTCTCTTCACATGCATAATGTATGCCTTCATGAAGCCAAACATGACCCAAAGCTATCATTCATTTGGGTGCTATTTGATGAGGCAAAGTATATTTCAGAGCTTTCATAATAATGTGTTTCCCACCATGTATGAAACTCAACTCCATCTCTTGTAATTCTTGGATGAACCTTTGTGAAGAATGTAGCCATTGCATACCAAGTACAACTTCATTGTCCTTCAAATCAAGTACATTAAACTCATCACGAAGAGTATACTGACCATAGATAATTCTAAGCTTGCCCACTTTCTTCTTGCAAAGAAGAGTAAGTCCACCTACTATAGTCACATCAAAGTCCTCAAAATCTTCATGAATGAACTGATCAACAACAACTGCAATTTCAAAACTAGAAGACCTTTGCTTGTCATCATCCATGGGGTGGTGAGTGTCACGAACTTGTTGAAGATGAAGCTTGGTTTGTTGTGCTATCAACTTAGCTTTCGTTGCCTTGTCAAGCCATCCCTCAAACATTTCTTGAGACTGTTTTATCTCAATTGCTCCAAATTGACTAAAATCAGCTCCATAATGAGATGCATCATATAAATTACCATGACCAATGGATGCATGTGGTGTACCAATCAAAGTAGAATGAGTATCACTCATTTCCCAATGATTAGCAGCTGCAATATCATGAGAAAGTGAGGATATACCACTGCTGTTTAAAATCAGAAAACTAGGACTGGTTGTACCTTTTCTTTCATTACTCAGGCAATCTTTAATGCAAGAGCACACTTGCAATACACTTAGCAGCCCAATCTTGTAGCATATCAATTCTTGAAGCTATGACATCCTTATACTCAATCAAAGTATTGCCATCATAAAGGTGAGGCACCAACCTACAAATAGATTCATGTTCTTTTCCCACCATCACCTCATGCTTATCTATCTTTTCATGAATGTCTACCATGCTACATTTCTTTTCACAACCATCTAGCTTGGATTTATGCTCATGTGATGTCAAAATATTGCTGTCCCATTTTCTAATCCATACCATCACCCCCATAACTGATATGTTTTCCTTAACTAGCAAACTCCAAGGTGTAGTATCCAAGACAAACCAACAATTATCAAATTGCAAGGTCTTCTTAGTAAGAAACCTCCAAGTCTTCCTAATCAGCTCTCCAAAACAAAATGATTCATATGATCTTAGCAATTGTCCTTCCATTGTAGATGATGCATGGCTAACCATAATGAAACGAATAATGTTCCATTCCATACAAATGGACATAACACTTGTGGCCGATCCATCAAATGTGTGACCACTATCATTATTTTTTTGAGCCTTCAAGGGGCTCTCGAAAAGAGGAAGGTCATGAACTTCATGATGCAAACTAGACCAAACTGGATTTTCTAAATCATTCCTCCTTCCTTCAACATGCTCTCCTTGTGGGCTTACCTGAAGAAGCTCATCCCTTGAGTACTCAACATCCACACATCCTTCTTTTATGCTAACATTGTTTTCATCAAAAACCTGAAGTCTTGATTTGTCTCCTCTTATTCCCAGGTCAAAGGCTTTTGTTCCAAATATCCTTGGTTGCCATCACGTGTAGGTGATCTGACATTATTGGAATCAACTATCACCCTAGAAGATGCTTTATGATTACTCAAAGAATCCATACCATTGCTATCCAAAGCACTGACATGATCTATGCTAGCCTCTAATGTAGGAGCCTCTCGTGAAACCTCTTGCAAGGATGATGTAGACAAATCATTATCCAAGGCTGTCCTAATACCTTCTTGATTCAAATCAGCATGTCTATCAGATTCACCATATAAATTCTTGCATACCTCATTGGAACTTGAAGACACCCGATCATTCTCATGAAGAGTTGTAACAGCCATATGTGAAGATTCTCCACCCATTCCATGTATAAACAATCCATAAGCTAGAGTGTGATATTCCTTACTTGCATGCTCAGTCTTGCGGCAAAGATGCGGGTGCATGTCCATGTAGTCCTTGAAGGGAAGATTCTCCTTAACACGTTTAGGAAGAATGCTATACTCCTCAAATATGTTAATCACTATCTGTTGTACCCAAAATAAATTTTTGGCATTTTGCTTAAATTGAGCTAAATCATGTAAAAATGTTGTCAAAAGTATGTTTTAGGTCAAACCAAACGTAGGGTTTTTGTGGGTTTATGTCAAGGAAGATACTTGCAAAATTCTAAAATTTTGAAAATTAGGGTTTCAAACCCCTGTTTTAGGAAAACCCTAAAATATAGGACCTTTCCAATAATAATTGAAAATGATTTTGATAGGATAATTTGACACCACGATCACACTGGTCAAGTTAAAATCACCAAAAATACTGTTTGGCTCTTGTGGGTCTATTTTCATTTTTCAGGAAAAAAACTAGGACCTCTACAACCATTAATGGTAGAATGGCTAGTACTAGGTGGTGAAATCTAAGCTTTAAGAGCTTCAATGAGGAATCCATGGTGAAAGTGCTTGAAAAGATGCTCTGCGACATAGGGGATTTTCAAAAGTGAGAAAATGTTGAAAATTGACTAACTCTGGAGAATGCATGCCTTGCTACCAAGAGGAGGCTATGTAGTCAAATGCCTTAGTCATTTTTCCAACACCCATACACACAACAAGATGGAGGTGTTTGCTAGGATGCATGCGTCGTCAACAACAAATGATCAAATTAGTAATGATGCATGACGAACGCGGAGCATGAGGAGATGAATATTTTCAATACAAATTCTAAAGCTGCACCTAAAAGGTGACCCTGCTGGGAAAAGGCGCCCTTGAATTTAGAGGGTCAAAGACAGTCATAAATTTTCACCTAGGCAGTCATCTTCTTCGTGTTGCTGTTGGCTTTCTGACACCTCGTCAAGCAAGATCATCTGATTAAGCAATCACTGGAAAACATAAGCAAAAACAAGAGATGTTGAAAACACGTATCATCAAAGAAATAAAGACAACCAAGGCAAAAGCGCCCCTGCAAGCCAGGGGCGACCTTGAATTTGAGACACCTGATGAGGCTTTCAACAACTACTTTCTACAAGGCATCTGTTCAGCTCTCTCTCAGCTTCACGATCAATCCGACTGCACGTTCACAGGACCTGTCAAGCTGAAATGTACCCCCTTAATTTTTTCTTGAATTCTAACACAATGAACCAACATCAAACTACTGATTAGCATTAGCTCCAAAACCAAATCAGCTTGTAAAGTAACCCTAACCAAAAATGTTCACCAAGATCCTAGTATGGGCTAGGTGATAGCATATGGTTTGGGGATCGTTAGGAATAATCTGAATTGAAAGTACAATTCATCTGCTAAGCAAGCATTCACAAGCGGTGGGAATACTCCACTTATTCAATGGGTGAGATTATTACAAATTATTAAGGCGGCAAGCCAGCCATGTAACCACACTTCCACTTGAACAGTGGGGGGTATACAGTCCTCACAAGCACTTATTTTCGTGGGGGGAATACAACCATAATGAAAGATGCTTTATTAAAATCAACCACTCAATTGTGGGAGTATAAAATATAAAATTGCAGCAAATAAAACAAATAGCTGTTAGTACTACTAATCAGCTTTACAAACAATTGAAAACAGCTGCAAATATCAAGATAAGCTCTCAAAATATGTCAATGTTTAGAGTAATTCAACCACTAACATTTACAACATGAAATGATATGGAATTGAAGCTCAAATCAGAAATATAACAAAATCTAACTAATCTGATCAGAAACAAAAGACAAAAAATTAGACTAGCAAGATGAGAAATCATGAAAATGGACGTATCTTTCCCGAAACAACTCAGAATGCTCCCAAACCATAGCCAAATGATAGCTAGGAGATAGGCGTCCAATCCTCAAGAAAAAATCGAGCCAAAAACAACAACAAAAGGAACGATTCCCAATGCAAGCTTCAAGAGATGGTACACCCTCCAGGAAGGGTCGACCTCTTTAAAATTCAAAACTCGATAATAAAATCTGAAAACTTCCAAAAAGGGGCGCCCTCCATAGTAGAACATCATGAGCAATTACCCAGTATGTTTTAAAAATCTATGGCGAAGCTACGAATAGAAATTTGCTTCAGCCATTTTGAAACCACCAACATAGAAACAGGCTATACATTAGTAACCTATCCAAAAACATTTGAATTGAAGCTCCATCTGCACCTCTGTGTGAAGTACAGTCATATAGAACCACCTAGGAAGCCATAGTTTCAGGCTCGAAGGACAAATTGAATTTGCTAAGCTTCCCCTTAGCCAGGTTTTGGATTCAGTCTAACAACATAACTTTACTTCAAATTTCACGCATAAGAAACAATGAGCAAGGCACCAATATATAAGCTTCATTGGGCAAATGAAGCAATTTGTAACTCCCAACAAGAAACTGTTCCAATTCCTCCAAGGGACGCCAACTCTTAATATTCACTTTATTTTGAACTTAATGAAATATTATTCATCTCCCTTTTTGGGCGTCCAACTTTAAGTTGCACAATAAACATTAAATGCTCAAATAGTCGACCCCTTTATGATCCCTCTTTTAAAACAACTTGAAGTCATCAAGCCTATGCGTGGGGTACAACTTCAAGACATGAAGAATGACTAAGTATGGGACTCAGTCCAAGGAGGGATAGAAGCCAAAACCAAAGCCAACGCTCAAATTGATTCTGCCAGAAATAGAATGATGACCTGAGCAGAACTGCTGATGGTGCCACTGCCAAGATTAGACTTACTAAAATAGCCAATGCCAAAAATAGTAAGTTAACATCAAAACTTTCAGAAAGCCAAACTGAACACCCTCACTGCCCAAAATAGAAATATGGACTGCAGATGATTGAACTGCTGCTAAAAGATACTGCTATAACTAGACTTACGAAAAATAGCGAACTGCTATAAATAGTAAGTTTGCAAAGCTTCATCTGAATATCATTTGAGCAGCAAACAAGACTTACTATAAATAGTGTTGGCGTTTCAATTAGCACCTCTGGCGTGCTTTATTGGAAACGGACAGCTATTGCAAGTGTGTTAGTACATGCTCTTCGGATTATAGAGAGGAAGATCTCTCTTTGCTGATTTTATACTGTAAAAAAGGGGTGTACTAAGATTTCCTATCTTTTTTACTCAGCGGTAGGACACAAGGGTGCATAAACCAATGCGCCGTAGCTAAGCTTTTTCTCTGGTTTCCGCAGATCTTAACTACGACTAACTAAGCTTCTAAACTATCCTACCTCCTCAAGAAAAACAGAGCATGAGGGCATAGGAGCGAAATGGTATGGTTGGATCACTTGAATCCTCCGTCTCAATGGAATATGGCCGAGGCTCTGAACCTTCGGATATATACCAAGATAGGGCTCGATACAAGCAAACACTCGTTACGGTAAACTGGATCTGAGACTTGCCAAGGAGGAGGAACCCCTATCCGAGGTATAGGCTTGGAAGCAGCTCACTGGAAACAACAAGGAACGATGGCCTTTCTAACAGGATTCCCGAGGAGGTGACGACACCTGTCCAAAGTCTAGGCTGCAAGAAAGATCATTAAACAACATCAAACGATAATGATCGATGACAAAATATCCAAGGAGGCGACGACACCTGTCCAAGGAGGAGATTGAAACAATGCACTATTTAAAAACAAGACTTTGAATAACTCAAATAATTAGATCAATCAAGCTTGCACCATCTGATTTATTTCTTTAAGATTCTTCAAAGAATTACAAAGGTCGGGACAGCAAAGGCACGAAATCATGCACAATTGCGATCAACCAACGAACTCTCATCCAAGAGTGAACAGATATAAACAAGCGAACTCTGGCAACAGTGGCGCAGCAATTTTGCTAGCAAATAAAGGTTAAAACAAATAAAGAACCTAAGGCTCTTATTTATAGGAACTCAAAGGAGTAGGCAACCCTAAAATCTCCTTGAGTTAACAAACAGTTCTTGCCAATCAGCAAGATATTATTCTATGTCTAAATGTAGGTGAGCAAACAGTTAACTGGAAATCTACTTCAGTTAACTGAAACTAAACAAAAGTCAAACTGGAAGTCTACCTCAGTTGACTGACACCTAACTAAAAGTGAACTTATGTTACAAATGTGTCTCCAAATAGACATCCACCTTTTGAGGAGATCTGAGATCCACAAATCGTGGGAGTCAAATAGACATCCTAGATTAGTGGGATCTGACATGCATGATCTGTGGAGATCTGGAGTCAACTTGGAAAGGGGCATCAAGTTGACTTCAGTCATCATTAATGCTATTTGGAGGGTAGGACGTCCTCCCTTGGTGCTTTACACCTCTTCACCACTGGTCAACAAAGTCTCTATCCAGTCATTGACCTCTTCGGCCTCCGGGCAATTAATGCTCTTCAAGATGACTATGTGGCGTCTAAGCATTTCTTCACCCGTCGTAAGCTGCTGATGATAGGTTATGCATTGGGCAGCTGCTTCATCTAACTGGACAGACATGGCTGCAATTTTGGCTAATTTGCAGCCATTGGGATCTTCAAGGAATGAAGATCGGATGACATCCTGGAATCGTGTCTGCACGGTTTCAAGTTCCACATATTCTCCTCCTTCCCGCTGATATTCTAACTCCGGGAAGGATATTACCAACGTTCTTGCGAAGTTGATAATATTGGCGACGAAGCGTCTATAGTCAATCAGCTCCACAGAGTTGGCATCATAGGCTCTCACCTTGTATGCCACCTGTTCTTTCCACTCAAAGAGATGGTGTTTATTTTCTGTGGTCGTAACTGATTCATATGCTTGTTGCAAATCAGCAACTGTCGCCTCCTCTCTCGGCCTCTCTTGAGCTGCCTTTATATCTGACTTCTGGATTTCTGATCGAAGTCCATGTGCTCTGTCTCTCAGCTGATATGCTTCTGTCAACACACACCGCCCTTTGACAACAAACTCATCCACTTGACGTCTCAAGTGTTTACCGTATGTAATCAACTGATGATGGTTCCTTTCAGCTGGGAGATCCAACAGTCCTTGAGGCAAAGCCGAGGAGTTTGGAGTGTCATGTATCAAACTAGAAATGTACAACTTTAGCTGACGGATTTCAGCCTTCAAGGCTGCTTTGTCTTGTCCATCTTTTGTCATCCTTTCTTTGACACTCGCCGAGGCAATTCCAAGAAGGTCTGCCTCCACCTGTCGAGTGGTCTTTCCAAGGTTCACCTTTGAAAGCGTGAAATCCTCAACCCTCACATTATGTATATCTTTGTCTTCAGGTGGGGCAGCAGTCTCTATGATAACCTCGTTCTTTGCATTCTTTCCTACATGCGTCCGCTTCTTCAACTTCTTTACCGGCATGTCTTGTGGGACATGATGGAATTCAGAGAAGTCAAGCTGATATGAAGGCCTCTCCCTCTTTCTCCCAAGCGAGCTTTCCAGCCAGATAGAATCTCGGCTAGCATCGCTGGGAGGAGGAACATAGGTCCCCTGAATGCTAGAAGAACGAGACTGTGCCGTGGCAATGTCTCGTGGTGGCGAGTCCAAATCAATAGGACTTTGTGACCTCTGTGATGGTGGTGAAGCTGGTGGCTCTGTTTCTATCACTGGCACCGCTTCTGCTACAACTTCTTCTACAATGGTTTCCGCCTCTACAGCGATTATTTCAATCACTGGTTCTTGTGTAGTTGCAGCGGTCTCAACTGTCTCAGGCAAATTGGTGGCTGTCTCCACCTGTACCTCTTGCCGGCTTGTGCTGGCAATTCCTTTTCTCCCCCATGTGCTTCCTGACATCCGCATTCCTTCTGGAGGAAAGCTCATCTTCTTCTGTCTGGGTTTCCTCCTAGACGTGGAAGGTAGTGTAGACTGAACCGCTGGCGGCTCTGATCGGGGAAGTACTACCTTCCTTGTCCTTTTACTGTCCAGGTAGAGTTGACTGTGTCGAACTACTCTACCCGTTCTTTCCTCAATAGACGTACTCTCTTTCGCGTACCAGTCTACCTTGCCGAGTGGTTGTGAATCCACTAGACCCGTGAAGAAGGAAGAAAGAATAACTTCTCCTTCGTCTTCAGATAAGCCCTCGATGTCTTCTGACATGAATTCTGCAATCTGTGAGAGCTTGAATCTGCTATGGTTCCTTCTTCTCACTTCGAACTCATCTTCGCAGTTGACCCAAAAATCTTCCATGAAAGGTTCATGTGATGATCTTTGCTCAAGGTGAGCTGCGAAGATGCCTCTGGGGTCATAGGATGGCCTCCTGTCGATGAGGTACTTGAGATTAAATCTCACTATTTCTTGGCTTATCAACCTTGCATCAGCTGCTGTTCTGCATCTGTAGAGTCCCATCTGAAGAGGAAAGTTCACTGCAGCCTTTTTCTTTACGCGAAGGTAAGAGTGAACATCGGCCAATTGCCTCAGGAATTCCATGAACACTACCCTATCTGAGGGGTAACGTGGCATCATGGCGGGGTGGCCATTATAGCCATACACGCGTATGTAGGTGAAAGTGGGGAATTGTATGAACCAATCCGCCCAGTCCACCATTGCTGCCTTAGCTGCTGGTGAAATACGCACGTGCATCTCATGGTCTAGCTCGTGCACGGTGTGCATAGTAAAAAGGTCATTTATTCTTTTGAAATGTCTTTCCGCTAGAGTGAACTCCAAGCGAGGAAAGTATTCTTGTACCTTTTGCACACCCAGGGTTCCCACAGTGTTTAATGTTCTGAAATCGCCTTGGAAGGCTATCAGGTAGACCAGGTATGAACACATGTGGAAACGGTGCTCTTCTAGAAATCCGGTGAATTGTTGGTGGAGTGTGTCACTGATCAGGGAGGCCCAGTCGTAACGTTCTTTTCTGCTGATTATCTTGCCAATAATGTAGAACATCCACGGCTGGAAGGATTTTCCCTCCTCTTGTCCAGTGACTCTGCTGAGTAGGGTGATTAGCACTCCGTACTCGTCTTTGAATTCTCCTCTACCAACTACTCTGGGCAAACTGTTCCTCTTTGTTTTCAGCCAATGTTCAGCCATTATAAGCGAACACTTGTCTTTTGAAGCCTCGAATGCCTTTTCGCATTCTGTCACTGATATGACCTTCTTGGTAGGGCATGGTGGGATTGCAAAACAAGTCTCTATGTCTACTGGCTTCAAGCTGCAAATCACCCTCCCGTCAACTGACAGGATCTCTCTTGTAGTCGGGTTGTAATGCTTAATGCAAGCAATTACAAGCTCGATGCTTTGTAAGGTGATTGGAATAGATGCTGCTTGAAACAAACCGGATTCTTCGATGTTCTGCAATGTGATTTGATTCATGCCCTCCAAGTCTTCAGAACTGACCTCTGGATTTTTCTGCCATAAGTCTGTATCAGTCGTTTTCAGGTAATCATGGTATAAGACTGTTTTGGTCTTGTATTGTACCTGAGAGTACTGCATTCTGAAAACCTTGAATATTGACTGGGCACTTGACCCTGTTCTGACACTTTTCTGGAAATGCTAAAAATAGCCTCGCCGGGGGTAGTTTTTACGAAAAAATCTGAGACATGGGTTTTGTTAAGAATGATTTTCTAAACAGACCCAGATCGTCAGAAATTCGAAAAAACGAGTTTTTCTTTGACATGCAAGAGCCCTTCGGTGGCAGAGGCAGCAAGGGCACCAGAAAGTGATTTTTCTCGAAAAAATCTAACACATGGGTTTTGTTCGTGCTTCAGAGCCAAACAAACCCAGTTTGTCCGTTTTTCAATATTATGACTTTTTCCGGAAACCCTAAAAAATAGGGGCAGCAGGGCTACTTTTTCTGAAAAAATCTACCATGTGGGTTTTGTTGAAAAAGCTGTGCTGATCATACCCAGTTGGTCAGATCTGTGAAAATCTGTCGTTTCCTGTGACATGCAAAAGAAATATAGACAGAAGTAGAGGAAATAGACAGAAGATGGATTGGAAGTTATAAACTGCCACTTGTAATAATCTGTCTCTGGAAACAATCTTGGGAGAAGAATGCTTTTACTGCCAATTATCTTCAAAAATATTGAAGATCCGTTCAAAACCCCTGCCAGATCTTGAAAACTTGTTCTTGGGAGCTACTTGATGTTTTATCCTTCAACCTGCAAAAAAGAATAATGAGGAAAAGGGACGCCTAGCATGAATATAAGGCAATTAGGGTTAAGATCCACAAAGTATGGAAGATAACTCATCATTCAGTCCTGATTTGGAGTTCCAAAAGATGATTTCCACTGATTGTGGAGTGTTTTTCTCTTTTTTGGCTCCAAATTTGCTAACTCAAGTCAACATTTCTGTTTGACTTTCCTTTAGGCGTCCAACCTTGAGTTTGATCTTTTTTGCCTATTTTGCAAGCTGAAGTGCTCCTGTTTGATCTTCGATTCAGGTTGCTCAGTTGATCTCGAGCAGTATCTGACAGTTCTGTTGTTGAGGCAGGATCAATGTGATTAGATATGCCTGGGAGAGGTTAGCTCAGAAAACTGAGTTTAGGCCTCCAGAAAGAAGGGCGCCTTTTCTTGAAAGGGGCGCTTTTGACAATGCCTTAGTCAATTTTCACTGACTCGTTCTTCGTTTTGACCTTTTCAGACCCTCTTTGCTTTGATCTGACGTTCCCGATGTTTGATGAATCAGATGATTCTGCTTGATGATGTGTCGGGTAGCTGGTTCAGTCTTGTTCACGATGCCTGACTTTGCAGTGGCAGCTGGCAAGTTTTGGGCCTCCAAACTAAAGGGCGCCCCTGGCCAGCAGGGGCGCTTTTAGCTTTTGCCTAGTTTTATCTTGGTTGTGGACTGCCAGCCTTTGACCTTCTTCATCAGTCGATTGATTTGTCGGAAGTTCTTGCTGATAGTCTCGCTGACGAGATAGGTCATAGCTGAGAAGGTCGTCTTGGGAGGTAGTGAAGATTCCGGCTGAATCTGGACACCTTTAGGAAAGGGCGCCTTTCCTTGAGAGGGGCGCTTTTAGCCATGCCTTAGCCATTTTCTGGCTTATCTTTCCAGTTTTTCAAATTTGGCTTTTTCTGCTTGATCTCGTCTCGTGATCGTCTGGTGTGCCTTGTGGACTTGCTGTTAGATTGATCACGTGGCCGGGAGGAAGCTGGAAAGATATCATGTATAAAGCTACAGCTCTTGGATTCATCTGATGTCTGCAACTGAGGGGCGCCCCCACAAGGGACCTCAATGATTATAACTGATCCATGATTGCTGATTGATTTGATTCATCTGAGAATTTGCGCCAGGGGCGCTTTTAACCACTGTAGACTATGTTTTGCCTTGGTAGACAAAACGTGCACCTTCCAGACTTAGCCAAATTTTGGCCTTTTCCGTTTTGAGAATCTCCTTCGTTGAACGTCATCATTTTTATCTTTTTTCGCCATGGTTTCTTCGTTGAAGCTTTTGAGGTTTAGCTTTCAGCACCTGGTACTGGCCAATCTGCCATTAATGGCTGCGGAGCTCCTAACTTTGTTCCTGAAAAATAGAAATAGACCCACCAGAGTAAAACATAATTTTTGATAATTCTGACTTGATCAGTGTGATCGTGAAGGCAATTAATCCTATCAGAATTATTTTCAATCATTTCCGGGAAGGTCCTATTTTTTAGGGTTTCCATAAAAATAGGGGTGTAAAACCCTAATTTTCGTTTTTTCAAAATTTTAACCATAGGTTCCTTGACAGAAACCCACAAGGATTTCATATTTGGTTTGACCTAAAACATACTTTAGATGGCATTTTTACGTTGTTTAGCTCAATTTAAGCAGAATGCCAAAAATTTCATTTTGGGTATAACAACGATAAACTTCAGGTGCAAGCTCACAACATGAAGGCAAGGGAGGCGCAACTATTTGCTTATCCGGGAAGAAGTTTATTAAAACAAACAAATAAATGGTAAACCTGGTACATCTTCACAACATGAAGGCAAGGTACGCGCAACTATCTGCTTGGTTGAATGAGTCTACTATCACACACATCAAACAATAAGCTTTCAGTACAGTTTTACAACATGAAGGCAAGGTGGGCACAACTATTTGCTGTTCTGAATAGGCTCATGATAAACAAAACACAAGATAAGCAACTGAGATAGTATATTGTATAGACGCAATACGCAGTCAATAACGATCAAACCAACAACCCCATTTAACTAAGATTGAATAAACACCATGACAATAACATGAAGGCGAGGTGGGTGCAACAATTTATTATAACAGCAATCACTCTTTGAACAGATACAATAATAGCAATTCTACAGGCAAGGTAGATGCAGTATGTATGCTATCAAGCAAAATTTAAATTACAAATGAGCTTAAAGCTCTTATTTATAGACTTCAAGGTGTAGGCAACCCTAAAATCACCTTGAGTCAACTAGAGTCTTGCAGTGCATGCAAGATCTTATTCCTAAACCCTAATTGAATGAAACTATACAGTTAACTGGGAAACTATCATCAGTTAACTAAAACATCTAATCTAATTGGACAAGGTGCAACATGCACGTCCTTATTGAAAGCAAGTCAACTAGAATGCTATCATCAGTCAACTGAAAAGATCTAATCTATGCTCCAAGTGTGTGTAGATGTTTCCAAGAAAGACATGGCATGCAATGTGTAACAACCAGTTAACTCGAAAAGAAGCCTCGAGTTTAACTCTTGTGTCTAATGTCTATCTTGGAAAAGGTGGGACGCCTTGAACTGAAGTTTACTGGCCCTGATCTCTGGCAATTAACCCATCCACGAAGTTTCCGACTACATCACCCTCTGGGGAACTGAAACTCTGGCGGAGAATCCCATGTCTATGCAGCATGTCTTCTCCACTAGTTGTCTGACATTGGAACTCACCCTTACTCTTGGTCGCCTCATCAAACAATGTTGACATGACTATAAGCTGATCCAACTTGCAGCCAATGGTCTCATCACTGAAAATATTGTGAATAAGTGCTTGGAGCTCTAATTGAACATTAGTAAGCTCAACATAGTCACCACCCACATGCTAATACAAGCATGGTAATCGAGACACAAAGTTTCTCACATAGTGGAGTGCATTAGTAACATGCACTCTACTCTCAGCCATCTCAGATGCTATCTTTCCTTCTATCTCCGCCTTGAAGATCAACTATGTTCTCCAAACGTAGACATCCTCTTTATCTTCTACATCTGTGACTGAGTCAAATGACATTCTCAAGTTAGCAATCAGAATCTCATCCCTGGGTCTATTGATGGCCAAATCACGCTCCTCCTCTTGAAGTCGTAGACGAAGCTCGCGTGCATTATACCACAATTGATACAACTCTGAAAGTACAAGGTGGCCTCTAGCAATGAATTCCTCCTCCCACTCATCCAACCGCTTGCCATATGCAACCAAGTGATCAATCTGACCCTGTTCTGCTGGTGGTTCTAACATATGTGGAAGTGTGATGACAGCATCCCCTGTCCTATGTACAAGGCTGGAAATGTATTGACGAAGTTGCTGTATTTCAGCCTTGAGAGCTGATTTATCTTCACCATCCTATCCCTGGCACTATCTGTAGCAACCTATAGGAGGTCAATATCTGTCTGACGAGTACTTCTACCGAAGTTGATTGTGATAACTTCGAAGTCTTGTGCTTCCACCTCGTCCAGACTCTTATCTTCAGGAGGTGCAGCAGTCTCAACAATAATCTCCTTTCATGCATTCCTTTCAACGTGGACCTGTTTCTTGATCCTCTTGTCAGGCGCATCTTGATGGTCATGATCGAAATCTGAATGATCAAGTACATAAGATGGTGGTCTCCTTTTTCTTCCCAGTTGACTCTTAAGCCAAGACGAAGCCCGACTAGTCCCACTGGAATGATTTGTACTGTTCATAGGATCTGATGAAAGTGAATGTGTAGAAGGGTCACTGCGAGGAGGTGAATCAACATCCAAATCAATGTGAATTGGAACTGGAGGTTTCTCTGGTGTTGGCAACGGTAAATGCGCTTGAACCTCAAGCTGTGGTGAACACTGCACAACTTCTACAACAAGCTCTATATGTGGAATCGAAATAGGCGCTTTTCCATTTGAGTTACTAGGCGCTAGATTCTTCCTAGGCAGGTTACTCCTCTTCTTCTGCTTCGACTTTGATGAGGAGGGTGGTATATCTCCTTCCGGTGGCAGCTCTGCTCTAGGGATGGATGCCTTTCTGAACCTTTTTCTTTCTAAGTAAAGCGTACTATTCTATATGACCCTGCTCGATCTCTCCTTCACTGATGTGAACTCCTTGGCATACTAGTTCACTAATGGCAGTGGTTGTCCATCAACTTGCTCTCTATAAAATTGAGGAAGTGTATCTCCCTCATCTTCTAACAATCCTTCCACATCTTCTGCCAAGAAGACATAAATCTGCGAAAGAGAGAACCTACTATAGCTATGTCTGTGAACCTCGAAATGATCCTCGCAATTCACCCAGTAATCTTCCATCGTAGGTTTGTGATAAGAGAGATTACCAAGGTGAGTTGCGTAATGACCCCAACGATTATATGTGTGTGTATCAACCAGGTACTTGAGTTTGAGATTTTCTAACTCTTGACTTGCAACCTTAGCATCAACTGTCGTCTTACACCAATACATCCCGAACTGCAAAGAAAACTCAGCAGCTGGTTTACGCTTGTTGCGCAAATGTTTGTGAACTTCATACAACTGCCTCAGGAACTCCATGAATATAGTTTTATCCGAAGGATAACATGGTAACATGGCTGATTTTCCTGTGTATCCATAGACACGAATATAGGTGTAAGTAGGAAATTGAATGTACCAGTCTGCCCAATTCTTCATTGCTGCTCTGGCAACTGTCGAGATGCGAATGTGCAACTCCCGATCCAAGTTTCTCACTGTATATGTCAAGAAAGCCTCCTGTACATGTTTAAAATGACTTTCAGCCTTTGTGAACTCAAGCTGGTCATAATAACGATAGACTTTCTGTACACTGAGTATGCCCATCGAGTTCAACCCGTTAAACTGATTTTGATAAACGATCAAGTACACCAGGTAAGAACACATGAAATTGATGCGCAACTAGGAAACCGGTGATTTGCTCGTGAATAGCATTGCTGATGAAGGATGCCCAGTCATAATGCTCTTGCCTCGAGATGATTCTACCAATGATATAATACATCCATGGGTGAAATTCGTTTGCATCTACATGACCTGAGACACGATTAAGCAGTGTAATCAGAATACCATATTCATCCTTGCACTCGCCACGACCCAAGTTGTTTGGCAACTTGTTCTTCTTTTGTTTTAGTCACCTCTCTGTCATCTTATTCTAACATTTATCCAATTCAGCATTGAATGCCTGTTCGCTCTGACTCATGGAAATAACCAACCCATCTAGATGTTGAGGAATATCCAAACTTCACTCGATATCAAGGGGTTTGAGACTGCATATGACACGTCCATCTATTGACTGTATCTCTCGTGTAACGGAATTGTAATTCTTGATGCAAGATATTACAAACTCCACGCAATGCACTAAAATAGGTATGGAAGCAGCCTCGAGTAAACCGGATTGCTGAATATTCTTGATAACTGAATCCCTGATCTTAAGTGGATCCAAAACTACTTCCAACAATACCTTATGTAGATTTGTATCAATTGTCCCGATGAAGTTATGAGCTATGACCGACTTGGTCTTGAATTCGAGCTGAGTGAACTGCATTCTGAAAAACTTGCCTGTTGACTGTGAACACGACTGTATTCTGACAACTTTTCTCGAACGCCAAAAATAGCCTGCTGAGGCTAAAAATAGCTTGTCGGATGAGAATTTTTACGAAAAAATCTAAGAAATGGGTTTTGTCCATAAAATGATTCCAAGACAACCCAAAATGTCAGAAATGTAAAAATCTTCCCTTTACTCAGCCATGCAAAAGAATTTCAATTGAAAAAATTAAAGCTTCAAGAACAGATGTTCTGGAACAAATTTTCCTCAAAAATTCTAGCACATGGGTTTTGCTGAGAAAGCTCTTCTAAATCAACCCAGATACTTTGTTTTGCCAAAATCTGCCAACACTTCGAACATGCGAGAGAATTTAAAACTAAAAGATGGAAGAAATCTAGAAGAGAAAAAGACGTTTTTTATTATTTTAATTGTTTTTGTGCCTTCTTCCTTCAAAATTGCCACTCTGTCTTTGAATTTGATGTTGAATCTGGACTTGAACTTGCCAAAGAATTTACCTATCGCCTTCGAGCTTGATTCTCCAATGAAAATTCACTAATCTCTTTGAGGAAATTTGAACTTTCAAAGCTGTGTGAATGAGAAAAGAGGCCATGCTTGGTTAAATAGATGAAATTGTACCCTCATGCATGCATGCTAAAACCCTAATTATGAAGAAGGAATTCAATTGGCCCTTTACCAGTTGAATTGCCACTGTCTCTGAGTCTTTAAACTAAAAATAATATTTTAATTTCAAAAACATGCAAAGAGCTAAAAGTGGCGCCAATATTTATCTTTGAAGAAATTTGTCACTTTCAATGCTCTGCATGCAAAAAATATTTTTTAATCATTTTGCCAAAAATAGCCTCTTGTTGTGCTCAACACACTTCACTGATTCTAAAAAGTCAAATTTTGATCTTTTAGGCGTCCATCTGCAAGAGTTATGAGATTTTTGAGAATCTCCTATTTTATAGCTGACTTCGAAATTACATCTGACCATGTTCAACTCTGATTTCCGGATGATTGAATATCTTGCGGCCGTGCTGAGATATCCACTGTGAAGCTTGCATAACAAGGATGAAATGTCTACTAGGAGCAACAACTGCTAAAATCATCATCTGACACCTTAGAAAATTAGGCGCCTCTGATTAAATTGATGCATTGATTCTAGACTTAGCCATTTCTTCGTATTGCCTTCTGATGCTTCAAACTGCTATTGACGGTGAATGATGAACCTTGTTGATTGAATAGTGGATTCACTGCGTGACTGGAAGTATTCTGCATCCGGTGACTGTATGTGAAGTATCTGCAAATTGAATCAGGAACCTCAAAAAGATGGGCGCACCTATTCTGTGAAGATGCAAACACCATTTTGTCAAAAGTGTTACTTTCATCCAAGCACCATACTTTGACCCTTGATACCGGGAGCTGGAATGCTCTGATTCGCGTGTCACTTGTCTCTCTTTATAATTTGGTCAACTTGCAAGAGATGTTCTTGGAGAAGACGCAGCCAAAAAACTGCTTCTAAGGCCCTTAAAAGAGAATCGCCTTCTTCAAAGAAAATTCTAGCCTTATACTTAGTCATTTTTTGAACTGTCTTCAACCACTTCCACTTTACAGCATTGTCACCTTGACCTCGCACGTACGAGCACTCGCCAAATCCCGGAGGCTGTCGGTTGGACTCGTTGAATGGCTGGAGTAATTGCACACAAGTCTTGTGAAGAATGCAATTGCAAATAACGCCATCTATCAGGCCTAAAGGCTAGGTGCCCCTAGCCTACAGATGTGTAGCTTTGTGTAGCTATGCTTCACCATCCTCTGTTTTACGTGCTCGGTAGAATCTCTGTCATGATCTCTTAGAATACCGGATCGTCTTGTGAACGGGTGCATTACGGAGCTGGACTAAACTGGAAAAGATCTTAGAAAGACCCTCTTTGCAAACTCATCCATCTGACAAATCATATTCAAAGGCGCCCCTGGGCTACAGGGGCGCTCAAACCATGTACTAGCAAACTTTGATCTCATGTATCATGTCTGCAGTTTCTACTTCTGACATTCATATCTAAAGTTCTGCACTGGATACGCTTCCGCTTGATAGCTCGTTGAAAAGCCAGACTAATTCTACAAAGACTGAATCCATTAGCAAACACATGCATCTGGATCTAATTCTTCAAAAAGAAGGGCGCCCCTGGGCTATAGGGGCGCAGATCTGTATTTCTAGACTACCTCCATGTGGAAAACACTCTCCATAACCTCTGCTTCTGTCTTCGTCTGCCGGAGTTCTGCAACTCAGATGGTCTTGCTCCATAGTTAGTCGGAAAGCTAACTGAAAACTGAACACAATGAATGTATTCTCCATCCAAAGCAATCAAATATTGACCTTCAAATGGAAGGGCGCCCCTATGCTACAGGGGCGCAGATTTGCTCTGAATTCACTGATTCTCACCATTTTATGCTTTACAATCACCATATCTACTGCTTGGGTTGACCACGTTGAAGTGATGTGACCGCCAAGCTGTGTGTATGACTATACTTCATCATTCTGACATGTACGGACACTATAAAGTTGATTTGCACATTGATTGCGCAAGTGTCTCCTACGTTACACAGTGAAAAAGTTCTCAGACTTAGAATATTTTAGCACTTTTTGCTAATCTGAAAATCCCCTCTGTCAAAAAGCATACTTTTCAACATCTTTCTTCGTAGAGCATTCTACTTTGAACTTCAGGCTTAGATTTTGATACTTGGTACTGGCCAACTGCCATTGACGACCTCGGAGGTCCTAACTTTCCTCCTAAAAAAGTTAAAACTACCCACCAGCCTTAAACTGACTTTTAACTAAAAGTGACTTCATCACTGTGATCGTGATGTGAAATAAGCCAATCAAAATTAATTTCAGCCAATTCTAACAAGTTCCTATTTTTTAGGGTTTTGAGCTAAAAATAGATTTCAGAAACCCTAATTTTCAAATTTTGTCAGTATCTTTCTGGCATCACACTAACTAAAAGCCCATACTTTATTTGCACAAAAATTGAGCTTTGACCTCATTTTACAAGGTTTAGATCATTTTAAGCAAAATGTCTTAATGAAGCAAAAAACTTGGTTTGGGTACAACAATATGCAACATATATCTCCCTTTTTTGAAAATTAGCCCAAGTAGAATAATGCAATATGCTTGCCAAGATTCTTGGCTTATGATATGAAATGCCCACAATCCCAAATCTGATCTGAATAAGCATCTACAACAGCAACTAGAGAGAATGTAAATGCAACTCTTAAATGATTGAGAATTATAATATATTTGAAGGATGAAATGCCTAGACTAATTGCATTACAAGAACCTAGAAAATTGATGGCTGCCTAGACATAGAGGTTTGATTCTCTTAGCTCTTGATAGATTTGTCTTCTAACATGTGGCGCCCAGCATTTCCATCACCTAGCAATGCTCCCATAATTTTATTGGAATTTATTTGTACCCCAAACTAAAAATCGCACTCCTTCAGCTAGCCGCCCCTGTCTGTGATCAGAAATTATCATATAAAATATGTTCAGCCTCTGTCTCTTTTCATGCTTCAAACATCATCTTGATGTCCTGCTAGTCCTAAGTGTGGCGCCCTTAGCTAACAAGTAGATCGATGCATAAAATAAGCCTCCCAATTTGAAGTCATGGTATCAAGAAGCTGCCAGTATGACTCTAATCTCTGACTTTTAGATCTGATTATAGGATATGCAAATCGACCCAAGTAGATGAGGACTCCCAATGCAAAATGTCTTCAACTCCAAACCCCAATTGAAATTTAGCAAAATTGGCCAATGGCCACGAATTTTGACCTACTGAGATGATTGATATATCACCTGCCAAGCTGCAACCCTTCAAGAGATATTTCACTCCCTCAGTTATGCTATCAATGGGAATGATTGTTCCCAAAGACTCTTAACCCAAGCTCCACAAAAGATATCATTATCAAAGACAAATAACTGGATGATTCACAATGGCAGCTCACACCCTCTTTTATACTTTTTATTTTCCCTCATTTGGGAAGCTTCTAGAAGCTCATAATATTTTATTATTATCTTCCCTTTTATATTTTATATTTGCACTTTATAATAAGATAATGAATTATAACATAAAGTACAAATATAACATCACTTTAGAACATGAGGCTTCTAAAATTAGAAACATTTTAATAAATCATTAGAAAACCTCTAGAAAAATAATGAAACTCCCAAAAGAAGCCAACTACCATCTAGGTAACTATCAGGAAGACCCTCTAACCATGCCCTATTAGCCTACGAGGACCACTGATAGGCTAATCATGCAGGTGTGTCAATGTCTAGCTATGAGGGGACATTACAATCTGCCCCTCCTAAAATTGCTTGTCTGCAAGCAATCTCAAATCAGGATGTTGTAGAATCTCCTCACTCTTCCAGGTAGCATCCTCGACTGGCAAATCCCTCCACTTGATCAAATATTCTTTGATAACTCGACAGTGCAAATGTCTCTCCCTAACATCCAAACTAGCCTCGGGCACCAAAATCAGTTTCTCCTCATCATCCAAGGGTGACAAGATCGTGGAAGGAACCACACAATGTCCTAACGCCTTTTTGAGGCATGACACATGAAACACATTATGTACTCCGCAATCTGCAGGCAACTCCAACTCATAAGCCACCTCTCCCACTCTCCTGATAATCCTAAATGGTCCATAGTAGCGGGCCTTAAGTTTCTCTACACCACTCCTCTTAAGAGAGGATTCCTTGTACGGTTGCAACATCAAGTACACCATATCTCCAACCTCGAAAGAGCGTTCACCCTCTTCTGATCTGCATATTGCTTCTATTGGTTCTATGCCTTTTGTATATTCTTCCGTAGAGCCCTCATAATATCCTGGTTCTCCTGTAAGAAATCACCAGCACTAGGCACACGACTATCACTCAACAAAAGGTCCAAAAAGCTTGGTGCATCATACCATTACAAATCCATGAATGGTGTCATTTGAATGGAGAGATGGTAAGTGGTATTGTAGAAATATTCACAAACATATAACCACTTGACCCAACCCTTTTGGTGCCCTATGATGTAATTTCTGAGGTACTGAAATATACTGACCAATTTTTTCAATTTTTTTAACACACTAATTTCACCCATTAACGTTAGTGAAAACACAATCCAACTAAAGGGAACCCTTTCCTCTAATCAACCCAGATCCCAATGTGGGCAAGGTGAGAGCATACTCGAAAGGGGATCATTTGCGCAACTGAAATTGCTGAAAGAGTAATGACAGGACATAACAATCAACTCAACCACTTATTCAGCGGGAGGACTGAAAATGAAAGTACAATACTGAAATTAAATATGCAACTCGACCACTTGTTTAGCGGGAGCATGTTGACGGCTCAGCCGATCAGAAATATGATGAAGTGATGCATTACAATATATAAATAGGCGGCAAGCCAACCTCTTCCACTTATTCAATGGGTGATGCAAGAAACGAAACCTAAAACTATAGACTGAAATGATGCCAGTCTCTTCCACAAAAGTGAGGATACAAAATATATTGTGCAGAAAGTAAAGAGATGATCAGTACTACTGATTCAGCATTACAATGCGAGAAAACAATCTGCAAATACGATGAGATGTAGATAACCAATGAACTCTAGAATGTTAGGAAATGAACTCCAAACAAGTACAAGCTATCCAGCATATGAAATATAGTAAAAAGGACTGAAATATCAGGTCTGATATAAAAATTGCAGCAATCAGAAATTCACACCAGCAAGCCCCAGAATCACCAAAACGCTCATAACTTTGTCAAAACACCTCCGATTGATGTGAAATCAAGTGCAAAGGAAGCATAAGAGAAAGGCGACCAAGTACAAACCAGGAAATAGCAGAAAGCAAACTCTGATATTTTATGCATGCTTCCCAATGCAATGGCAAGCAAAGTACAATCTCCAAGAAAGGGCGACCAGCAAGATAAAATCCAAATCACCTCTGAAAAATCTGAAAACTTGAAAGAAGGGGCGCCCCAGGTAGACTTGAACAATAAGCCAATACCTAGAACCAACAAAAAATTGTGCAAGGAGCTATGATCGAAAATGTGCTTCAGCCAAGCATCACACCAGCATTACCAAAAATTGATAAAAATGCAAGAAACTCAACTTCAATGTGCTCAATTTGTTCTCAAGGATTAAGAACAGCTAAATCTCAACTAGTTGTTATTTTTCAAGCAAGAAGTCAAGCCAAAGCTAGGAGGTATGCATTCCTCGAAGCAACTCACTAACCATTCCGGCAGCATAACATTACTATACATATAAGATACCCAAAGAGAGAGCAAGGCCTCTTATTTATAACTTTCTCCAACATTGAATTCAAATTTTTTTTCCCTCCAATTAGGTCGCCCCCATGAGATTCACATTCAAATTCACTTTGACATTTGCATTTCATTTCAAACTTCATCCTCCATAACTTGGCGTCCAAACATAAGAAGGATAAAACTTTATTTAAAATGCCAATAAAAGGAATGTTAGGCATCCCAAATAATAAAGTGAAATTCTTTTCAAATATTTTTTCAAGTATGGCGTCCAAAATACTTAAGTGAGAAACCTTATAAAATTTGTTGTTTTTAATGAACCCACTTATCTCTCCATTTAGGCATCCACCAAGCCTTAGTAAAAATATTTCATTTAAAATAATATTTTCATCAAATATCAAACTTGCCAAAATAATCACCTCAAATGCTGGAGACCAACTATATATACTACCCTGCCTAAAATAGCCATAATACCAAGTTGCCGAAATACTACCAAAATTAGCACCAAAGGTGTCAGAGACCAAACTGCTCAAATTGACATGCCAGATATAGCCACTGAATTGAACTGCAAAAACCCTGCTAAAAATAGAACTTACTAAAAATAGCATACTGCTAAAAATAGTAAGTTGTTCGAAACTCATTTTAACCACAATCCAAGCAGCCATCGTACTTACTAAAAATAGAAACTCCAGAAAAGTTCTCTGATTCAGTTGCATGTCACGTTGTCGCGAAGCTCTCTAAAAACCTAGAAGGAATCCAGAATCCGAACTATAAAACTCCAACATGCAGCGGTCGTAACTTACTAAAAATAGTAAGTCCGGAAAAGTTCTTTGATTCAGTTGCATGTCATACCACTGCGGAGCTCTCTGAAAACCCAGAAAGAATCTCACAACCAAACTGCAAAACTCCAACATGCAAACCCCTGAATCCTCAAAAGAAACCTCCAAGCAACTGGAAACCCAAATTTTGCCACTGACTAGCCTACGGACATTCGGGGATAGGCTATCATTTACTGGAGAGTGCAGTGCTAAAAATGGGGACATTACAGGTACCCTTCCACCAACTTGTTAACTATCTCCGTCTGACCATCTGCTTGCGAGTGGCAAGTAGTACTCAGGATGAGCTTTATCCAACATAGCCTGAATAGCTCCTGCCAAAAATGACTCATAAATCGGCTATCTCTGTCACTGACAATGCTCTGAGGCAACCCATGCAACCTGAATACCTCATGGAAAAATAGCTCTGCTACCTGTGTAGCTGAATATGTAGATGTGATCAAAAATAAGTGAGCATACTTAGTCAAATGATCTACAACCACATAAATACAATCCTGACCCTTGGCTCTCGGAAAACTAGAAATGAAATCCATCGACAAACACTCCCACTTCCTACCAGGAATCGGAAGTGGTTGAAGTAAGCCCGCCAGTGTGTGTGTGCTCCTGTTTATTCTGCTAACAAATAGGACATTCTCTGGCATATCGTAGAACATCTAATTTAAGGGCCTTCTAGGTGAATCTCTTTCGTATCTGTTTGTAGGTCTTGAAATATCTGGGATGTCCTGCCATGGGTGCATCATGGAAGGTCCTCAAAATTGTGTTCTTCATCTCCGATCTTGAGGTCAAATAGATTCTCCCCTTGTAAATGATGAGATCATTTACAACAGTGTATCTATCGTCCTGCACTGACCCCTCAACAACTCTAGAAGCCCAACTATCCTTGGCATACTCTGCCACTATTAGATGCCTCCAATCCTTCGCAATCCCAACCATGGAGCTCAAGTGTGGGCGACGAGATAAAACATCAACAACTACATTATGTGTTCCTTTGACAAAGGAAATAGCGAAGTTATATGATTGCAGCTTGCTCACCCACTTTTGTTGACGATCATTAAGGTCCCGTTGCCCAAGGAAATGTCTCAAGATGCTACGGTCTATCTTCACTACAAATTTACTGCCCACCAAATACTGCCTGAACTTGGCCAATGCATGCATAATGGCCAACATCTCCTTATCATATATGTTGTAACCCCTCTTTGGACCACGGAAATTCCAACTCTCAAAAGCACTCGGATGTTTGTCCTGCATAAGGACTTCACCTATTTCCTCGCCTGAAGCATCACACTGTAACTCAAATGGTTTTGAGAAATCTAGCAATGCAAGCACTGGGCAAGAAGTCATGATTATTTTGAACATCTCAAAGCAATCCTACACCTCTAGAGTGCAAATGAATGCCCCTTTATTTGACAAGTCTGTGAGTGGTGCCGCATGTCGTGAATACCCATTAACAAATCTGCAGTAGAAGCCACATAATCCCAAAAACCCTCTAAGCTGAGTGAGATTCTCTAGTGTAGGCCACTCAACGATAGCCTTGATCTTCTCAGGATCCATACGTACTCCCCCTACACTGATAATGTGGCCAAGATACAATAACTTTGTCATACCCAAGTCACATTTGGATTCCTTGGCATACAAGGACTCCACTCAAAGAATACCCAAGACTGTGTCAAGATGAGCAATGTGATCCTCCCATGTTTTACTGTACACTAAGATATCATCAAAGAATACTAGCACAAACCGCCGCAACTGTGAATGGAAGACCCTATTCATCGCGGATTCAAATGTCGCAGGTGCATTGGTTAGCCCAAATGGCATAACTGTTGATGTTATAGCAGCTATGGGCTGCACTTCCTTTGCACGAATTCCAAGGAGAAGAGCATGAATTAAATGAATAGCCATTCGGCTATTTAATTCATGACTATAACATTTATTAAATGGAGAGGGCCGACCCTTTATGTTTCGCTTGTCTTGACTTTCACTTGGGCCGACCTTATTTATAATTTTTTATTTATTATATTACTTGAGAAGGCCGACCTAACTTGAAGAGGCACCTCTCTTGTATTTACACAAGGCCTTCTTGTCATTGTAAATCATTCATTCATTCAAAAAAGTTCGCAATTAAGAGCAGGGCAGAATTCGCACTTTCTTAGCAGCAGATTTGATTCAAGGAAGATATCATATTCATTACTAGTTTGCATCTAGAAGAAGGGCGATTTCTTTGTATCAAGAATTGGCCATTGTTGGGCCTAAGTTGTAAGCAGATTTCTGCTCTTGTTTCACTTTATATAAGAGATTCATTTGTTGGGTTTTTCTCCCTCAAGAGGAGGGTTTTCCCAGGGTATCTTGTTGTGTTCATTGTATTATGTGTTGCAATATTATTAAGTGCTTTCATTGTTTAATCTGATCTAAGAAACACTAACAATAACCACAAACTCAAAATGCCCAAAATGACACCTAAAGGCTATCTTTTCAATGTCTTGCTCCTTGACCCGAATCAAATGATACCCCGATCTCATATCTATCTTTGAAAAATATTGGGCATCGTGAAGCTCGTCCATCAACTCATCAATCCAAGGTATGGGATATCTATTTTTGGCAATCATCTTATTCAATAACCTGTAGTCTATACACATCTGCAAAGTACCATCCTTCTTTTTTACCAAAACAACGGATGATGCAAAAGGTGACTTACTAGGTCTAATGTGCCCCATAGCAAGCAACTCCTAAATTGTTTTCTTGATTTCATCCTTGAGTCACTTGTAGGGAGATGTAATGTCCACTTCTCATCAGTGATCTAGCAGTTGGTCGTTAGCCTATTCCGGAGACCCGTAGGCTACTCAAAAGTGGAAATTAGGGTTTCCTATCTTCTTGGAGGTTGTTTCAACTTTTATGGGGACTTGACCTTGGAATTTTGGAGTTTTGATCGTGGATTATTTCT